>BMAV01006748.1:0-225076 GCA_019973955.1 Trichonephila inaurata madagascariensis
TTTGCTACAGAGACACAACGAAAGACTGTTCTTTCTATTTATGCTGTTAAACTTTTATTTTTGTTTGTTACTATTTATTCATTTTTTATTTAATTAATGAATAAATATTTAAAAAAACTGTATTAACATCAAGTGTCATCCACTACAAGTTTTTAAAAAAATGTATTTCAACTTGAATTGATGAATAGAAAGAATTTTATCAAAGATTAAAAGTTTGAACAAGATATAAATATATAGGGAAAGAGTGAACTTATAGTAGAATTAATTAAAAAGAGAACGAACTTCGCAGATTTTTTTATCTGAAACTTATATTTGTACCACACACAAAATTTATACCCAGCACATTAATGTTGTGCTTAGAGTTACACCTTTATTTTACAAGAACTTATTTAATAATGTCTGATAATAAAGAAATATATACATATATATATATATATAATCTACTATAAACTCTTATATTGCAAACATCTGATCACTCAACCACTACTTCTATATTATTTCGCTTAATCTCTGCTATCCACCCGGCCGAACAAGTCATAAAACCAGCAGTAATGAAAATTTTAACAACATGTTGTTCCTAAAAATCACTTGTCCATACAACTCAACATATTTATAGTTTATGTAAGTTTTATGACACAGAGTCCCCCCAAATTTATAGACCCTTTATCCCTGTTGACTTTTCTATAATAATTTTTTCTTCTCTAATATTTTGAGGTAAGCAAAAAAAATTCATTTATCTTTGAGTACATGTGAATTTGTAATAAAACTCCTAGAGTGATAAAACCATTTCTTTTCATTGAAAAGCATTAGAATCACATGGAAGGATGAATATTGACAAATCATTTATATTTTTGAATAGTTTTTTAAAAGAAAATTAGAGTTTTAATAAAAGACAAAAAGTTTGGAAAAATTATCGTCAGGTAGAAAGTGAGTGGAGCTGAACTAGATTTAATGTGATGTATAAAGTTTTATGTTTAAGCTAAAAATGGTATCGGCTAAGACATTAAAAACTGAGGAATGTTTTTTTCTGCATTCTTTTGACATTAATTTATGCTTGAAAATACGACAAAGAAAGTTTTGATGAGTAAAAAAGTGCATGCATAATTTCG
The DNA here is from genome assembly GCA_019973955.1 of Trichonephila inaurata madagascariensis. Lineage (NCBI taxonomy): Eukaryota > Metazoa > Arthropoda > Arachnida > Araneae > Nephilidae > Trichonephila > Trichonephila inaurata. The sequence continues at coordinate 1,110 of BMAV01006748.1, forward strand.
TAAAAAAAACTTCTTTCTAGGATAAAAAAAGTTCCAACAGTATAAAAAATCGTTTGGCTTACATTATTAATCATGCTTATAAAAAAAATATTCCACTTTAAAAAAAAATTGTAAATATGTACCAAGTATAAATATCTCTCTGTTTAATATTTTTTTATCCTATCAACAGTTTTTAATAATGAATATCAAGTAGAATAGGATTTGAAACATCATAAATTATTATATGTCTTTCAATAAGTACAAATAAATAATAGTGAACTATGAAAAATTCAAACACTCCAATAAAAACACATTTATAAAAACTGTTATTTCTTCTTTAAAAAAACTCCTGTTATGAGATGTCAAGATTGATAAATTCATCAAATGAATTATAATACTCCATGACATTCTCCTTTCTCGAATTTGAAAAATCATCGAAATGGATTTCATCTGAAAATTATTTTAAAAACTTGAGCTAGAAACCATTGTTTAAGTTTTATTGATGCATTTTACAGCGAAAAAAATTACTAATTTCGTTTTAATGTAGTGAATACAAATGTAGTTGACGTAACTTTTAGGAAATAGTGTGTAATAAATTATCTTTTTTATACACAGATTCGTTGGAAATTTAACATTATTTATCGATAAGGTATCCGTCCACTTTACAATCGTAGATTTAATAAAAAATGCCAAAAAATGTGGTTTTATTTTGTTATTTTGTCTGTTTATTTATTTATTTTTTTTTTCTTTTTGAAATTTTGATTTTATTATACATATAAAATACCGTTTTTTTTTTATACTCGTACATTCATTAGGACAAAAGTTATAATTCCTTTGATAAAAGCTGCTGCCGCTGAAGGTTGCTAAGTGCCGACCGGAGTTATCATTTTGAAACCAAAACTAACGGTTTCCTTTTTACATTTTTTAAAAGTATTTTTGAAGCAAAGTACGCAGCGAAATTCGTTTAATACGAAAACGTTTAAGACGAAATATCGATTAATACGAAATAATACAATAGTACGGATAAACTGTTTTGTATTTTCATGCATTGTTTTTCTCTTAACGCGAAACGAAAATCGCTTAACACGAGAAGATTTCCTTTCTGTGAATAAAAAAAATACGGAAAACACCAGCCACGCAAGTTCATCTTCGGAAAAATGCATTGCAGCAGATGATGATAATGTGTGTACAGCCCTAATTATGGCAGACGAAGACATTTTGGAGTTATTTCAAAGCTAAAAAAATATCATTGACGCATGATTCCTACTACGAAAATGAAATGAATAATGCAACTAGTTCCTGATCCCTCATCATCCGAAATAAGGAATATCATAAAAAGTATGCACAGTTATTTAGAGGCCCTTTCTTATGGTGAAATGAATAACAAAATGGACGACATCGAATAATTAGATGCTAAAAAAGCAGACAATACAAACAAAAGTATCAGATTCTCTTTTCCAAAAACTCAATAACTGTTTTGTTTTTCAAAACTTTGAAAATTTTGTATTAAATTTCATTGTGAATATTTTTGTTTCACTAATTTTTATTAAATACATGCATATACATATCTATGTAAATAAAATGTACTCTAATAAACTTAATTTTGTTGAATAAATGTTTTTTTTTAAACATTTCTTAACACGAAATTCTTTTAACAAAAAAAAAATACTTCAGTTCCCTCAGTTTCGAGTTAAACGATTTTCACTGTATATTTTAACATTTTATTTAATGGCTGCTAAGAAGCCTCACTTATTCTTTTTAATGTAAGTTTACAAATCTAGCAATTTCAGGATAATGTTTATTAACTCCACATCATAGATCGCATGCGATTTTGCTAATTTTGCATTGTACTTTTAACGACTATGTTTTAATGTTTGAGGAATCGTTACAAGAATTTTAGCTCGAAACAGGCTCAAAATTTCCAAAAATCTTAATATGACCGTGAAAAAGCCTCTAAAATGTTGTGTTACGTATTTTTGTGGATACATTTTATTAATCAAAAGGTGTAAAAAATTTTTTTAAAAAATCGATCATTTCTTAAAATGGTGGAAATAGCTCTTTCTGCAATAACAAATATTCATCCATGATTTAGTTTGTAATACATAAATAAGTAGACTATTAATATAAATATCTAGCTTTGTGTTTTGAAAAAATAATATAACTATATACATTTTTATGAAAACCTCAAACAACTGTTAACAAATAAATATTTATGCTTTAATTATCAACAAATGTTCATATTGGTATACTTTTCTTAATTACATACTATTGTATATAATATCCTGAAGATATTTTTCTGAGAAGTCTTAATTTTTTTTTTTTTTTAATTTCAAGAAGGCAGATATAATATTATAACAATTTTAATCAAAATTTTCAGATTGTAATCTTGCTTCTTTATAACAAATAAAAAGAGGTTTTGATTATTATTAAGTTTCTATTATGTATTATAGTTGTTTACAAATGTGAATTGCGAATTTGAGTTACATAATATCTTTAAACATAAGAGGATTTTTTATAGAAAAAAGGTTATATTTGTTATAAGTTTACTTTTGAGTTAAAATCTAATATCAGAAAAAATTGCTAAGTGAAAAAATAGGCACTTTCGGCATCTTTCTTATTCAAAAATGTCTACTATCTCTTCTAAAATAAGTGTTATAACTAGTACTTATAGGAGAAAAATGTAGACTTCTACATTCTGTAGAATATTTTCGAAATATTAATTTTTAATACATTTTTTAATTTTGAAAAATAAGTGGTATACAAGATAAAATCTTCCTCAAAAACAGCGTTTTTTATTTTACATATTTATCTAAAAACTAATATGAGATTTTCAAGAGAAATTACAATTTTGCGAAGTAGTGATATGACAAGAATACCGGGCACCCGAGTCGTTTGCAAAATGAGTTCTGGTTTGTGTTTTATTCCTTGTTTGAGTGCGGAAGTAATCCACAGTTTGAAAAAAGAATATTCGGAATTCTATCATCCTATGAAATTGTAATTTCCGCTCCAAAACAAAACATTTATTCTAAAAGAAGGGAGTTATGTTGACACTCGAGACATTTTATTGCGTTTCATCCATTTCAGACAATGGATTAAGCTGTGAGATGATATTGACTAAGATTACTATCTCTCAGAATAGTCTTCTTAGAGCAATATTTAAGTTATATTTTTCTTTTCCAACCTATGGGAAAGCATTTAAAGTCAAGTATTTTAATACGGTGTTTCATTTTCTTTTATTTATCCCCCATATGTTCCGAAATGTATTATACAGGATGATTCATAAAGAAGTTTACACTTTCCAAAAGCTGTAAGACAACAACAGTCAAAGACAAGCAAATCGTCAGTGAATCGCAAAGTCGATGTACACTTAAAGTTAGTGCCTCGCCCCTGACGGAAGTGACGTAGGCAACAGCACATACGTATCATGTGACTAGTAAGTCGAAATGGCTGCGTCTGCAGTGGAAAATGCTTTTTATGTTCTTAAATTTAGTAAAATGGCTCGGAAGCCATTATTATTTTTTTTTGGATATGTTATCTCTTTGGTCGATGCCACATTTGCAGGAGAACATTGACAACTTCATTCTCTAACTGTATGGCACACCACCACACTTGTCGGCCAACGTGCGAGATTACCTCTATGAACATCTTCCTCACCGATTGATTGGACTGTAAAATGCCACTTACCCAATGACCACCCAGAAGTCCTGACATAACACATAGTGATTTCATCCTGTAGGCGTACTTAAAGAACATCGTATTCATTCCTCCCTTTCTTGTTGATCAAGCGAAGCTGAAACAGCGTATCACAGCCACTATTTATGGACTTGATTCAGCTACCTTAACACGTGTTTGAGTGGAAAGAGATTACCGGTTCGATGTGTGTCATGTGACTAAGGGTTCACACACATAACATCTGTGACTGTCTCAGACAAAATTTTAAAACATTCCACACAATTCTGTGACAAGTAAAATATATCATCTAGTACTGTTCCTCATTTCTATAGTGCATTGAAAATGTATACTTCATTATGAATCACACCCTGTATAATACTCACCTATGCTTTAAACGACATTTTTTTTTTTAATTTTAGGTGTATTCGTCGTATAACGCATGCCTTTTGCTTACGAAGAAACCTGAAATGGGCATGTGCAATGCTTTTAACTTTTCACAAAAACGGTTCACACAAAAGCAACAAGTCACGAAATATGTGACTTCTACTAAATGTGAACAATACAACATTAAAAAAGAACCCTGGTTATTTTTAAAAGAAAACCAATGACGAAATCTAATTTCCGAAAAGGTGTTTTCATTCGTGTGCACGAGAAGAATGGATGGACAAAATCGGTGTGAAATTTTGGGTAAGAAATGTAGGATATCCCATTTGTAAAAGGTTAGATCATATCCCTTTACAGAGGTCGGCAATTCTAATCAAAACAATATTCCACATCAACGCCATCTAGCGTCTCTTTTATAACGCCGACATCAACCTTTTTCGGCAGAGGCCCACTAACACCCGTCAGGAAACGTCGTATTTCGTGCGTCAGCGCCAGGCGGTAAGTCTTAATAGCACTATAATGAGTTCTATTTAATCTCAATTACCTTCCTTAAAATGTGATCTAACTTTCCTATTCTTCCGAAATATGCTTATCCAACTTTCCTATTCTTTTGAAATATTCCCCATGTAAATACTCCCCTATAATTCATAATAAATTATTTAGTTTTCAACCAGTTTCTTTCTTAAACTATGTTGTCTATTTTATTTCAAAATTAACTAATACACCCTAAAAACCCCTAGACACCACGCCAATAAAAACCCCGCTGTCTGAAGCATCCGACCTTTTGGAAGATTTCGGTTGGATTCCCACAGAAATATGTGGTGTAAGCGTTCAGGTGTTTTAAAGAATCCGAAAAGTCTCTTTTAGCTTGAGAGATGGTTAGATTCCATATAACAGATATGAATTTACTGATATAGTGCAACACACACACACGGCAGTTATTACAGGCAAATGAGCGTCATTAGTTCAGCCCATAGATGAGTATATCAATAAACCTTTCAAAGCAAATTTAAAACAACAGTGTAATATGTGGATGATAGAAGATGAAAAAACATTTACAAAAAGAGGTCAAACGTATAAATATAAATCAAATTTTTATATTCTCATCTTTTCTGTATTTTTTTAAAGGTATCATTTTTATATCTGGCGTATAACACGACACATGAATTTCGATCTTATTTTATGTGATATAAGTATACGGTATCTTAGGAGAACGTCTGTTGTTTTAAATCATTCTATAAAATCATTTTTCTTGGAATTTCACCACATTTCGAAAAAGAATTATCTATATTCCAAAAAATACAGTATCATCATCATTAAGGCATTATTATAAATGCTTGCTTTCTGAACCTTCTACCTAATACTTATTTCGACGAAAAATAAAACCACATTATCGTGACACAAAAACACATTTAATTGCAGGTTTTAAGGGAACATGATTCTATACTATCACAAATCAGGAATACAAAAGCTTTCCCAATCAACCAAAATACAAGCATTTCTATATTTAAGTATTACATGAGTCTTTGTGATATAAGAGGCGGGGTTATCTGACTGTTGAGTCAAAAACTGTCCTTACGTTATATGAGTCTCATTGGAATAATCAATCACTGCTGTCTTTTCTGTGTTTGAAACAAGACACACAAGCACACAATACTCTTGGTGCAATTACTCTGATGGCTAGGGCTTTAAGTGTACATTTCATTTGTAATAAATTGCTGTTGTTGCTGCAATATATCTGAGCATTATATATATATTCCCTTTCCTTGTTTCTTTTCGAATGATACGTAATGATTATTGTGAGTGTGTTCTTTTTATTTAGAAAATTGCATGTAAGAACCGCTGTTTCATGCATTATGTTATGAAGATTTTACACAAATTAACTGTTTTGTTTCATTAATATGTTTTATGTTTGTTTTAGTAAGAGGAATATTAGCAAACCTTTTAATACTTGCGTTATTCTACAAAAAAAATGGTAGTACAATTCTAGTGTATCTGAATTATATAAAATAGATCTAAATTAATGCTTACAGTAACGAAAGCTTTTGTTAATTATTTTTTTACTATTATCTTTATGTTAAAATGACTAATTATTTTTTCAAACACAATTTGGAAGTTTGAAGTTCACAAGAAATTTTTGTAGAAATAAACTACATAAGAGTAAGTCAAAGCTTTTATATAAATTAGATTTAAACACAATTTTTATTTTTTTAGAAAATTTTACGAAAACTACAGTTGTTCACAACAAACATTAATTTAAATGAACTGTTTAATTAAATCAATATTTGTTACTTTCCAGATACCTAATCATAAGTATTACTGATTTACATTTTATTCACTACGAAAAAGCAATATTAATCATAATTTTATTTGTTCGGACGATTTTAGGACTTAAGAAATAGAAAGAGTCAGCGTTACTACTCAGATTTCCTGAGAGAATTTTTTAATTCGATTTCTTATAAATCATTTCCGTAGATTTCGAAATACATGTAATTTGTAATAACTAATCGATTTCGATTTATGTACTGGGCCAAGAACGAATATCGGACGAGTATAAGCATGAGAGAATAACAGAATGGATATAGAACTAAAACATGTAATACAATTAACTCGTACGAAGCTTTTTTTTTATTAATAATAGGATTTATACATGCGACGTTATAGTCACATGATAAATGCAATTATGTGTTTCCTTCTCTAGCTAACATTTCTTTTTGACAGAAACTCTTTTTAAGCAGAATATTTTTTGTTAACAAACATAAAACCCAGTGTTCAATAAAATGCATATGACATAAAAGATAATTTTAAACATTTTATTTAATAATTTTTTGAAGGATCTTAATACTTGGGAGACTTTAGCCAATAATAGGTTTATTTTAGAATTTAATCTTAATTTTGCTAATTTTAATTTCAACGCTGAATTCAACAGAAAATAGGTAATTGAAAATACGTTTATTTTAATTAAAATGAAATAAAATACATAAATGTAAAGTACATTTAAAAAAATAGTAAACAACTTATAAAACTACTAATGATAACTTAGACTCATCTTAATGCTCGCGATACATATAGAAATCGATTTAAACATTAAAACTAGAACAATTAAATTGATGTTATGTCCTATATCAAACTAAATTTTTCATTACTTTTGTTCTATTGTTATAAAATATGTACAAAACATAAGCAAAGGGAATAAATACATATATGTCAAACCAATAGCTTTCATTTCTGGGGACTGCAAAATTGAAGAATTGTGTCAGGTAAGATCATGTGCTATATAAGAAGTTAGATCCTCAAGATGGCGTCTAATCTCTTGGAAAACAAGGGCAAACTTTTTAATGTATTTAATTTCTAACACACCAATAAAAGCTTGCTTTTACTACCCCAAAAACTTTGTTGAAAGTAAAACTAAATACCTCAGATCTTTAGAAACCGAATTAATTATTTCTTTACAATAAATAGCTCGAAAAGATGTTGAATGTATGCTTGAATTTTTATTTTTACAGTGATAAATTAATTTAACATAAATAACATTTTTACAAAAATTATCTAATTGGATTCTATACTTGAAAATCTAAGGGAAAAGTTAGTATGTTTTGCTTTATCAGATTAAACATATTTCTGTAGTTTATTATACGTTGTAACAACTTGAACTGTATTCATACTAATGAAGAAACATGCAAAGAAAAGGTTGTAAGCAATCTTGAACTTTGCAATAGTTAATCATAACTAGCACTGAACTACAATTTAGAAATAATAGTTGCCGTTGACTAAAAATAGATAAGAAAATTTGCTAATTACCTACTTTTTCAATCATAGATTAGGGCAACTTCTTTATACACCACCTTTAGCAGATTCTTATCAACTAAGATACTTACTTCATTGAGAAACTATTAAACACCATTTTATTAAGCCTTTTTATTCATAGTATACAAATCTAATTGTAGAGACAACAATAAACATTAAAAAAATAGAATAGTATTTTCGCCAAACGATAAATCATGATTAAAATTTATACCAACCGACGTCATCTGGCCGTTTCCATCTGACGTCATTTTAATAGTGTGATAATCGTACGAGTTAGTCTCGTTCTCAGATGAAAGATATTGGTTTTTGAAGGTGTTTGTGCAATGACGGCTAGTAGAATTTCTTCTATAATGCGTAATAACACTATTGTAAAAAAAGAAAAGCTTCCACAGTTTTTTTATTGAGCATTTAAACACATTGCCAATTAATTTAAAATGACTTTTAATAAATGTGAATTACTTAATTACCATATATTTTACAATTCTCGTATACAATTTTTAATTTTTCTTTTCTTTTTTCGAATAAAATAATTTAAAATTGTTTCATAAAATCTGGTTAAATGTTTTATTGAGCTATTTTACGATTCGTATGAATTCACACTTGCAGTATACAGATTAAACATTAAAAAAGTTATTTTTATTAAATTACATAATTTATACAGACTTTCACCTCAAAAGGCATAACGAGGTATGACTCTAAGCGTGAAATAAATTAAAATATATAACTTAATGAAATTGAAAAAAAGGGAAGTTACAATTATATAAATCCGGGATATAAAAAATAAGTGTAAATCATGAGTGAACCCACGACTAGACAAAAACATCAATGGCCACGAGTTCGTGTCCTTAACCATTCGATAACTGTGCCCACAAAATAACTTCAGAAAGAGGAACGGTGACGAGGAATGTAAATAAAATATTGAGGTATAGCAGGGGTCTGCAAACCTTTAATTGTGGCATGCCAAACCAATCTACCAGCGTACCACACAGTAGGATATTTTTGAAACAATTCTATTCCAGTGATAATGCACCTCTATTCTCTAAATAGAGAATAAAATTCAATGATTAGATTTACAGTTTTATTAAATATACATTAGTTTTGCATCATTTAAAGATGTTTTTTAACATAAAGATAAACAGCATAAAATATAACTAATTCTTTAACAAAAATAAAAATAATTAAAATTGTACTTATATTATATGTTTTTAATCATATTTATTAAAATAAGAAATAAACGACATAAAATATAAGTATTTCCCTTCATCATAGTTAAATTAAAAGATAAATGAGAAAATTTTAATGCGAACCAATTGCGTATACAGCGCTCTACTTTCATACCGCAAAAACAGGGGTATAATTTGGTAGATATATGTTAAACCAAAAGTTAGAAGCTTAGTACGTGCAATTTTCTATCTTTAAACAATTAAATATCTCCAGTAATGATATTCAACAATTTACAAAATAGCTATAAATTTATCTTTAGAGTTATCTTTCAGATTTTTTCGTAATTCCTTAAATGTCCATAATTCTGAAGTAGTAGGTCCATTACAAATTTATAACTTCCATCCCCTCAAAAATTGACAAATTTGTAGAGGAGTGTAAAGTACCATTGAGAATTGTACCGCGTGCCACATGCACCACGCGTGCCGTAGGTTGCCGACCCCTGTAGTAGAAAGTCTGTAATTATTTTTAAAAAATAAAGAACAACTTATTTAAATTTGGTTTCTGGGTTCAAAAATGTAAATCAAAATGCAGGGAAAAATTGCAATCTTTGGCACGCTGTTTCATTAGCTAATTATGTAACAGAATAGTACAGGAAAACAGTAGTACAGGAATAGTAGTAAATAGTACAGGAATTTAACACAGGTAATAATACAGGTATTTCTTGTACCTTCTAACAAAATAAAAATAATTCATATGCTTAAAATTAAAAAGAACATTAACAAAAAGGAATTTCACTTTCATCTTTCAAAGCAATTTTCTTACATAACTATTGAATCATTGATACGACTTAATGCCAAGAAATATTACTATACTTTGTTCAATACACTCAAAATTATTCGTAGATAGAAAAAAGCAAATTCCCTATGTAATGGAAAAGCTTCAAAATATTCTTTAAATAATAAAAACTGCTCGCAAAAGCCTTATTCTTTAAATAATAAAAACTGCTCGCAAAAGCCTTATTCTTTAAATAATAAAAACTGCTCGCAAAAGCCTATGTTTCACAAGTGGTTGCTTTACACGCCTGGGAAAAAAATTATATCTATTATTCTACGATTTTAATGCTTCTGTTTCAGAGAATCATACAAATCAAAATAAAAAGCCAGAACCTCTGTTTCTCGCTTCGTTTGGTAGATTTTTTCGTTGGCTTAGAAATCTATAAAAACGAACGTGACCTGATTATGTAGCTTTTTGAAGTAAAGAATCGACCAAATTTGAAATATGTAGAAAAATCAAAATGTTGCGTGCATCATTTCAATATCTTTTATTCCTTTAAGTGCTTATTTTCATGTTCTCATTTTTTATTTCAGTTATTTAAATACTTTTATTATTTCTGCTTTTTATATTACATTGTAATATTTCAGTAATTATAAAGAATTTATGTAATTATAAAAACAAGAGCAAATTTTTTGTTTCCTTTGCAGCTAACATTTAGTTATTTTCAGAAATTCTATGATTTATACTATGTGTTTTTATTTCTACTGCAGTTATAAGTGTTCATTAACTATACAAAATTTAAAAATTTTTTTTTTTGATGAAAAACTAAAAATAACTGAAATATTTATTTGGAAATCAGTTTAACTTAAAAAAAACAAAAACAAAACTCAAACTAAAATAATATTCGGTTAAGGTACCCGACTCGTTGGGAATTTAAACAAAAGCTATAAATGGAAAATATTTATGATATTTATTATTTTTTTAGAAAATTAATAAAATTGTTTTAAGAATATTATTAAAAAAAAAATTTTTAATACAATATTTTGACAAAAAAAGAACAAAAACCCTTTTAAAATTTCTCTTTTGGAAAATCTTCGGGTTTCAGACCTCTCTACAGAGGCTCAACTAAATTTTTTTGAAATATAAAAATTTTTAGAAGTGGGTTTATCATATTTTACGACAACGGGGGGAAAAAATTTTCAAAAAAAACGCGATAATTGAAATTGGTGGTAACCTGAAAAAAAGGGGAATTTTTTAAAAAATCAGTTCAACTTTTTCTGGAAAAGTCTTTACTTTATAAAAAGCGCGCGCGCGAAATATTATTATTTTAGAAGCTTTTTTTAAAAAAGGGAGAAATTTTTTAAAAAAAAATATTCTAAATTAATTTTTTCCAAAATAGTATTTATATAAAAAATTTTTGTCAAAAAAATCCCAAAACAATTTTATACTTGAGTTCTAATCTAATGACACTAAATATCATGAAAATTATCCATTTATGAGCTTTTTTAAAATCACGGTTCCGAACGTAGTCGCATACCTTAACGTAAACATGATAAACCTTAAATTGTGGCAATAACTCTAATATTAAAAACCGTATATTTTTCATTGCTAATGTAACTTTAATATTTATTTAAAGTATAAATTTATTTAAAATTCCAATTTTTATGAATTCCTCTCTTTGAAAATTAAATTTAAAATCCTTTAAAAACTGACCTGAAAAACCCCCAAGCGGCGCGTAAAATCTCGCATTTAAATTTTTCTGCCTTCAAGCAAGATTCCCCAAAACGGCCGAGCCGCATTCTTAAAAACCCCGGGTCAACCGTTTTTAGAACCCACCTGAGGCAAAAAAAAGTGCTGCATTTTTAAGCTTTCCCAGAATGGCATGACTTTTGTGGCCGCTTAGGGGTTAATGTGTGTGCTGCGGTGGTTTTATATATAAGATTTTGTTTGGGGGTTGGGAAATGGGCCCCGTACTACATGGGCCAGCCCAAAAAATGGGAAAAAAAACATAAAAAAAGGTTTTTTTAGGGGCTACATTTGAGAACAAAGTTTTTTGCAGAAATAACAAGAATAAAGTAGATGCAGATGGTTAAAAATTATTTTTCCATTTTGGAAATTTCAACAAACAATCTCTCTCCTGATTTTAAACACAAGTAATTTTTTTAAAAAATTAAGTCAAAATTCCTACTTTGAATGGATGAATAAAAAGTATTTTATTAATTGAAAATTTGAGCAATATAAATTTTTTTTAGGGAGAGACTGAACTAATACTAGAAATTGAAAATGATTTGTCTACATTGTTGATAGTGCATACCCGGTTAGAGGTTAGTTTGGCTGAAAAACTGGTTTTCGATGCCGCTTTTGTCCTTGTTTTAACAGTTACATTGTTACAACAATGAATACGAATCTACGTTGGCGTCGAAACCCGGTAATTAACTTAATTAATGAATTAATATTTGAAAAACTGTATTAACATCAAATGTCATCCAGTGCAAGTTTAAAAAAATTCATTTGAGCTTGAATGGATGAATAGAAAGTATTTTAGTAACGATTGAATATTTGAACAAGATATATATATATATATATATATATATATACGAGGGTGGTCTGAAAAGTTTCCAACCTCAACGTGAAGATGGCAACACTTGTCAATAAAATCTTGTGAATTTCGTTGTTCATCCGTTGACAGTTACTCACCAAAGTTTCAGCCATTTTGGACGCACAGCTGTTTTGTAATAGTCGTTTGAGTGCGTTGATGTGAGTGCTTTTGTGAAAATGGACAAAATCGAGTATCGAGAGGTCATTAAATATTTGTTTTTGAAAGGCAATACGAATACGCAAATCGAAGATGAATTAGATTCTGTATATGGGGACTCTGAAAATTCTCACAGTGAAAATTTGGACAGCTGAATTTAAACGTGGCCGTAAGAGCTTGGGAATCGATGAACGTTCGGGACGTCCAATTACTGCAACTACCGACAAAAATATCGTCCAAATTCACCAAATGGTGCTAGACGACAGCTGAATTAAAGTGAGAGAGATAACAGAGGTTATGAACATGTCAAAAGAACGTGTTTGTCACATATTAAATCAACATTTAGGCATGAGAAAGCTGTCCGCTCTTTGGGTGCCGCGTTTGCTCACGTTAGACCAAAACGTGTTCGAATGAACATTTCCAGCGCTCTGTTGGCGCAGTTTAGGCGCAATAAATCCTAGTTTTGGCGGCGATTAGTTACTGTAAATGAAACTTAGATACACCATTATATAGTCTAAACAGTAGACTGGAAAGGGAGAACCGGCCCTAAAAAAAGCAAAATATGTCTTTTGGGCTGAGAAAGTGATGGCAACTGTTTTTGGGATAGTCATGGAGTTATTTTAATCGATTATCTTCAAAAAGGAAAAACAATTACAAGAGCATACTATGCATCATTACTTCACAAGCTAAAGAAAGATCTTGAAGAAAAAGAAAATTCTGTTTCACCAAGACAACACACAGTCTCTCACCTCAGCGATTATCATGGCGAAAATCCACGAATTACGGTTTGAACTGCTTGACCATCCGCCTTACTCACCAGATCTAGCCTCAAGCGACTTCTTTTTGTTTCCTCATCTAAAAATTGCGCTCTGGGGATAGGATGTTCGTCAAATGAAGAGGCAATCACCTTCGTGAATATTTATTTTGCAGAGAAAACGCCGAGTACTATTTGGACGGCTAACAGAGATGAGAGCAACGCTGGGAGAAGTGTGTAGAGTTACAAGGAGACTATGTTAAAAAATGAAAAAAAATTCAAAAAAAAATGTCTTGCATTTTTGTTAGGTCGGAAACTTTTCAGACCCCTTCTTGTAAGAAAATCGTATAAAAGTGTAATAAGGTACATTTTTTCTTTAAACTGATTCTAAAATTAAAAAAATACTCTTGCAGCTACATATTAGACGAAATTATCACTATAAAATTGAATAAAACTCTCACTATCTTATTTAACTGATATTTTTTATGATAGAATTTATAACTTAACTGAGACGCTAAGTTAATTAATAAATGCAATCATTTTAATAAGTGGCAACCCTCCGATATCTGCTTCTGTACTATAACTCTCGAGCCAAAACAGTTGCCTGGCCCAGATTTATGGAAATAGCCGAGTAGAAAATTAATTTATTTAACGTGTTTTAAAACATGAGGTGAGCGACAATCCATTGCCATACTCTATTAATTAAAATCCAGAAAGGGACAGAAAATCAACACATACTCTCAAATAGGTATTACAATGGGAAGAACACAAGTAATTGATAATCACATGATAAGATGAAGGAAAATTGTAGTTATTTTTAGAAATTGCGTAGAAGATTTCAAGGGAAAACTTGGTGCCGGAGAGCCACTAAATAAAGCACGGTTTAAAGATTAAAAAAATTTTTTTCGAGGAACAGAAAATAAATCTGTCAAAACACAGGATTTAATACTTTTGACGCTTGAAGTTAAGTTAAACTGACATTTAGGAAAACGATATTTGTAATTCAGATTTTAAATATATATATATATATAGAATGAGAATTTAAAATATAAATAAATGAAATTTTTTGTTTACATATCTAATGGTAATTAAATTATAACATAAACACTAAATTCTATTTCTCATTTGTTATTTATTTTTTCAACGTGCACATATTCCCGTATAAAATTAATCAACTAATACTTTTTCAGAAATCATCTAACCTTCAAATTCCGATCCTATTTCACTTCCTTACATATTCATAGGTTGCATATTTCTACACTTTACTCCTCATTTGAAGCCTAAACTAAAAGATGAATTAACAGTTATTGAAATAAATCTACAGTCCAACTCAAAACGTGGAGTATTTGGGGTTGATTTGCATAAAAGTAAAGTTGTTGAAAGTTGTCTCATTGAATTAATAAAAAACTGTTTTCTGAAAAGTCTCGATGCTACCCCTGAAACGTTACATACATGTGTAACTATTTAATTGTAAATATCTAATTTAAGGTATCCGACTACGTTCGGAACCTTGATTTTGCAAAAGCGTATAAATGGATAATAATGATATTTAGTGTCACTTAGATTAGAAAATGTATATAAAATTGCTATAATAGTATTACAATAAAAATTATTTAGATACAATATTTTGACAAAAAAATGAACATAGAATGACCCATTTTCAAAATGAAAAATGCTTCTATTATATAATAATATTTCACCTGTATATAGCTCATATCTCTCTACAGATGCTCAACTAGAATGTTTGAAATATATAACTTAGAAGTGGGTTTACCCATGTTTTACGACAACAGAGGGGAGAAATTTTAAGAAAATGACGCCGATAATTATTTCAATGGATTGTAACTCTGAAAATAATGTGAATTTTTCAAAAATCATAGTTGAGCCTTTGTACAGATGTCTGAGCTGTATACAAACAAAATACTATCATAATAGAAGCATTTTTCACTGAAGAACATTTTGAAAAAATGTTATTCTAAATTAATTTTTCGCCGAAATATTGTATTTAAATAATTTTTTGTCAAAATGTCCTTAAAATAATTTTATACATGTGTTCTAATCTAAGTGACACTAAATATCATGAAAATTATCCATTTATGCTTTTTTTTAAATCACGGTTCCGAACGTAGTCGGAAAGTAAAACAACACGAAAATAGTAAAGAACAAGGTAGTTTGTGATATGGGATTTACTTAATACTAAATGACACACACTAAAAGAGACAAAATACTTCATTTGTTTCTGTTAAAAAAGCCTTATAGTCTTCTGATTAATATTACAAATAATTGATGCAATACTTCTTCATGCATGTCGTATCCCTATATATCTCAGCACTTTTTAATATAAAATTTAATGATTAAGGAAAAAATGTGAAAGACCAAATGATGTAGATGTCCGGATATATTATCGGACTATTCTCTTTAGATATGAAGCTATGATATTTTTTCTGCTCTTCAATTTAGATATCTAAACATGATGATAGCATTCCTGAAGCGTTGTGATAACAGCGATGAAACGCGTAATTAACTGTTGGCAAAAGAAGTTTTGATTCCCTGTTGGGACATAATACTTTGAAGGAACAATTCTGTTAAGACTAAGGTAACAATAACATTTTATACTTACTATTTCAGCTCCCATGGGAACTCTTGAAGTTTTAAACTGCTTGCTTTCTTCTGTAAAGGAAAAAGAATAATTTTAAATTAGACTCTAAATCAAGAAGTTAATTTTGTTCTAGTATAGATTCATATTTTAAATGGTTTCTTTGATAAAAATTTAAACACTTATTTTTTGAAGAGTTTATACTTTCAGAAAATTTTCCTAAATTACCTCAGATATATAGTTGCAATTTCGGAATGTATATTTGTACGTTCATCATTTATAGAGTACGCAATCACTGTGTTTTACACACACATTCACAATTTTAACTCATTATATTTACTCTAACTAAAGCTCTATAAGAAGCACTGTCGAGTTCTAAACTTAATATTTAAAAGGAATCAATATGTTTAAAACCAACAAAAGAGTATTCACTTTCACTAATTTTTCTTTAGTATTGAATATATCCTTAATAAAGATACTTTTTCTTTTAATTATTCGAATTATTTCATCAAGGCCAAACGCTTTCTTAAAATATAAATTCAAAAGGTTGAACATGAATTTAGAATGAACACATAAACACATAATACAGAAATTAAATTAATTGATAACACTGAAAGTGTTTTAAAGTGTGATTAAACACTCAAAATTCTCTTCATAACTCTTTAACTTTCTGAAACCAGCTTTATTTTTATCATTTCCCACTAAAATTAATTTCTTTTAATAAATTAGTGTGTTATATTTCGTGGACATTTACTTTTTTATAAAACATAAATAAGACTTAAAATTATAATTTTAGCATTAGTAGAATTTTTAAAAGAACTTACAAACTCGTAACAAGAAAATTTTATCTAAATGTTTATGTAACCCTCAAACTCATGGCTCTAATAATTTTAATAGATCTAAAATCAAAGTACCGAAAAATCAAAAAATATTAGATCTAAATTGATTTAAAAACTGTTAGTATGGCGAAATGAAAAACTATTTAAGTAAGCACTCTTTTTGTTTCGTAAACTTTTTTTTTAAAAAAAGATGAACATTTTCTTAATTGAATCTTTATTTTCACGATAAAAGTATACCTACATAAAATTGTCATTATAATGAACATAAAATTACACATTTTAACCATAACATTAAAGATATAAAAAGAATTATTGTATAAAAAAATCAAACAAATTTTTTTCTAGAATTTGAATTTTTATATCAAAATATGCGTGTGTGTGAATTTGAATTTAATTTAATATTTTGCTTCTATTGCATCTGTCTTTGTAACTAGTTAATCATTTCAATTTTTAACTAAATACTACTTAAATTGAATCCTATAATAAACAATAAGACTACACTACACATTTAAAATTGTTAATTTAGTTTCATAATTTTAAAAGCTATTCCAAATGTACAAGAGTACTACGTACTACTATTCTCTCTATTACGTATTAAATTAAGGAATGTATTGAATCTATTATGTATTAAATTTATGAATGTATTAAATCTATAAATCTATTATATATTAAAAAAATTATTACACTCAATTTCAAAACTAAAATAATTCTTGATAGATTTTAATCAGTTTAAAATCAATTTGACACTCAAATTGAATAAAATGCCATGTGCAATGATACTGTGCTGTGCAATAAATAACTTCAGTTTTGATCAACTCTTTATATAGAGACTGGAATACTGCTCTCGTCTAATAAAAAGATGTTCTTTTTTAAATAGAATTTTAAATGCCATCTGTCTTACATTTTATCTGCGCTTGTTTCATTTAAAAGAAAAATGAAATAAGGCATGTGAAACAACACAAACTTCCCCATCTATCAATTTTTAAAGAATTTTCTAAAATGTTTTAATGTATATGAAAATGTTTTAAAAAATAATGTTTCTTCACCTTATTTTCTAATTTCATCTAAAATTGTTCTGGCGTTAACTTTAGTCACGCCAATTTTCTTCCCAAACTTTTAATTGATAATTTATACCACAGAAGATTAATCTATAAAATACAGTTATAGATTGTTTTATTTTAATATTTTTTTAAGTAATCTTATCTTCTTCGTCCTAAGCTAATTTTAATTTAGAAAATTGTTTTAACAAATTTATTCTTTTTTAGAATTATCTCTAACTAAATGTAGCCAATTTTTTAGAAGTATGAAGGGTAATAAAAAATAGGAAGGAAATATAAAATACCTCATCTGATACACCTGATATACTTTTTAAAACACACCATTTTTAATTAACTTAACCAAAAACTACTTTTTTGCAATCCTTTGCAGGACTTTATAACACCTCTTACAATTACGAAAATTGAGATATAAATCTCAGTATGAGAAATAAAAAAGAAAACAAAATCTTATCCAACTCTTTCTTGGAATTACTGAAAATAGCTTCTTTTTGTTATTGGAGGAATCTCATTTCGTGGTAGAAAAGAAATAAGGCAAAAGCTTTTAGGTGCCGTGGCTTAGAAAAACTCCTTTAATTAAAAGAGAGCCATCAGAATAAAATTAAGTTTCGCCTTTTTATCAGAGCTTTCAAAGTCTATTGTTTGTCTTTTTCGGTAAGATAAAGATTCTGATAAAGTATCAAGGTTCTTTGTGTTAAGCTGACTTAAAAAGCTTGCAATTTTGCATTAAGTTAACGAACTGTTTACGATGGGATTTTTCTGTTACATAATTAGAAGAAGTATATTATTTCAGAATTACAAGATAATTTCTTACGCTCTGATTTTTATTAATAATTTATATAAGTTCTTAGTTTTAATTGATGATTTATTGAATGATATCTTGAATTTTACATACAAAGTTGAAATAATTTTTTTAAGTTCTTACTTCAATCTTCGAGAAGTACACATAAGGGTTGCCCAAATGAAAAGTGAACACAGGCAATTGTGTCAGAATGATTTCAGCTTGTCACCCATCCGGTATAGTGTTTAGCGACGCCGTCTGTTGTGCCGTAGGCCTGGGTTGTAATCCCTGAGAAAGCATGGATGTTTCTAAATGTATAGTGCCCTTGCGGCATGGGGGTACTCTAAATAGCCGTCGAGCCGCAAGTCCTCTCTTGAAGTTGGTGGAAGGGGAAAAGAGCTGGGAGGCCCCTCATCACCCCTAGGGTGTTCTCCCTCAAAATTGGGGTGGAACCGAGCCAAAATGTACTGTCACCTGTATGGTGCTCAAAACTACGGCTAACGACAGGTGTACATCTAGGGTGTCTCCCTTTGCCACAATGAATTTCGTGGGCCTCTATCTGACATCGTCAGGCAGGTGGCATTAGTAACAACACAACAACATGATTTCAGCTATAGCAGCGCCACAGCAAATGGATGTAAAGGGATGCAGCAGCTGTGTACCGCAAGCGATGTGCAATAATGAAACCTGTTTAGGGTAGAGGAAATAGATCAAAAGTAAAGTCGTGCAATTCATGGATGCGTCCATTTCGGAACAATGCAAGGTAGTATGATTTCTGATTGCAGAAGGTGAGAACGATGAGGGCATCCATCAGCGAATGGGGATAGTCCATGGCGAGCACTGCTTAGTTTGAACAATTGAGGCGAAAGTTTTCGCGGGGGGGGGTCGCAAACGATGTCAGATCTTCACGACAATGACGGTCCAAATGTCTCCCGTGAAACCCAGACAACCTTAAAAAAATTCGGTTGAAAAGTGTTGGAACACCCGCCGTAAAATCAGATTTGTCTCCTTGAAACCTTCATACTTTTGTTCACGTAAGAAAGCATTACGTTTCTATTCGGACAATGAGGTGAAGGAAGCTATGTAGGACTTCCTCTAGAATCAACCACGACCTTTCTACAGCGAAGCCATAGGCCTACTGTAACCTGTGTTACAACGCTCATGGTGATTTATTTTGATTTCCAATAAAGGTATGATTTTAATTCAACTTGTCCACTTTTCATTTAGGGCAAACCTTATATTTTAATTGGAATTCATATATTGAAAAAAAATTGCTTAGCACGTGTGTTCAGTTGTTATCTGACTTACAAAAATTAGTTGCAAAGGATTATTTAAATAAAGTGGAAAAAACTGATGACATTTCAATATTGTAAGATAGAGGAAGCGTACAACCCGAATTCACATAAAGACATAGATCGATTACAATGAGAAAATTCCTAGCTCTGTTTCTTTTATAAACCATTTCATTTAAGATTCAAGTTTGACATCTAGCATTTTTTAAAACAAAGATTTTGGGATTATATCTTTGTAAAAAAGACCACAAAGAGCGACAAAGGGTGATTAAATATTAATTTAAACTCATTCAAACGTTAAAAGCTCAAAAACAAGCTTTAATTTTTCTAAAATTTTATAGAATGTAGATAATTATTTATAAGAAAATGAAATATATAGATAAAACGTTTTACTATAATATTCACTACGGAACCGCACGCGCGCGAAAGTAATACCACGTCAATTTAAAATTTAAGTTTTGTTACTTAAGAAACATTAAGATTAAAATTCTTTTAACTTTAAATTTGGTTTTAAAAAAAATTAACATCAGTTTAATTTTTGTAAAAATGGTTGAATTAACGGAATATATTCCAAAATAAAAAGGATTTGTTCAAAAAGTGTTTTGAACAGAAGAGAAAATCCGAGATATGTGTGACACATATGTAAAAGAAAAGAAACACTTATATATGTAGAATTTCTGAGAAATGGAATGATTTTCAAGAGAAATATTTACCTTCAACGAGAACCAACCACTCTAAGGCATTACCTCCGTTACTTCCCCAAAAAACAAACTTTTATCTAGACTAGCATTTCTTCGTAAATTTGTGGCAAATGCCCTTTACATTGCTTCTTATTAAATTGTCTCTAATTGTTCTCAAATCCTGGAACAGTTGGAAAAGTTTACTCATTAGGCCAGTGTTTCAATAAACTCTGGGGGGGAGCATATCGAAAATAAAAAGGGTTAAAAAATTTTTACTGGAATGAAAAAAAAAAATACTTTCTGATATAATAAAAAATAAGATTTACTTTATATGATTTATATATATCATCTGGTGAAAAAAGGTCATCAAAAATAAAAGATTCTACTTTGAACGCTCATTAGCTATCTTTGATCCTATAACTAAATAAAAAAATATTTTGTTTGCTTTGCTGTAATCCTACGATGAGAGATTTTTTTATTACGTTTCTTGTAACTTTAAATATTATTTTTGCTGGCTTTCGAACTTACTGGTATGGTTGCCTGTATGCCTTTCTCTTAGGGAAGTTGTAAATTATATAATTCTGTTGCGCTTTTTTTTCACAATGTGAAAGAGTTTTTTGATATATGGATAAGCATATTGAGCACTTTGAAGGATTAATTGGCCAAGATTTATTTTTATGAGTATACTGAAACATATAATACAAAAATCGTTAATTCTGTGTGTGGGAAAACTGTTTATTTGTTACCAATGACCTTGACAGAGAATCCTCTAATATGACAGTCTTAATGGGAGCTAAAATGAATTGATAACATATCTCCTTTTTGGGAGTGGCAAACGTTTTTTTAGAATCTTAAGGTACTTGTATAGACCGAGTTCCCGGCACGACCACTATTTTTCAAAAATACTTTCTTGAACATGCTGCATTTTCCCCTATGAATAACTTAGTGGTTTTAATTGTGATGTTGTACGACTAATTATGGTTTATAAATGTAAATGAGCAGAATCTAAAAAAAGAATTGGGCATCTGTGATCTCTCTGAAAGGAAATTGAAGATGATCAAACAAGGGAACACACTTGCTGAAATAATGCATATTAATCATGTTAGCGAAAGTAAATTTGAGAAAAACAATAAACATGAAACGAAAGGAAAATTTTCAATAGCTACATTAAGAACTTTATCAAGAATATATGAAGCCATAACTGTACCGCAAAATGCACTTCACCCTGTCAAAAGACACAAGCAAGAAAAAGTTCAACAGGATATTTGTCGATCATCAAAGGATATTAAAATTACAAAAACGTGAACAAAATGTGACAGTTTTGCTTGCAAATAGCTTTCCTGTAATGTTAGCAAAAAGTGTCTGTGATTTGTGTCCTTTATTATGGTCACGCACATTTGGAACAATTTAGTTCAGTTTTATTGGATCTTTTCTCAAATTATGAAAGACAAATAGAAAAATCCTTGAAATAGGTAAGTATATTTTCTCTTAGTTAAATTATTCACTGAAATTGTGATTTTTATCTTGTATATTGAAAATAATTATAAAAAAAAGAATTGGGGTGCATCACTCCCCGCGACCATTAACGTTAGTATCGAATGCACACCTTATCCGGGATTTCGCTTTAAATATTAAAAAATAACACAATTGTTATTCATTAGAATTTTATATTCTTTTTATTACTTAACATTTATTCTAAATGCTAATTCTGCGAGCTTAAAATTACAGTTCATTCAAAACCGTTTATAATATGAGTATTCATTTCAATAAATCATTTTACATTTTCGTATACATTGTCATGCACTTGGTTTTACTCTCCTTACAATTAAGCTATTATATCAAGAATAATATATTTTATCATTTTTTAAAAAAATAAACTCGTGTTAAGAGTGGGTACTTCAGCCAGTATAAGAACAAGTTTAATAATTATCAGTGACTTCCATGGGCTTGTCTTGCAGAGCAAAGTTTTTCAAAGGAAGGCTAAAATTAGAAATTGACACTCAGAGTTATTTTTTGATATTCAGCTCAGATCTATATTTTGTCTTCAAAGTAGCCATCGCAGAAAATCCGGATTCATAAAGGTATGTTGTTAAAAATGGTAATAGTATACGAAATGCTTTTGTTTTCAGTGCAGAAAATTCAACATCCACCTCTATCCAGAATTCAAAGAGTGATTTATTACAAAATTGCCCTTTAATTTCGTCACTGGATGTGAAATCTATGAAGATCTCTTTTTCGACAGTTGAGAGCCCTTCTGAAGTATTTTGAAATGGATCCCTAACCCATTCGTAACTTGCTATCAATTTGCCCTCGTCTGTGTACTTGTTGATGCTTTATTATTGTCGAATGCTCGCTGTGGTTTAAAACTATATCTATGATTTTGTTTTAATCCACTGCCGTAAATACTTAATACCGTGAATTATAATTAACGCGTAGATTATGAAATGTACATTCAAGAAAGATTCGGTAGCTAATCGATTCGGCCAAGACTGACTAGAATTTTACGAAGTACTGCATTTTTACATGTTTTGTGCAGACGTTTGTTAGGTTGCCTAGACTCACATGTACGTTCGCGAGGATGCCAGATGTAATGGATATGATAAAGAGCAACATAGATTAGGCTATTTTTAATGACATTTGTACTTTTAGAAATGGATCTTGAAGGAAATAAATATTTAATTAAATATTATTTCTCAATCTGTTCCAATTTAAAAATTAGAGAGAGAAAAATAAAATAATTAACCTATTACTTAAAAGTGTATATATATATAATTTACTTAAAATATATATTACTTAAGAGTAACATATATAAAAAATTTAATACTTATCTTATTAATACTGAATTAAGAACAAGTTTAATAAGTATTAGCGACTTCCATGGGCTTGTCTTGCAGAGCAAAGTTTTTAGAAATTGACCCTCTGAGTTATTTTTCTATATTTAGCTGATATCTATATTTTGTCTTCTAAGCAGCCACCGCATTTTGCAATATGTTCCAATTTAAAAATCAGAGAAAGGAAAAATAACATCATAATTATCCTATTACTTAATTTTTTTTGCTTAAAAGTAACATATACAAAATTTAATACTTATGTTATTAATTTGTACGGTTTATAATTAAGATCGTGTATTGTAGCTTTAGCGTCAAAGGGCATTATTATTGCATTCAGTAATTTATTAATGTATACGGGGGGCACGATAAAAATTGTGATTGAAAAGGGGGCGCCAGTATTGAAAGTTTGAGAAACACTGCATTAGGCCCTAAACATGCTGGAGAACAAGAGAACAATCTAGAAATCTAACCCAGGCAAAGTTTGATACGAAAATATTCAATAGAAATAATTATCATGTCCTATCGAGAATTATTCTGTTGACAAATAGCCTCCAGGGTATGTGACATATCGTGAGATATCTAAGGTATCTCAGATGACAGCCAAATAAATTAATTATGTGAAATGAAGCCCTTTAAAATAGCTCTCAAATGGATGGTGGGCTGTGTGATGGATGATAATCAGGTTAATATCCAGCAACTTCCCTAAACTGCTTTCGTCACATCTATACTGTGATGATTGATTCTCATTGCTAATAATACCATTCAGATTGTCAGTAAGATTATAGGTTAACACAAATTCAGTACCATCTTGCAGGACCGTTTTTTACCTCCCCGGTACCCTAGGCCCTTCAATAGCTACGCCTCCCCCTTCTTCCGGACCACCTCCCTTCCTCCTTCTGTTTTTACTTTTCCTGTTTTGTTTCACCAGAGATTTTTTCTTACCATTTTTACTATTTTCCCTTTCTTTGTTTTTGCTGTTTGAATAGTCTTTCCATTATATACCCACTACCTATGGACCCACCGTGTTATGGACTGACGATCGTAAGGAAAGAATAGTGGAACGGCTTAGCCACTCTTGTTCTTTTCTTACTTTACGGCATCCTTTTGTAAATTAGTACAGTAAATTAATGAAATCGTTTACAATTACAGTATCGAGCATACATTATTGCCTTGTTTTAGGTTGCCTGTTAACTGTTTTCAACTTGTTAATTATCCTCTTTTTCTTAGCTTATCTCTTTATTATCTTTTACTTTTTGACATTCTTATTCTTTGTAGTGTCACTGTTATTGTGCTTGTACATCGAAGATTTTCTTCGAAAAACGAATGACTTTTTTTTTGTGGAAATCATTAATAACTTCATTGAAATCAATTTCCATTCCGATATCATTGTGAGTGCATAGCAGCATCTAACTGTTAAGCTTTTTGTTTTACATAGTAGATCTCTTGTCAATCCTTACTCGCTTGAGGGCAGAAATGTTTCTCTCACGATTCGCTAGGCGGTGGTACACGTTTGCTCTGTAATTTTAATTTTGTTCTCTTTTTTTACCCTCCAATTTTTTGCACTCTCAGACCTTTTGAGCTCTTGGCACCAGCCTAGCCTGCTTAAGCGAAAAAGTGGCCCTGCTATCTTGAAAAACCTTTCCATCCTTACATCTTAGAAGGTCTTCCAAAATTGCTGTAATGGAGCCGGTACCGAGCGCGCGCGCACGCGCGATTCTTGTACCTTTGTCAGTGATGACAAATAATAAAATAGTAGGCATAATAGAAGAGATGAAATCAAACTTCGTTATTTCAATTATCCATTAATAATAGAGGACGTTATTAGAATCAAAAATACACTTTGCTTTACTGATAAAGACAAATCAGTTGCAGTCAGAATTGTTCTGTACTCAAGTCGTTCTATCTTTCACGATAGACTGTTTCTTTTTTGGTGCTATATTCTTATACGGTTCAACTGTTCTTGTCAACATTTGCCATCATCACACCCCCATTCAAATGTTCCAAATTTGATTACCCTGCATTCTCTCATCCAATTGCACATTTTAAATAACAGCCTGCTCAGATTTTTAAATTCTAGAGTTTGGTACTCGATAAGTCAAAATATGTAAGTGGAATGAAATTCGAAAGAAAGTTATCCTTTATGAATGGAATCATTTATTTTTGGCCCACACCACTAAGACAATCAATTACTATTAGGGATTGCAATACCGGGATACCGAATACTAGTATTTTGAGCTATTTGTACAATTTTGTAATACCGGTTTTTTGGTATTTACTAGAAATTTTTAAAATCGTCTCCACTATATGTTCAATGATCGCCAGCGTAGCAAAATAGTATACGTTTTTGGTTTTATGTCTCCCTAACAGGTGAAATTAATTAGACTGTGAATACAAAGTTTCATCGTACAGTTAAGAAAAGTGATAAAATATGTGAATTCGAAGGAGGCGGGCCAAAATTATCCTATTACAGCTCAGAGCGATACTGCACACACGCAGGATTTGTGAAAAAAAGTTTGTATTTGTGAAGAAAGTGCGTAATATTTCAATATTTTTTAAATCGGCGATTTGTAATTCACATTGCATTTGTATATCATACTTCAGGGTTCAAAATATTTTTTTTTCAGATTTATTATATATATACTCATAAGTAATAACCCACAATAATGAATCAGAATAACTTTAAATAAAATAAATAAATCAGTTGATAATACTTCGGTTTGGTATCATTATTTATATGTGGAAAACCACAGAACACAGACCGAATTGTGATATTTGAACTTTTTTTGTGATCTAAACAAATAAAATGTTCCTTTACTAATTTGTGATTCTGTATATACTGTTATAATATATAACTTACACATTTTTTGCAATGTTTACACTCTCTAATATAAAACTGGGAAACGAAACAAAGAAACACTTGTACTTTCCATTTTTTTAAAAAAATTTCTACTACCAATATTAAGCAAGTATCCCTGTATTAAGATCTAAAAAAATACCTAATACCGGTATTGAAAACGAAAAAAATTAAGATTTAAAAACGAAAAAATCCGCTAAAGACTTTTTTGGGGAGAAAAAATTGTAGTGAAAAATTTACATTTTTTTTTTTTTTCTTCTTCTATTATTCATGCCTGCCAATAAGCCATATTTTTCCTTTAATTTTATGTTTGAATGTTTCCATTTTTTTTGAAGGAAAAAGAAAATAAATTTACAAATATTAAGTATAGATATACATTAAAAATAAATTTACTGGTCAATCACGAGAATAATTTCAATAAGTATGAAAAACTGTGAATGAATAGTATAAAGCGTATATCGAAAAATGTTTATACTGAATTTCGTTGGCAACCTTTTAGCTGTGGCATGCCAAACCAATCTACCGATTTGATTCAGCGTGCCACACAGTAGGATATTTTTGAAACAACTCAATTCCCCGATAATGCACCTCTATTCTCTAAATAGATAATAGGGATCAATGATTAGATTTACAGATTTTATACATTAATTTTGCATCATTTAAAGATGTTTCTTAGCATAAAGATAAACAGCATAAAATATAAATATTTCTTAAACAAAACAAAAAATTAAAATTGTGCATTTATTATGTATTTTTAAGCATATTTATTAAAATAAAACGTAGACATCATAAAATATAAATGTTTCCCTTCATTATAAAACAAAAAGATAAATAAAGATCTTAATACGAACCCAGTGCTTTCACCATTCTACTGTCATATCTCAAAATCAGGGGTATAATTTGTGACTTTCCATTTGATACGATTCTAAACATTCAGTTGTTAAACAATTTCTTTGCGTACTCGAAATATTTTTCACATGATGAATGATTTTGTTTACTTAGATATGTTTAAACCAAAAGAGCAGAAGCAGAGCACATGCAATTTTCTCTCTTCAGACAATTACATTCCTTCAACAATGACATTCAATAATTTACAAAATAACTGTAAATTTATCTTTTTTTTTCCTTGAGACTCTTTCGTAATTCACGAAATGTACACAATTCTGAAAATGTTTGTTAAATTAAACAAATTTATAATTAGAAATTTATCAATTACCAAATTAAAAAAAACCATTACAAATTTATCGATTTCCATTAATTCAAAAATTGACAAATTTGTGGGTAGTGCCAAGAGACACTGAGAATTGTACCAAGTGTCACGTATGATTCGCATGCCATAGATTGCCCCCCCCCACACACACAAAAACCCTGTTCTCTGTCTCACGTATCTCTTAAAAGTCAGTATTATTAAAACTAATGAGAATAATGAAAGAAATTCAAAATTTCGGGTGGAAAGAATTTAATAAACACATATAAAAAATTACTAAAAAACATAATCCAAGGAGATAAGGCTTGAAAAGTGTTCTCCCAGAGTGTTCTCCCTCTAAATTGGGGTGGGATCGGGCCAAATCGTGCTGTCATTTGTATGGTGCTCAAAGCTACGGCTAACGACGGGCGTCACTTAGCCCTTTGTCATGATGAATTTCATGGGCCTTGATCTGGCCTTTGCCGATCAGGTGGCATTAGTAACAACATAACAACAACAAAACCTAATAATAAAATATCCAAACTAAAAATCAGGCATCCAATTAAAATATTAAAGCAACATCCAGACATGAAGAAATAAATATTAACTGTCAAACTTATCCAATAAAACATATGAAAAGAAAAATTTTAATAGAATGAATGGATATAACAAAACTTAAGCAGAAAGGGGAAAAAAAGCTTTGTTCACTTAAGGAATGAATTGGATTACGTACATTAAGTTGTCAATTTTGTCGTTACTGTTGATTTTAATGGAATTATTTTCTAAGGGGAAAAATATACTAAGAAAGAATTGTAACTGTTTTATTATGGAGCCGAAGAAATGTTTTGTTTCTAACAAAATTATTTTCTGTTATAAATGTTAGAATATCATTAATGAAAAAACTGAGTAAGAGCAATTTCAAGTATCTATGAAAATAGATTTTAAAAAAATCAGAAAACTACATCGAAAATCGCTTAACACGAAACTGTGGGGATTGAAATATTTCTTCGTGTTAAAGGATATTGCAAAAAAAAGCATACCTATATTCAACAAAATTAAGTTTAATAGAATACGTTGTATTTACTTACATATGTATATATGCATGTATTGAATAGAAATGAATAAACAAAAACAATCGCAAGACTTAAATGAAATTTAGTACAAATTTTTAAGTTTTTTGAAAAACAAAACATTTATTGAGTTTTTGGAAAATAATCTGATATTTTTCTTTGTATTGTTTTTTTCAGTTCCAACTATTATATATAGTTCATTCTCTCCTATATATATATATATATATATATATATATATATATATCTTGTTCAAATTTTCAATCGTTAATAAAACACTTTCCATTCATCCATTCAAGTTCAAATACATTTTTTTAAACTTATAGGGCATGACACTTGATGTTAATACTGTTTTTTCAAATATTAATTCATTAATTAAGTTTTATTTTTTAATTTTAAGTTTATTCAGCGTTATTTCTTTCGTAGTTAGAACTAGCTGCAACAAATGGCGCCAGTACGTTTTTCTAACGAAATAGAAATTGACGTAAAAAATTATATTACTTGTTTAAAAACAAATTGTAAACAAATTGATCATTTCATCATTGGAATGTGCCTCTAAATAACTGCGCATGCTTTTAATGATGTTTCTCATTTCGGATGACGTGGGAACAAAGGCTGCAATATTGATTTCATTTTCTTCATCGAATCTGCATCAATGATATTTTTCGAGCTTAAAATAAACTCTTCTGCGTCTTTGTCTGTCATAAATGGGGCTGTACGCACATTATCATCATATACTCCAATGAATTCTTCCTATTATTCTGTAAGACAATGCTATAATACAGAAACTTTCTCAAACATTTCATTCTGTGTCTGGTACTTTCCGTATTTTGTTCATTCTCAGAAGGGAAATCTTTTCGCTGTGCTAAGAGAAAAAAAATGAACAAAAATACATAGTAGTTTGCCGGGACCATTCTATTATTTCATGTTAACTGATATTTCGTCTTAAGCGTTTTCGCTTTAAACGTATTTCACTGTATATATAAATACTTTGGATAATCATTCACTCCATTTTTTAATTCCTATACTATTAGCTTACAAACTCTATATATACATACACACACATATATATATAATGGTTTTAAAACTTATTTTACACTTCCGGGCAAAAAGTTACAAAATATTATTCAATCTACATTAGACAAAATTGATAATTCTATTATTGTTAAGAATAGTATGGACATTATTAAGTATATGCAAGGTAAAAAAAATTATTTCTATGTATACCTATGATTTTGAAGATTTATTTAATCCCATAGATATAGAAGACATGCTTAAGATTCTTAAAATAGCATATAGCAAATATTTTTTAAATAGGATATTAAAAAATGATAAATATATTTCTATTACTGAATTAGTATTAAAAGAAAATTATATATTTTCCATAATAATGCTTATTATCAGCAAATTAAAGGTTTACCACAAGGGGGGACCAGCTAGCAACTGCTTAGCAAATATCTACTTGCATTTTTTTTGAAAATGAAAGTATTAGTTATGAATCTTGTTACTTTTTTAGATACATAGATGATTTAATCATATTTAGTAATATAGTAGACTTTGTTCCTAACCTTAATTATTATCCCCACTATTTAAAATTAGTAAAAACTAATTATAATAATGAGTCAACTAACTTTTTGGACCTTTAATTAAATGTTAAGAATAACTTGCTATTAAGTAATATTTTTGATAAAAGAGACTCATTTGATTTTAATGTTATAAATATGCTTTTTTGGGGTAGTAACCTACATCTATCAATATTTAGAAATATTATCTTAAATTTTATAAAAAGAAACAATGATTTAGTTACTGATAACATTTTAAAACAAAGTAATTTTATGAATTTTTGCAATAATTGCTTAGAATACAATTATCCAAGTAAATTTATTATAACTATATTTCGATTTCTAATTAAATATATTTTTATCTTAGTTCATTATTTTATTTAAAATTCCTTCTATTTTGTTTATTTTAAAAAAATGTTTTAAAAAAAATTTTAAGCGCTTATTTTAATTGCAATATAACTATTAGTATATAATTATCTAAGTATATTTACTTTGCAATATATTTCTATTTGATTTTATCTATTCTTAACTTTGTTCATTATCGTATTTAAAACTTCCTTTATTTAGTTTATTTTTTAAAAAATCTTAGTGGTTTGTTTAATTGCAAAATAAATATCCAGGTGGCGCCACGATTTTTCCTTCCCGAATAGTCGTTTCAATTTTTTTACGTCATTTCGCGTTAGGAGCTTATTGTGGAAGGTTGAATTTTCGAATTCCGGTAATTATTTTACACGTAAGTTTTTTTTTAAAAAAAATTTTATTATTATTATTCCTCTTCTTGAGACATTCATTATTGTTCTCTTTTCTTAGTTTCATTTTAATATATTATCAGGTTTTTCTTCCACGTGTTGTATTAGGCTTAACTTTTGAACTTGGTTTTTTCCCTATTATGTCGAAAATTTCTGCTGCACGGGGAAGGTGGATCCATAAAGCATTGCTAACCCTAATTCGATGGCCTAATGCAGCGACAGCTTTAGAAATCATAATAGGTCTCCAGTTTAGTCCAAAGACTTTTCTGTATCTACATTTGTTGTGTTTGGTGAATTCCAATTTCTTCCTGCCTTAGCACTGTAGGTTCTAGTACTTCTTCACTTTTATTTTATATTACTATATATATATATATATATTGTTCAAATTTTCAATCATTAATAAAATACTTTCTATACATCCATTCAAGTCAAATATATTTTTATTAAACCTGTAGATGATGA
Source organism: Trichonephila inaurata madagascariensis (assembly GCA_019973955.1). Taxonomy (NCBI): domain Eukaryota; kingdom Metazoa; phylum Arthropoda; class Arachnida; order Araneae; family Nephilidae; genus Trichonephila; species Trichonephila inaurata. Next base: position 32,354 of record BMAV01006748.1, read on the forward strand.
CACTTGATGTTAATACAGTTTTTTCATATATTAGTTCATTAGTTAAACTTAATTAATGAGGCATCAAAGGCATCTAATGTTATTTGCGTTTTCCTTTTGCGCTCTGTAAGAAGTTTTTGGTAAGTGGAAAGGCATCCATAACGCCTCGTCTTGCCTTTGAACTCTTGTCAAAATTTGCTCCTGCTTTTTCTTGCTGCTTTATTTTCGTGTTTTTTACTACCACCCATGATAAAAATTAAAAATCATAATATTTGTCATTATAGCAATCGTTATATTATATAAATTTATTCTTACAATAACGTTAACAAATGTTTGAAAAGATAAAAACATGTTCGTATAATACCGCTGGAAAGAAGAAACACAGATTAACTGCTCCGGATATCTGGAAGCTTACCGCTGTGTGTATAATTTCGGAGAATCCCACAATTCAAATAAAAGAGCATTAAACCGAAACAGCGCTAAACGAAACAGCGTAAAGTGGGGTTTTACTGTTGATGTTTTTTATGTTTCTTTTTCAAATACTCGCGTACAATGATGGTAAATTATATTTCGTGCATTATCAACCTTACTATCAAATCGTTATTTTAATACGAATTCTGGTTCCTAATATCCAGATATGTTAAACATTGCTGCGAAAAAAAATGTGTTCTGTTTTATTTAATTAAAACATATTTATGTATCTATATGCTAAGAGTAGAATGTGTCTATTGGTACAAAGGTTTTATTATGTATTATTAAAAATAATTTTTGTTGAATTTAAACGTTTCATGCTTAAGCGAATGCATAATATTTTCAAACTAATGCAGTGCTTCTAAAACTTTCAATTTTTGTGACCCATTTTCAATCAACCACCGCCCCCTCCCCTCAAACAATATCAATGCATTGAATGCAATAATAATGTACTTAGATGCTAAAATTACGATACAAAATTATAAACCGTACAAATTATCAAGAATTAAATTTCGTATATTAAGTAACAGATATTATTTTAAGTAAGTAACTTAAACTCAGGGGTGTTAACTTTGTATCGAGGGTTGAAAATGTAAATGATTTTCAAATAGATATAATTCTTTGAAATTAAAATTAAATAATTCGAATCCTTTACACATTATTTATAAATGAATGGGGCTTCAAAAAAGTGTAAAATTTTTAAGATGTAATCATAATTTTAAAAATTATAAGCATATAGAAATAAGAAGCATTTCTGTTAGAAATACTAATTAAGTTTTACTTTGCGCAAGATATTTTCTAAAATAATAGCTCTGATAAAACTAACAATAACTTAATTTGTAAAGTTAAATGTATCTTTTTATACTGTAGCTATTTTTATAAAACTAGAATAGTAAATTAAATTTTTTTTAAGTAAAAGTTACTTTTAAAAATTTTTTTAAATTTCAATATTTTTCAAATGTTTTGAAATACGAAAGATATATAATTCTAAAATTAGGTAGGTTTAAAGAATATGGTACATTTCATAAGTCTGTATAGTTTTATACATCAAAGGCTACTATTTTAGAAAATAGCGTGTGAATGTAAACATTACTTAAGATTTACTGCAGAAATGTTTCTTATTTTCATATGCTTATAATTTTTTAAATTATGATTATATTTTAAACATTTTGTACATTTTTGAAACCTCGTTCCCTTATAAATATCGTGTAAAGGATTCGAATTATTTAATTTTAATTTCAAATAATTATACCTATTCGAAGATTGTTTATTTTCAGCCCTCGAGATAAAATTATTCACCCCTGAGATACCTTAATAATAGGTTAAGTATGATGTTACTTTTCCTCTCTACATTTATAAGTATGTGATGTCAGTGTATATGTGTAATTTATTTTTCCTTATTTCAGGATGTATACGTATTTTGTTTTGTGTGCTCTCTTTCGGTAAATTAATAATTTTTTGCAAAAAGAATCTTCTATTTTCAAATTTTTGGCTTACACCTGGGCTAGGCGACGCGTAACCAGTAAAGAAGGACTTCTGTAGGAAGTTATTTTCTGTCCTCTTGATAGTCGAGGTCTAAGCAATTCTTGAAGTAGTTTGGGTCCATCATCTCATTCCCGCACTTTGCGAATATCGGAGATGGGAAAAGACCAAAGCGAGTCAAGATGCTCGTGTTTGATCCTCATTCGAAAGGTCGTGACGTCCTCTTAAGTGACATTTTAAACATAATCATTCTCTGTGGTACAGAGTAAACTTCTTTCAATAGTAGCAGAAATACAAAATAGAAATTTCAAAGAGAAAAATCATGAAACTAACAGGTAGCAAAATTAAGCAAACCTCTAAAAGAATATTCTATGAACATTATTACAGATGTTCTCTTCAAAAAACTCAGTTGAAGTTTAACTTAATACATTACTGGATTATCTATGAAAAAGCTGAAGTACAAATTTTACTTTCCTTGGGTATATATAAGTTATAACAATGAATAATGCATCCCTTCTGAACTGAAGATCCTCCACTCACTTCTAAAAATAAACAGTAGAGACATTTTCAAACAAATCAGAAACAGATAATAGTTGTTTGAAAATAATCAAAAACATCGTTGACAGTACTTATCGAATATTTTACTTAAAACGTTAGATTTTTCTACATTCTCTTCTAATACATATATATTTAAAGAGACATGTTATTAAATGACAAATGTGAAATTACATTTCTTTACTAATAAACTCTCATTTTAATTTTACTACAAATTAAAATCGAAGATATGCAACCAAGAATTCCTTTTTGATCTGGTTCATCCAATTATCGTGTAAGCGCGCTCAAAAATTTTAAGCTTTTCTTTCCTTTATATTCACTTCGTTACTTTTATTTATGATTCATCAAAGCGATCATCCTGTTTGAGAGCCGTTAGCTTCCATGGAAACAAATTTTTCGTGCAAACTCAATAAAGGCTAAGTGGGGTGAATACATACTGAATCAGAATCCTTTGCGGAAGAGTGTTAAGGCCTCTGATTGCTTCTTTTGTAATATGCACAATTACTTCTTGTGGTCGTAATAGCCAAAGTTCATGTTCGGGAATTCATAGCCAGCAGTGCAAGGCTGGCTCTTGCAGTTTTGCCACCCCGGACAAAAATGGAAAATGCCGCCCCACTATCTATATATAAATTGGGTTGTTCGGAAAGTAATTTCGTGTTTGTGTGTGTGTGTGTGTGAAAAGGAAAGACAATTTTTATATAGTGAATAAATATTTTTTTTAATTATACACTGGTGTGCAAAACTTAAGCAACAGGTGGATTTATTGCCATAGCTTCACGAAAAATCATCTGAGAGACATGAAATTCTGAAATGAAGGAGAGTATTATGTACGTAAAGGATGACGAAAGCATCGGCGCTGAAAAAGAAATACAACGCATACGGTATGGAATCAAACAAAAACAAGCTTTATTGAACGCATAGTATCGTGACTCATGATTGTCTATCCAACAGGAAGAACAACAAGCAGATGTTCCTTAATATAGTATATGCCCTCCCCTTACTACAATGGTTGCTTTGCACCGTCTCCGCATACTCAGAACCAGCTGGTGCAACATTTCTTGAGGTAGGAGTGCCCATTCCTCAATCAACATCTGTTTGAGTTGTTGGTTGTTCTCCGGATGATGTAAGCGTGTCGCAATACGTCTCCCCAAAGCATCCCACACATGTTCGATGGGATTTAAATCTGGGAGCACGCTGGCCAATCCATTCGAGTGATATCTTCACTTTCCAGCAGCTCCTCAACAGCAAGAGTGCGATGTGGCCGTGCATTGCCATCCATAAAAATGAAGTTTGGCCAATGGCACCTCGGAAAAGACGCACATGAGGAAGAAGTACCTCCTCACAATAGCGATCCCCGGTTACCGACCCTCTGTCGAAAATGTGAAGCTCAGTTCGCCCGTTCAGCATAATGCCTCCCCAGACAAGAACTCCAGGACCACCGTAACGGTGTCTTTCCTGATGTTACTGGGATAAAACCGGGTCCCGATCTCTCTCCAAATCAAAACGCGTTGAGAACCACTTCTGGTACTGAACCGACTCTCATCCGTAAAGAGGACACGACTCCATTGATCAGTTGTCTAGTTTTTGTGCTCTGTGTCCCACTGTAAACGGTGGCTTCGGTGGCCAACTTTCAACGGGAGGCAGCGTTCAGGACGGCGGGCGAATAGGCCCCCTTTGTGAAGGCGTCTGGCCACATTAAACCGCGACACTTGTCGTCCCGTTGCTGTACAGAGTTTCTGAGCAATGGCGCTTGCTGACTGCTGTCGAACTCTTTTCGCCTGCAGGATGATATATCGGTCATCCCCTGCAGTTGTCGTCCTCGGGCGGCCACACCAACCTTTCTAACAGCTGTACCTGTGGTTTGGAACGCTTTCCAAGCGCACGAAACGACACTTTTGTTGATTCCGAACTGTGCAGCTGCACTGGTGACAGTACGCCCCTCCTCCAGCTTTCCGGTCATTCTTCCACGTGTGAAGTCGTCCAGGTGATTTCTTCTAGCCATATTTCACGAACTGACTCACTGGCACTTGCAGAGAATATGGTGAATTGTGTCTCCGTCCTTCATTTCATTCTACTGTTGAGCAGCTCGCGCCGACATCACGCGTTTTACTTACGATCACATCGCTTCTGACGTTTTGTTTCTGATATTTGCATACGCATGACGTTTCTACTGACTTACGTGTTCCCTGTACTGATCTCCAGACCTCCTTTTCTGCAATTCCATGGCTATCTGCTAAATTTTTACATTGTTGCTTAAGTTTTGCTCACCAGTGTATATTGTACGTTCTGGTCCAATATCTTTTACCATCTTTCTATCAGTAGCATGATTCCACGCTCGTAAAATATTTGTTATTTGCTGGCAAAATATTGATCCAGGTGATTTTTGATCTCCTCATTGGAAGTAAAGCTTTAACCACCCAAAAAAATTTTGTATATTCCGAAACAAATAATAATCAGAAGGTGCCAGATAAAAAAAAATATCTAGCATTATCTTTGTGGAACATTACACCTTTTCTCCTGATCAGTTTTGGCCTTTTCTGCTTAAGTGAATCATTCAGTTTGTCCAACTGATGACAGCAATTGTTGAGTTATCCGGTAAAAGCTAAAAAAATCCGACTCCTTTCAAATCCCACCTAACAGACAGCATCACCTTTTTTTATGAATATTGGATTTCGAAATGCTTTGAGCTGTTTTATCTTGTTTACTCCATGATCTTTTGGTTTTGAAATTATTAAGGGTAACCCATTTTTCTTTCTTATTGATGACGCACTTCAAAAATGTATAATTTTCTTGACGTTTGAGTAGCAAATCAGACGTCAATGCGACAAAAACACATTCCATGAGAACATGAGGGTCAATGACACGGGGCCACAGTTAACTACAGTCCCCCTAACAGGGCTCTCATATCTAAAAAAGGGCCCCGTAGGAATTTTGATACACTCTAACTAGCTACGCCAGTGCTCAAAATTATTAAGTTCGTCCCCAATACCAATCGAAGTTTTTCAAATAATCAGTGTCACCAGTTTTCTAGACCATTTTAAAAATTCGCTTTCAATCCTATTGTAGAGCTGAAATTTTTTCAGAAGAATTTTCTCTCACCCTCAAAGCAGTCACTTTCTTGCAATAACATAATATCTCTTAATTAGCGCATTTCTTAAATTCTAATTTTAATTTTTATTCTTCTTAGCTTAAATTCTTGTTTTAACGCCTAGTACTTTGTTCTTCTTAAATTATCTACACCTCCCATGTTGAAGACGAGTTTGTGAGGTTATATATATACTATCCCCATTAAAATACTCCATATTAATTTTGAATTTTAAAAAAGAAAATGTATATATATTAAATTGTGCGAAACCATTTTCTTAACTGTAACCAAATTGTTTGCATCAAGGTGAGGATGATGCAATAAATAGTTTGGTTTTTTTTGTAAATAAGACCTCAGGTTTGAAAATGCATGAGTACTGTCATGATTATGTTCCTATAATTGTATTCTGTGTCACTTTTAAAAGTTAACTAAAACCAAATATTTATTTGAAATGATGACCCATAGTCTTAGAATTACAAAAGAGGTCTTGCCTCCAGCATGCCGGCTACCTAATAATTTTCAGATAAAAACTATTTCTAATTTTTTTGATGTGATACAAACAAGATCATTTTCCAGACTTTATTCCTTTAATAAATTACAAAGATTTGTACAGAAAAAGCACATTTCAAGTACATATTTTCCTATAACTGACATTGTTTATGTTGTGTTTGTTTCCTATTTTCTTATAAACCGGCTTATAATTATTATTTATAAATGTTCAAGGAATATTTCGGTTCAAGTGTAGTATAGGCCACTTGGCGCAGCCTTTTTTTTGCGACTAAAAGTGGTCGCCAAGGTATTTTTTTCGGAATTATTTATTTATTTTAGAATGAATTCGTTATTTCACCATAACATGAAGATAAAAATCGCCAAATCCAAAGAAAAATAGCCAAATCCGAAGTGGCCCCCTATACTACACTTGAACCGAATATTTCAGATGAGAAATTTTGTCATAGCTACTAATGGTAGAATATTTACTAAATAGAAATATATATATATCAAATTAATTTAGAAAAACTATTCTATTGGAGGTAATTTGAATTAAAAATTTGGGAAATGTGCTAACTTGTATGTGGGTATCAGATCTGGTCATGATGTGTCTTAGCAAAAGGAAAAAAAGGGACAAAGATATAAGTAAAAGAATAAAATGTGATATACAAGTTTATGGTTTTAGTATCATATTATGAAAGATAAATTGTTTTACACATTTTATTTATTAGAATGTCTTTATCTAATCTTCCTTGATTCTTTAGCATAAGTTATATGTTTAATGGAAGTTTAATTTTCATTTCATTTATTTGAATCGTGTGTAAATTTTGGTATACCAATGATTTTCAGGTACTTACATATTAGCATCACTGCAGCCAAAATTGCGCCACAATAATCGTTTTTCTTCGATAAAACATGTAGGAATCTTTGTTGTTTTAATATTACAGTGTGGTTTGCGTGGTACAAATTTTGCTGCAGTGATGCTAATACATAAGTACCAGTTTTCATTTCCACTGTAAATCTTGCATCACACATACGTATTGTAATATATTTATTTCATTTTTATTTTTCATTTAAATCTAAAATCAAATAATTTTATTTTTGTAATGATACATTAAATTAAAATGACTTAACTGGAACTTGTCATTTTGTTATATATTCCTCTGTCCATGAAATAAGTTTATTCTATACATTATTCATCTCATTTATGCATAGAAATGTTTGTGTACAGCCCTCATTTTGAATGATTACCTCCAATTTTATTAGATTTTGAATCTTAGGTTATTATTTATAACTGTATATTTGCTTATGTTTTCATCATAATTTGTAGTTGGTGAAAATATTTCATGGTAAGTATAATTAATTCATCATTAGTTTTTAAGACTATCCAATTCATTTGACAAATTTACAATTCTTATAAAACTGTTTTGCTTTTTTTATATGTTGCTCCCTCTAAATTTATTTAGGATGGTGTAGTTTTCTACACTGAAATATTATGTGTATTAGGTATAATATAATATGTATTAGGTACAGAAGAATCTAAAAATTTTGCTATTTATGCTGTTGACTTAATATTGGATGGAACTATAAAAGTAGTATATAAAATGGTATATACCATCAACCAATTTTGTCAAATAAAAAACTTTACAAAGTGCTTCATGAAGCCAGTTGTCGGAAAATGTTCTCATACATGTTAAAACATGATAATCTTGTTCATGCATTGCTTTTTCTATGTATTGTTTCTGCACTTGTTCAAATACAGTAATCTTGATCATATATGGTCAAAAATAATACCTTTGTAATATTCTCTTATTTTGCTTAGGAAAATTATTATAATTTGCAATCTATTTTATATGAAATGAAACAGAGTGGAGTGTTCTTTGACATATGTCTAATACATATGTACCCAAAAAACTGTTACATTTACAAAAATACCAAAACAACAAACATCGCAGAACTGCAAGAGAGCATTTAGATTTGTGCTAACGTGACTTTATGCAGCATTGTCTACTTATAAAAGATGTATTTGGCAGGATTTTTTAAGACATTTATGAATTTTTGTTCACCTGATTAAAGTATCTATAATCTCTCATTATTTAAGTGTATTTTTTAAAGATAATTCTTCTAAATCTTCACCAATTTATTTTTTGATGGACTAATGCAGGAGGAATTTGCATTCATGCATGTGCCAAAATGTTGATAGCATTTGGTGACACTTATTGATTTGGCAAAATTGGCTGTTGGTATAATATGTGAGTATCTGTAAAACTAATTTTACCTCTAGATATAAAAATAGTCATACTATTTCTAATATTATTGTGTCATCAGGAAAGATTTTTGAGGAAATTTAGTGATAGAATGTTTAGTTTCTGAGCATTTGATTTTGAGATCACTTAAACTAATCATGCTTCTACAACACATGCTTATTTATGGAAACATGAAAAATTTATTGTGAATCATTAAAATCCATTTATTTTTGTTTCATAATAGGAAGAATGAGAAAAAATGTATAGATCTTGTTCTCTGATCAATAACAATGTAATTATATTATTTTTGAAGACATATCACACACACTGATATATTTTTGTATATATTATAAGTTTGTATACATTTGCATTGTTGCATTATTTTATCTTAGAAACAAATACTCCTGTATAAACAATATTTTTTATAATTTGATATAAAAATTAGGATAATGATTTTAAGTTTGTATACATGTGCATTGTTGCATTATTTTATCTTAGAAACAAATACTCCTGTATAAACAATATTTTTTATCATTTGATATAAAAATTAGAATAATGATGGTTATTTTAAAAAAAATGTTGGTTCTCAATGAATTAGCTGCATAATTCTTAATGTACCTATATCATAAATAATTTTAATTATTTTGCTAATGTAACACTGCAAATTTTTTTTTTTTCTTCTTTAATTAAAAAATGTGTGTATGCAGTATTTATGATTAAATATTTTTACAGGACCTGTCATTACCTCTAATTACAATATCAAATTCCATACATCAATCAATAGATATTCAAACACAGATCTGTATAAAGTACTTGGAGTCTCTCGAAACGCTAGCCAAAATGATATAAAAAAGGCTTATTATCAGGTAATTGTGTTTGCTTTTTTAATAATATTTTTCATTGAGAAATTGGCCTATTTTATTTTCATTTGTGAGATTTTTTTTAGTACTTATTAGTTATAAGTAAGCCCAGTTGCTTAGTGGTAGTGTATTGTGCTTCCACGCGACAGTTCTGAGGTTAAAATCCCGGGCTGGGCAAGGTCAACTCGGCTTTTCATCCCTTCAGTGGGTTGATAAATGAGTACCAAGCTTGATTGGGAACTGAACACTGTAAATTTTGCTTCAGACTGATCACTTGACCCAAACAACTGCACATGCACCCCACCCCCTAAGGTCATGTAAACTGATATAGGCATAGTAGTCATTGACCCTCATGGGCTATTGCGCCACTGTGTTCAGTTTTATTAGTTATTAGACCCATGGTTTGACAATTGCTTCTCTTAGTTGTCACCAACATGAACTTTAATGATATTGTCTGATAAGATAAATTCACTATTGACAAAATATTAAAATGTGAATTGTATGATGTTACTTTGTCCTCTTAACCTAATGTAAACATAAAACACGATATGATTCTTGTGCAAAAAAAAAAAAGCATTGTTAAAAAGTATTTAAGCATTAGTCTTTACTGCAATCTATAGATGGAAATATTTCTCTCTCTCTCTCTACATGTTGTTGCCAGTTGATACCTTTAATTCTAAACAGCACATTTGATTCAAAATTGCATGCATTAAAATTTAAGAAATATCTGCATTTGAACTTAGTCTTATGAAACATATTAAAAAGTAGTTATGTATGCTGTATATAACTAATTATCTTTTTTTAAAAGATATATATATATGGGGGGGGGTATTTGAATTCTCTTTATTTATGTATATATCCAATATTTTTGCCATATTTTCCTTTTCAATTTAAGCTTGCCAAAAAGTACCATCCTGATGCTAATAAAAAAGATCCTGCAGCTTCAAAAAAATTTCAAGAAGTATCTGCTGCATATGAGGTATTTATAATTATTATCACTTAATTTCGTGTTTTAGCTGGTTTTTTTATGTTTCATTATGAATATAAATCTCAGTAACTAATCACTTGAAATTTGTATAAAGGTAACTTTTAAAATGAAACATATGGATGTAATTTGTTACTTGTTGTTTTATTTTGTTTTTGTAATTAGCTACTCTTTTTTTAAAAGAAAACTATTAATTCCTTGAATAAGATTTCTATTTTTACTAATATTACTTTAAAAGCAATATTAATAATTTCATTATTTTCAAGCTCTGCAATTATGGGTATAAGTATGTAGTAAGAAATAATACAATGCAATATAATACTGAATACATTCCTAGAGGTAATGTATAATGAAATAAGAAAAGTGTGGTGTAGTCATTTATGAAAAATATATAATTTCAAAAATGCACCAATATTTTCAAATGTTTAAACCAAAAATATAAATAATCAAAAAAATATATCCTTCTTTACTGTAATTCTAGACTTGATTTGAAAAGAATCTCATTAGAAGATACCTTTTCTTCATTGTAATTATTACACAAATGAATTTTTGCTGTAAGACATAAGCAAAACAATTCAGTACTCAATAATGATCTAACCATGTTTAGTATAAATGTTGCTGCCATATTGTTATTACCATTTAAAATCAAAACATAATGTCAATGCTCTAAAAAAAAATGAAATGTAATATGTAAAATGATCCTGTCGTGTAATGTACACCCCTGCATCATGGGGGAGCCCAAAACCTATGTTATGTTATGGTTTTGCAATCATTTGTAAGATTCAGCTTGGATCTTACAAATTACAAAACCTGACTTTACAGGAGGGGGGCTCTAATATTCTCTGTTATGTCATTGAAATAATCAGCTCATAACTTTTTATTCTGCATTAAATATGAAATTTTCAGACTCCTTCCTCATGCATGTTTTTTCTGTATTACTTTAATATGAAATAAATGGATATGTATGTATATAATACTAATTTTTTTTAATGAATTGCTATTCTTAATTAATCTGTATTGATCATGTGTACAATTGATGATTTTGATTATTCATTGCTTTTATGTTCTTTTTAAAGATTGTCACATAAAAGTATGTGTATAGAATATTTATACTGAAAGTATGGTTATTTGATAAATAAAGAAAAGTTTTGTTGAGAAAAATGAAGGGTATTATGGCAACCATGCCAGCTTTCAAGATAAGTTACCAAATTGGCAACCCTGATTTTTTCACATGTAGTAGAGGCTGAATAGGCAACTATGTGCTTTGTTTCGTATTTTTCTGCTTGCCTATCATTCTACCTGTTCATTGATGTGGCAAGTTCAAGTATTAAAATTGCAATTTAAGGGTTTATCAAATTCTTAAATAATAAAATTTAATATTTATATATATAAAAATTAGTTTTTTATTGATTATTATTTATAATTACTTATTATTTTTCATGTAGTATTTTTCAACTATGCACTCCGTATTCCCACCAGCTTATTCTGCTTTTAGAATTTGAGTGGTTCTATTCATTATGTTATCAATATGTTTGTGATAGTATATAAGTACTAAGCGAAGGAGCTATTGTTTAATGCAATTTTACTAAATGACCAAATTTGGACGAAATTCACCACTCACATGCAAGTGTTAAGCTAAGTGATATAGCTTTTGTTAGTTATCTTTGCTCCTTTTTTTTCTTTTTGTGTTTTATACTTATATGTGATTTAACTGTGTTTTTAATAAATGTTTTCCTAGTTTCAAAAGAATGTTTGCTCTTGGCCTTGTCACCAATACTTAATGAAACCTGTATATAATTTTTTTTCAAAAGCTCTTAAGAAAGAGAGGCATGGAAATTATTTAAGAAGAAATCTATAAGCTTTAACTATATATTATAACATCTCTTTTTTGATCAACAGGATTTTTTCCCATTTTAATTTCTAGGTACTTGGTGATGAGACTAAACGAAAAGAATATGATGAATGGGGTGCTGAAAAAGAGTTTCAGCATCAAAGAGGACCTTCTTCCCGAAAGGAATACAGATTTTATTCCAATGTTAGCCCTGAAGAATTGTTCCGCAAAATATTTGGGGAATTTGATTTTAGCCATACTAAATCAGACTTTGATTATGCTGACACTAACTTTGGTCATGGTGCATCTGAGCATGTTAGTTGTTTTTCTATTTTCCTGAATTCACTATGTAATCATAATAGTTTGAAATTTAGACATAAGATGGTTTTGTATATTCATTTTATATATTTTAGTTCTTGAATTTCTAATTTTATTCATGTAGTATTTTACCCTATGGATTATTGCGTTGCTAATTTTTTGAAGTTTGCTTTTTTAAAAATTATTTATTCAGGCTAGTTTTTCAATTGCATTAGATTATTTAGTCAAAGATAATAAGATGAGTTTTGTATGATTAATGATATTTGTGTTTATTCTAATCATATATATGTATGTATATATATATATTAATTTCATGAAAAAGAAGCAAATATTTAATTTTGACACTGATGGTCATGCAGAAGTATCTATCTATATAAGTAATAAAATCATTTTATGTGCACCTGAAGGCAATTCATTAGAAACTTAATGTGTAGTATTTTATGGATTTTTATAACATGCAGCTATCCCAGATTTATTACTGGTAATGATTTTTTTTTATCTGTAGCTTATTTATTACAACAGTTTTGCTTATTTTAAAATTCTAAATAAGGATTGTTTTAACATCCCTATATTGATTCATTTGCTTTAAAGCATTGAATGTATCCTTCTAATTGGCAGCTTAGATGAGAAAGTAACTTCAGTGACATTTGTCATGGTATGACTTTTTTCAGTATTTAGTTCCTTCTTTTTAAAATACTCAATTTAGTATAATATTTAATCATTTACTGTAATTCAGTGTGTGTAAAAATTCTTGTTAACAAAACAAAAACTGTTTTATGGCAAAGCAAAAATAAATGTTAAGAATATTAGACCATAAATATTCAATTAAAAAATTCAATGAAATGATACATAATTAATTTTTTGATTGAATATTAACTAAAACACTTCTTTTTCCCTCATGTGGCTACTATATCTGAGTGGTCATGGTTGGAAACTTATGGCTAGCTGTGTTTCTGTTAAATTGACTTATGAATTCAAATATCTCTCTCCTGATGCTTCTAATGACCTACCATGTACAGCGGCTGATGCACATTGATTGGAAAATTGAGGTGCAGCTCAGATGTCATCCTTGTCACTAGATCATGTTTCAAATTTATGAGATCCATTACCCTCGTTTAGCTTTTGAATGAAACATTAATAAACAATCAATAAATTTCCTCCCCCTACTTTCCTTCATGTTTTGTAATATTTTTGTCTGCTATCTAATTTGATTTAATAATCCAGTTAGTAATAATCATTTTATAATCTAGCAGAATGAATCACATTTGAAACATTGCCAACTTTAACTCTGTTTCAAAGATTAACCTTAAGTAATTCGTCAACTCTTCTTGTCAGGTTTAATAGTATGTTTTACAGCAGTCTGATTCATATAACTCTTGTTTTATTTCATGTTATATATTTGTAAAGTCCATTTTAGTTAATGGAGAATATTGTTTTCTGAAAAAAAAATTTAAAAAATAAAAAACTATGAGCAAACTGAAGAATTATTTTTAAAATTGAATAGTGCGATTTGTTTTATAGGTTGAATAAGTGTGTGTTTAATACATATTTACAATAAATAAAATTTTATATTTTGTATTTGTTTCAGCATCTTTTATTTTTATGTTTTCAAACATTGATATTTGTATGTGTGGCACTGCTCTTTAGATACTAATTTTCAATTATATCAATTTGTGTTATGAAAAAATTACTATTAAATTAAAATTAGGACTTCTTAGTGTTTATTTAGTTAAGAACAACTGTTTTTAAATGATTAATATGAATGCGTTGTATATATATATATGTATATATATATTTATTTAATGTGTGCATAAAATTATATTTTGACTAACTTTTTAATACTTTTGATTTTGTCAACGTGTTATTTTTAAATTCTAATTTTTCTTCATTTTATATATACAATAGTACCTCCCAATGAAGGTTACTCATCAAACCACAGACAATGTGTCCTTTACATCAACTATTTTAATGCAAATCTTATCCTTTTTGAAGCTATAATAGGTAACAAATCTAAAATACAAAATTATTCCTTTTCTCCTTACTTCTGGCAAGAACTAAAATAATAGAAGTTTTTTTTCTCTAACCACATTGTAGCCCTTTGCCTAGGCAAGGGGTCCATTTATTTTTACAACATTTTCTTTCTCTTTGGTACCAGCCTTAGATGACCTTACAACTTGCTAAGATAATGAAATCAATTTACATGTGAAAGTGGAGTTTAAGTTACTAATATAGGTTATATGTGCTAAATATCTGCTCTAAAAGAACTCTTTTTCCTAAATGAATATTTTGATTTCTAATGTAAGCCAAAGAAAAACGTTCATCATGATATGCCTTGTTTTATATTAAATTTTTGCCTACAAGTTAGATGCTGAACAAATTTTTGTTATACTTTTTTCCCCTCTTTTCCCTGCTGTTAAATTTATTTAGTATACCACAAATGTATTTGATTTTTTTAAATAAATAGAACAATCAAAAATAATATTTAATATACTTTTCTGAACACTAAATTGTCTTTGAAATCCCAAAAGATTACAATAAAAAAAGTTTTTCTACTTATTATTTATTTCTCTATCTTATCTTTTGAAATTTTTCCAGTGTTCCTTTATAAGAGGTAATTACATTAATATCCATATTGAAAGGGACTGGCACCAACAGAGAGAATTGTCCCTTAAATAGAAATGTCCTTTATTCAGAGATGTCTTGGACAGGAAGTACTACTGTTTATATGCACTAGCTTTTACTACACAAATGAAAATTATTGCTTAATCATCTTTTTATACTTTTCTTATTGATTGGCTTGTGAAACAGTGCTTTCTTTACATTGGTAATCCAAAATTTAGCATTTTATATACTTTGCAGTTGTTACTTCAGTAAATATCTCCCGCATAAATTTTCTAGATACAGCTCCAACTAGATTTCTTGGAAGCTGCCCGAGGTTGCCAGAAACACACAACTGTTAATGTAGTTGATGTTTGTCCTGCATGTGCTGGAACTTGTTGTACACCTGGAACTAAAGTGATTCGTTGTGATCATTGTAATGCAACAGGAATGGTAATTTATGTGTTTTTCATTATTTTATGTATGTTATTCATGTTCGGCTATCAATTTTCAACTATGAATTTTAGCAATAATTGTATAATTTTCTTTCAATTTTTAAAAATTAATCAGAGTACTAAAAGATTTTTCTTTAAAAAAGCCTTAAATTTTCTTTTACCTAATTTTCTATAAGTGTTTTCATCATACACTTCTATCATAATTTTAAAAAAAAATTGTTTTCTTTTTTTTCATTGAATACTTTGGTAAAATATTTTAATGAGTTGTATCATATAACCTATATTTGTTCATAAGGGAATTCATTAGTGTTGATTGCAATGCAAGATGATTGACTTTTTGATACAGTCAAATAGGAATGACATGTAAGACTAGTTTTAAGGTGCTTAGTGTAAACATCATTTTGGAGTGATGTTTCATTGCCGTATTTATTCGAATCTAAGATGGATTGAAAATTCTCAACATGTTTGGGGAAAAAATAGTGTAAAATATTTTATCTATATCACCAAAATTTATGAAATTAAATGAGAACTAATAAGAAATGAATAACTTATTTATTTTACCAGTGTTAAAAACATTTAAATACATACAGGAACCTGTAACTGCTCTAACAGTCAATGCTATGTTCAATTTCTCATATCCAATGAATTTTTCCATCTTGGATTCTAAGCTGCACCCGATTTTCAGTAGCATTAACATAGAGAAAAAAGTGGCTTAAATTGGAATGAATACGAGTGTGTTAGGTTCTATTAATTTTTCTGATGTTGAATTGTAAGAAAAAATATTTTACATCTAGGCATCTTTGAATGAAAAAAATAGAAAATGTTATAAAAAATCTGTATTAATGCATTTTTAATTAATGTTGTTCTAATGCAATACAATTAAAATTCAAAATTTGTTTTAAAACTTATTTCTGTTAATATTTAATTCTTTTAATAATTTTTAATTTAAGTTTTGATGTCCTCTAAAATTGTTGGTGTAATGATATTTAGTTGTGTCCTTTGCCAATATTGTATTATCTTTCCTTATTTCTTATTAAATTTGCTAATTTTCTAAAACTTTCTATGTATGTAAATAATAACAGATAATGTTACATTTGTATATTTTTGTGTATTTTGTAAAAAATTCTAAGATAAACTTAATGTATCATACTTTTTTTGCTGTTGTTGCTAAACAATGTTTTTTTTTTTTTCGTATTTTAAATTGAATTTTTTAAAAAATTAAAACAGGAAACTATGACAAGTGGTCCTTTTATAATAAAACAAACTTGTCGTAAATGCCATGGAACAGGAATGTTCAACAGATATCCATGTGTTGAATGTATGGGTAAAGGCTCACTGTTCAACGAAAGGCTATATTAGTTAATGTTCCTGCAGGTAAAAGTTATTTCAAAATAATTTAAATGTATTTAATCTATTGTTTTTAAATATATAATTTTTTATAGTATTAAATTTTATTACTCTTTTAATTTTTTAAATACAACTATATGTTGTTTGACTAAGAATAGGAATTTCTGTCCTTTTATTTGAATTCTTCATACCTGTTCTGATTTCTTTTTGAAGATATGTTTTATAAACTCCTTGAACAAAACTTCAATTTTATTTGGAGTAATTTAACTCTATAGAACTACTGTACATTCTTTAGCCCTTGTATAAATTTATAATTGGATGCAAATTTAATGAAAAAATTTTACTTTATATAATATTCCTTTTCCTAATATTTTTTCCGTATCTAAAATCTTTTCCTTGGTTACTTCTTACTGTAATACTAATGTTTTTTTTTTTAAGTATTGTTCTAAATGTTTCATAATTTATATTAAGGTGTTGAAGATGGTCAAAGTGCACGTATGCAAGTTAACAATCAAGAATTGCTGATTACATTTAGGGTAAGTTTTCTATTTTTTTGTCTAATGCATGGTACTTTTCTGTTTATTGTTTAATGCTCGGATTTGTTAAGTTAACATCCCTGCTTGTTAGGGTCACTGTATGAAGTAATTAAAGATGTTGGAAGTTGAGATATTATTAGGGATGCAGTTAATTAAAATAGGAATAATGAAGACATTTTAAAAATTGTACCAAAATTTATTCCTTCGAAAGAAAACAATGTTGTTTTATCAGAGTAAAACTGTTGTCTGGGAAACATGCAAACATATATTCTGAAAGCCAACTTAACAACAATATAATTAGTGTTTAAAAATATTACATTTTCATAGACTCTCTAACAGAACTCTGTAGCCATTTATTAACTCTGTAACACATTTACTATTCATTAATATATTTCTGGGTATCCTTTATGAAATCAAACCTGACTATTCTGAATAATTTAAAACATTAAGCTTGTGCTTTTATCAAGTTCTTTCATGCCGATTTTTCAAGAATATTTAAATTAAATGAACAATGAATAATAAAAGTTTTTTATCCATATGTAGAGAAAAAGTTTTAACATTTATAATCATGTATTTATAAAAAGGTTAACTCATGCTCTGTGTACTCAATAATTGCTGTAAACTGAATACATATGAAGAAAAAATATACATATGGGAAAAAAAATCTAAAACTATCTTGTTTTGCATGTGCTTAAATTGTATCTTAAAAGGAACAAAAGTATATTATATGAACATATAAAAATGCACAGAGATGGTGAATAATTAACATTCTTCCTTGTGAGGAAGATAAAAAAACTTTTCCTGAAAAAAATAAAGGATGGTTTTGGAAAATTTAAGACTCGTTTAATTTCTGGAACTAAAATTTCATCGTGTTTAGTTATATATTTTAAGTGAAATATAATTTTTTCATGCTGCAGACTTTCTTCTAACTTTTATTGTATTAAAAATTTTAACTTTTTAAAAGACTTTAAGCACAAACTTTTGTTTTAATTTTGTATTAATTATTTCAGTTTCCCTTCTTATATTTTCTTTCATTCCTCCTTTAATATTTTTGTTTTTATGTACTAATCATAAATTATGTTTTGTGTTTAGTTTATACAGTAAATTATGTGTAATCATTTTTCTCATGAGTTTATTTTCTTATTTGAACTAAATTGTTTTGATTTGAATTAAATAAACAATTTGACTGTTCAAAAATGTATTTATTTCCATATGTACAACAAAATAAGTATTATGAAATTATTCTAAAAAAATTATGTAAAATATAAATTGATTCCTTAAACTTCAAGTTTAATGCAAAAAGCTGTGGAATACAGCACTTGTAGCATTTTTCGTAATGATAAAATATATTTTATAAGCTTAGGATTTCAAACTTAAAAAGTTGTACATTTCAAAATTTAAGAGAAAAATATTTAGTCATAATCACTCTAGAAGAAAAAAAATATGTTCATAGTGAAACATTTATTTAGTATTGCTACAAGTGTATGTTAATAAGTACTAATAGATTGTTTCTTGAAATTCTTTCAACCTCATTTGTAGAATTTACAGTTGTTACTTTGATTGATTTTCATATTTAAAATATCCTGTTTATTTAATAATGCCTTATTTATCTCTGTACAGTAATTTTTATTGCACTCATCATTTGGATGTAACCAATTTTGAATTCTTGTTTTTCATTGTTTAGACTCGGCTATTAGGTTATTTGGTAAAATTTGTAAAATAATTAATATAGAAATCTATAGATCCGTAATTAAACTACTAACCTATACACAAAAATAAACATAATTTTTTAACTACATTGGGGGAGTGTTACAAGTATCCATCCATATTTTAGGTGTTAAGTTGTTGTACTTGTAAATTGCTTTCAATATTATTTAATTTATATACTTTGTTCTCTTGATTGTTTCAGTTTAATTTATGATTAAATACATATCTTATGGTTTTATATTTCACCTCAATTCCATGAATTATTCTTAGAAAAATAGCTGCATAAAACTCAAACTCAGTGGCTCAACAGCCCATGAGGGCCAGGGCCTACTGTGCCCATCCTACTATATGAGACCATTAGGCACTGAGGTGCATGAGCAGATGCCTCGATCAGGTAGTCAGTCTGAAGCGAGACCACCAGTGTTTAAGTCCCCAAGCAAGCTTGGTACTCATTTATCGACCCACTGCAGTACGGATGAAAGGTTGAGTCGACCTTGCCCAGCCCAGGAATAGAACCCAGACCTGTGGCGTGGAAGCGCGTCATGCTACCACTCAACCACTAGGCTCTCAAATAGCTCATGTAAATTTGAAAAAAAATCTCTGATAATATTTAAAGTAAATTTGTGATTATAGAATTCAATCATTCTTTTATTTTTAAATTTAATTAATCTTATTCTAAATTTTGTTTTATTTTACTTTCATTTAACCCTATTAAACTCTCAGTAATATTTCAACAGTCAATTAGATTTGTAAAGAACATTTTTTAACATATTGCATGTGGATATTATTTGATTGTAGACTTATGCATGCAGTGAATTTTTTATACTATACAGTACTAAACACTTCATATTAAATGCATATTTTTATGTAACTTACACTACATTGACAGACTGCAAAAAATGTTTTGTTGGTTTTCCTGCATGCATTATGTTAATTATATATATATATTCAGGTACATTATCTTTTTCCATTATTAATATTATCTTAGTATTTAGTATAGGATTGCTCCCTCTAAACATTGTTGGTTCATCTTGTGGTAACTTTTAATCAACTTTATTGTTGCTTGGTGTTTTTCTTCTGTATTCTGCTTTTATTCAATTAGTATATTTAAATCTGTATTGCTCAAATGACGTATGAGTTATATTTTTCTGTTAATGAAAAGTTCATTTTTATGTTAACTCCTTATTGAAATGCATACTTTGTGTATTTTTAATAATGATGATTTAAAAACTATTTAAAACCATGTTATTTATAGGTATCGGAAAGCAAGTATTTTAGAAAAGACGGATCAGATATACATACAGATGCAATTATAAGTCTTTCACAAGCAATTTTGGGAGGTGCTACAAAAATACAGGGTCTTAAAGAGGATTTTGAATTAAAGGTATGTCATAAGCCCTATTTTATTACTTTAAGACTGCCTTTGACAACTGTATGAGAGTTTGAACTAAATGGGAGCACATTTACAGACAGAAAAGTCTCAATTTTGGGGAAAATTTACACAATTATGATTCATACATCTGTGTTTATGGTATAATGTTTTTGAAATTTCAAAATGTTCCATAAATACTTATTTTTTTTAAATTTTAACATTTAAATTGATGGCTCATTTATCATTACTATATAGGAGAAAAAATGCAAAACACATTTTACAACAGAAAAAATGAATCAACTCAGATAAAAGTGAGTGTTATAAAAAATGCTGCTCTGTATAGGATAACAAGGCTAAAATATAATGTTTGTTTTAGATTTTTTTTTATATCTAAAAAAATATACCAAATTTTGGTTTTATTCTTGTACTATATTAAGTGAAGATAGCCTTAAGTAAAAGAATAATATTGCTATGTTGTTCAGGGTTCAAGGATTTTATGCAAATCATTCTCAAAGAAGAAAAACAGATATATAAGAGCGATGAAAATTTATTGTCAAAAATCCAATCCTTGAAATACAGGATGTATTCTCAGAAGGTCAATATACCTTCAACAGCATTCAGACACAATTAACAGTGTCTAAAATACACGCATGTAAAAGATTATTCACAAGCTCAGTCGAGCTAATCGCTAGTGAAAACAATACTGACTGTTTCAACGAGCACCGGTCGATTTATAAACTCTGTGGAAACTTCCAGAAAGATAACCACTTGCATCATAGAGCGTGAAATTAACGGATTTCTCCACATATTTCTAGAAGAATCCAGAGGGTCCTGAACTGGCCAACTATGATACCAGCTAGGCTCTATTGCCAAGATCTCACCAATTTCCCATTGAATCACCATTATAACGTAAGGGGCGACATTGCTTGTGAATATTACAATTTTAATGTAAATTAAATATAATTTATAGTAAGATAAAGGCATTATACATCCAAATACAAATTATTTACACTGTTTTACACAAAATTCATAACAATATTATTCCAAAATAAAGAAATTTATCTTGCATTTTATTATTTTTCTGTTGTAAATGCCTTTTTTTTAGAACTCATTGCAATTAATTTTATCCTTTTTTTTCAAAGAATGCATTGTAGAATTTTTTTATTTATTACTATCTGTGACTTAGCAGATTTATTCAATTGTTACATTTTTAAAATTGATCAAATTGCACAAATTTAAAATTACTTCTAAACTCCATAAACCACTAAAGAAAATATCTGATGGCTTTTGGATATTTTAATATCAGTTTTGAAATTTTGCAGTTGAGCATATATTATGTGCTTTAGATCTCATGTATGAAAAATAATTAGTTGTCTTAGAAATTATTTAATAAACTGTTCATATTAAGATTATTAGTTTTCTGTTTTTTCTACAGTTTACAAATATTAATAATTAAAGTCTTTTTAAAGAGAATTTTGGAAAATGTTTACTGTTTAACATATTAAAATGTTGAGAGAGAAATTTTTACTCAGTTTTATGTGTTTCAGCTATTGTCTTCTTTTAGTCTAAAATGTTACTGAAAATTTTATCAATATTTATTTTCAACATGTTTTA
Organism: Trichonephila inaurata madagascariensis; assembly: GCA_019973955.1. Lineage (NCBI taxonomy): Eukaryota > Metazoa > Arthropoda > Arachnida > Araneae > Nephilidae > Trichonephila > Trichonephila inaurata. The sequence continues at coordinate 54,284 of BMAV01006748.1, forward strand.
AGTATTTTACTGTCTTTAGATTCCTCCCGGAACACCTTCACACAAAGTTTTCCGATTTTATGGAAAAGGAGTAAAGAAACCTTTAGGCTTTGGTCATGGAGATCATTACGTTCATATTAAAATTGACATTCCTCAGTATGTACTAGAATCATTTTACAAACATTAGTCCCTATTGTTATTTGCCTTGTATAATATGCGTAAAATGTATTAATATGATTTAAAAGTAGCCAAAATGTGCTGCATCTTTAATATGGCATGTTAAACACTGATTAATTTTACAGTTGCTTGTATTTCATTGATAAAGGAGTTTTCAAAAGCATATATGACAATCAAAATCCAATATGGATAGAATTTAATAGTTAATTGTAAAAATGTACAACTTGCAATAAGTTTCTGTAACATAGTTATATTATAGACATCTATAGTTAGTCCTTCCTCTTTTTTTTTTTTAATTGTCTGAGTTAGATATAGAGATATCGATATGCCATAGTTATACAGAATTAAATGTAGCAACAAAATGAAGAATGCATGGCAGATAGGAATTTAATTTCTATAATTGTTACATATTTTTTATTTAAAAAAAAACTTATTTTAAAGAGATGTCTTTTAATTTAATTTACATTCATTTTACTGTCTAAATTAATTTGTTTTGTTATATGTTTATTTAGGAACTTAACAGGAGTACAGTATGATTTAATTAAAGCATATGCAGAGTTGGAGAAAAATACACCAGGCAGTATTCAAGGCCTTTCATCCTCTAAAAGTAATGAACAAGGCATAGTTGTTTTTATTATTATTTATAAATTTTATAACTTCAATCTTTGTTGTCCATACTTGTAAATTATGTAAAATAAATAAGAAAAGAAAAACCTTTTCTCTAAAAACTATTGCTTTGTATATTGAAAGTAGAGGAATGACTAACATAAATATTTTCGGGTGTCTTACATTATATTTATTTATTTTTACTGAACGGCCACAATAATAGAATAGTCATGGGTGCTAACTCATGTGTGACATTGCGATTTTCAAGTCATTGGTAAGTGTCTTGATGCCACTAATAACTTTCGGCAACAAGCTGTTGACCTTGGTATTAGTGTTTTGTTTGAACCACCAAGTTACCAATCCACAACTACACTGTGTGCACATAGACAGCTGAGACAAAAAGGAATCCCTCTTTGGGCAGTCGTTGTGCACTTTTATTGCTGTCCTTTACTGCTTCTGATTTGCAGGAGAAAGGGTTACTTCTGAATTATTGTGTAGAAAGGCTGGTGTGCATTAAATTTGTAGAGATTCAAAGGTTCAAAACCCTCATATTTGGAAAGGTATGGAAGTGTGGAGAATGGGGCACTCGCACACAAAATTATGAAGTCCATCATCTATAGTCCTCATGTTACTTTGTAGAGCAACATTAATAAATATTCAGTCTCTTTTCACTACACAGATATTCATCTTTAATTCAAGTATTCATTTTTGTTTAATACATAGTTTCTCTTTAAATTTCAATTGCTCTTTTAACATTTATATATATCTCTGAACCTTTATTATTCTTCTAATCATTTCTATACCTTTTCTTATTAACTAATTATTCATTAAAAACAACATGCAACTTTAGTGTTGCTACATTTTAATGTATTCAACGAAAGAAAGATAACTAAAATATTTTAATTACTATACTGTTTGCAATATCTATTACAGATTTTCTTTTCCATTTACATTATTTAAAAATTGAATTTAAAATATTTATGAGAAAATTTAAAATGTTTATTTTGATTATCATGGATTTGTTTAAGAAAACATTGTAATAGTTATTTTGATGTTTACAAAGAAAACAGAAATTCTTTATTTATTTAATGCATTGTTCCATATATCTTTAGATAATATTAAATAAAATTTCAGTGATTTGTTGTAAAGTTGCTTGAATATATAAGTGACAATAATATAGTTTTTTGTTATGAATGAATAAATTGCTTGTTAGTAATTAAACATCAATATGTATCTGAAATTAAAAATTAATTAGTTGTAAAACTTATACAATTTTTCTAATGAATTTTTGTTTTTATAGTATTAAATAAAAATAAATGTTTATTAAATTCAAACTTTTTATATCCCTTGATATTTACTGCTATGAAGATTTGATCGAGTTTGGATTTTAAATATTTGTACAGTTATGATAAACATGTTAGGACAAATATTTTTTTAAAAAAGTAAATAACTTACAAATGTGATTTGTCTTTTTAATTTCTGTTCATTAACTCTTGTTTTCCTAATCTGATTGAGCAAGAATGTGTTAGATATTTTAAGCTTTACTATAGAATCAAATTTTAAAATAATAATAATTTTTTTTCCTGTTCTCCCTCTCTCTCTCTCTCTCTCTCTCTATATTATATATATATATATATATATATATGTATAATTAAAACATTAAATACCCAAATTCTGAATTAGATTCTTTATCCGAAAAAAAGTAAGCTATGATCTTCGAACTAAGTTCATCATCATTGTCCTTTTTAAGGCTCATATTTTTATCAGGGGAAATTTTTATTTGTTTTACTATTTAAGTTAACTAGTTGCAAATTTTTCTTGTTTCACATTCTCTTACTAATTTTAAGTTAAAAAATGTTTGCAAATAAAAAATAACTATTCTGTTTTACAAATTCTAATAATATATTATCAAATTAATTTTTTAAAATTCATTTTGCTTTCATTTTAATATATTTTAAACTTTTTAGGGAATTTAATTTTGTCTATTTAATAATGTTTGATTTTTTTATGTGTTAAATTCAAAGTTTTGCTGCTAATATAAAAAGATAAATTTTTATTTGGTTTCTTAATTTTTTAAAAAATTTTCACCTTCCCTATCCTGGTCAACCCTCAGGAATTTATCTTCTTTCAGTAAATATAGGATTTGTGACCCAGAGATCCTCAAGATATCTCTCCTCTTTTCTGCGAAGTTTACGGTCTCAGGGAAGTATAAGTAATGTACCCCATGATATATGCCCTGACAATGTTTCCCACCTTGTACAGCAGATACTTATCTTTTTCTCCTATTTTTGCCTTACATCTGAATAAAATATACATTAGTTGTGACTATATAATTGATACACTTGGTTGAGTACAAGTAAAGACAAAAATAGTAAATTAACAAATACGTGAGGTAGCTTGTCCAAACTGAATTATTTTATTTTTAAATCCGTTTTGATACACTGTTTAGATAATTAGCTTGCAATAAATGTTTTTATGTTAATAAATTTTAAATGATGTTTTTATTATTAATAATTTGTAATGAGAGAAAAAAGAATGAGAGGTAAAATGACTAACTTTATTAAAATCTCTGTTATAAATTTATTGCTTTTATGTTGAAGTTATGTGTTATTGATTGTAATGCTGTTTTAAATGTGTATTTTATAGAATCCACTGTTGAATTTGCTGGAAAAGAAGAAAAGAAAGGAATCCTACAGAAAATTAAATCAGCTATATTTGGTTAATATCTATTATGTAAAGCTTTTTAAATTAGTTAAATAAAAAATAACAATTTAAATTGCTATATTTATCACTAATTTATTATATATACTGTCCAAGAATCTCAGTGTTCAATAAGTATTAAATTTTTATGTTGATATATTTTATTTCTCTGTTTAAAATTTGAATTAATTGCACTAAAAAGATATGTATGACTGACCATTGATCCTTCTATTTACAAATATGCTTGCAGAACTATTAATCCAGCTAAAGATTCTATTCTGGGTTAAAATACTTTTTTATTCATACATTGTTGTAGTTTTTCTCTCTTGTATTATGAATTTTTTTTTTTTGAATTCTATTTCCGTATTAAAAAGTGTTCAAATTTTTCCTTATTCATTCTTAGATTTTATTATTGAATTTTTTTAAAAAAAATTTAGAAATACATCAAAATAAGAATTTAGCTAAATTGTAACATTTACTATCAGTATATGAGCTTGTAACAAAAGAAGATTAATGTAGTTTGTAAAACTTGTGTCTGATTTTTAAAGCATGAACAATTAAAAATTATTTTATGGAAGAATTAAAATTCTTTTTTTAGTGTTGTAGTTATTTTAGAATGTTGATTGTTTTGTAAATGGTTGCTGCTAGTTCAGCTTTCACACACTCTGCGGATTTAATTTTGTGTTCTTCCAAGGACAGTTTACGGCCCAATTTTTGTTATGTTTTGTTCCTTGTGTTTCAAATTATATATTTCTAACACAACTATTATCTCATGACACTGTAAAAACACACTACTTTATCAAATTTAAATTAAAAACTTGAATTTGGTAATAAACAAATATTACTGAAGAAATATTTGTCTATCCATTCTTCACTAAGCAAACAGCATTAAAGATTTTATGTTCTTCGGAGAGTCAATGGTTTTATTTATAATTTGAAATTTGTGTATTTACTTTTGCAAACAAAATTTATATTAAGCTAATCAACCAGAGAAGCTGTTCACATCACTTAGCATTCTTTTTTGCAGATCATCCCAGTGAAAAATACAAAGCAGATTTTCTGTTGTGTGTTAAGAAGTAAAATCTGGGTTCAAGGCATATTTATTTGAATGTCAGTCATGAAGAAATTTTAGTGAGCCGCTATTTGCTCCCCACTGATCTAAACTAATTTTTTCTCTCACATAAATTGCATTAATTCTTAGTGATTTTATAGTATAAAAACCTTTAAATTATTAAAATATATTATGAATCGGACAATATATGCATGTTTTTAAAATTTATTAAAAAGATATAATTCAAAATTTGAGGACATGCAATTAACATATATAAATTTAAGTTAGGTATGCAATCAAAGTTGAATGTTAATGCTTATAATTCTTTATGTTAATAGTTTTATTTCTTTATGTAAAAAAACACCATTTCAAAAATACAAGGTCATTCAAAGGAAAATAGACAAAACCGGTACATGAAAATATGAGATTGCAAAGTAACTTTGCTCACAAAGTGACAAAACTTTACAGAACTTGAGAATTTTCAGATATAATTTTGCTGTGAATAACAACCACCTGTATATAGCACTAGAGCTGTATGATGGATATGTCTAAGCAAATACAGTGAGACTTTATTTCATTTTGGTGCAAGGAATACTATTGCAAAACTTTACAGAATCTGAAGGATCTTTAAAAGCAAGCACCCTGGCAAACTATTTCAAGGTATGCCTTAACTTCCTGAAAACACTAGGCTATACACTGCCATTGTTGCAAAGACCACTTTGCGTTCCGAGGTCGGCTCGATGACTCTGAGGTAGCGTACCGCCTCATAAACCCAAGGTTGTGGGTAGGATCCCAGCTGGAGTTGATAAATCTTCTTGATGCGAAAATCGTCGGCATGCATGTCATATGATTATGTGGCATGTAAAAGATTCCTTGAGTATCAATTTGGCTTGTACTCTCGGAAAAATCAAATCATGTCAATATTTAGCACAGTAATGAATAATTGAATAAAATTCAAACGTCACAATTTGGTTCCAGAAGCTGACCCTAGATAATGCACTAATGAAATAATTTCCACTCTTAGGGACTTGCCATTGTCTGGAAATGGCTTAGCTGCCAAAATGTAGCCCATTTGAAACAAATATTCTTTCCTGAAAGGTATTGAATCACTTGTTTTACAGTCAGGATCTTTCACCTTGAGATTACCAGATATTTGTTACCTAAATTAAGTATTTGATGATTCAGCGATGTAGGATTGTGTGAATAAGTGATTGCACTGTCAGTTTTGCTTTTCTTCAAGAAAAGAGTAGAAAGACGTGTATCCCATTGGCGCATTGCCAAAGCAATGGGGATGATAATTTGTAAACTTTCTCAAAGCCTTAATTGCTGTAGTGTTCTTTTCTTAATAACATATCTCTCATTTTTCAGATGCCTAGCTATGTTTCTCTTGAACGATCAATTAATTTTGGGTATTAATGTACAAAAGAGATCAATATCTTTTATCTAATATTTACGCAAATAAAATACCAAAATGAATTTGAATAAATGATAAGATTTTACAGAAACTGATATCACATGGGTTTTCTGTGTTCGTAAAGTTGAATGATCCATTAATTTTTAGATAAGCTTGAATCTGAATTCTTTTCCTTTTCGGAAAAAGGTAGAATCAACATTTCATATCACGCAAATCGACCTCGAGGAATCGCTATTTTCTTTGATTTATTTCTGCTCCTAAATGGATAAAACAATAGACAGAAGAGGATTTCCAAGAAATCGAACAGAGCAACAAGAGAAATTCCCAGCCACATTCCCATGTATCCACCAATGTAGCTGAACATCTCGACACTCTGGAATAAAATAAATAATTTTCTGTATTGTACAAATTCCAATTTTAATAAGTTGCATTGTCCAAGATATTAATAATTTTAATTAGTTAAAGAGCATGTACTTTCTAGAAATGTAATTAGGAAGTTTTAAAAGGGTCATTCTCTTTCTCGTACGAAAAATACTTTCATCTTGCTAGCTTATTTCGTTTTAGTAGGAAAAAAATGTGCTTGTTCATTAGTACTGAAATTAAATAAACGTGATTCATGTGTTTGTTCGTGATTTCCTTTAGCTAATTTAAAGCAATACTTTTTATTTGAATGAAGCAATCGTTCAGATTTTGAAAGTATGGTGAGAATTGCTTAACATGAAACTGAGGGGGATTGAAATATTTTTGTGTTAAATGATATTGCAAAAAAAGCAAGCATATATTCTATAAATTTAAGTTTATTATACATTTTATCTACTTAAATATATTATTTGCATGTATTTAATAAAAACCGTTCAAACATTTATATATTTTACTCTCTTTTTTTTAAAAATTATTGTTGATAAAGTAGAAGAAGCAATATCAAAATAACATTTCCGTTTTCGATCAACAGAGAAGAAGCTCCATCTTTACTTCAAGCGAAATAGAAGTTTGCTTTCCCCCTGAGCTCTTTACCATTGTGCTCATAAAAATATTCTTCTAAAAAAGAAAAAATAATGCGAACCAAACTCAATGATTTTTACTCGCATTGCGATGCACTTCGTGACCGAATATCAAAGCCAACTGTTTAAAGATGAGATGATTTTGTGGGGATGGAGGGTGAAAATAGCTTAGATAAACAAAATTGGCTCATGTCACGAGGGTATTTCAAAACCTGTTTATCTTATTTTCTACGAAACATGTGAAACCACCTCTCTTTCATTCCACGCCCTTAATAAATCTCACCTGCGTGACTGGTGTTTTCTGTATTTTGTTCATTCCCAGAAAGGAAATCACATTTCGTGTTAAGAGAATCAAAGTGCATAATACGTAGTAAATTGTCGGACCGTTTGTTTCGTCTTAAGCGTTTTCGCATTAATATATTTCTTTGTATTTAATTAAAAATCCCGACTATACCCCTTCCCTGTCTGGAATTAATTTGGGTCCAAAACTAAATGGTTAGTGTACAAACCATGGACGAAATTTAAGTTTCTGATGATTTTCCCTTCTGTCAACTTTTTTGTATGAATGCCAATTATTTTTAAAAATAATCTGATAAGAAATTTATTTCCTTTCATAAAAGTAACCATTTACAACTAGTATTTCTGTTTAAATATATATGGAAATAATTTCACTCTAAAATAATTCAAGCTTTTTAACCTATCGCCGTAATGCTGAAATGTATGAGTATGAAAATTCAAAGTAAATTACGAGCAGAAAGCTTTCAGTTAATAGTAACTAGAAAAAGCATTTTTTCCCCCGTATATATTTAATCTGTCTCGTAAAAAGTAGATTTATATTAATTTTGTTCTTTAAGAGAGAAAACAGAAAATCTGAAGAAGGGGAGAAAAAGCGATTCATAACAACTGCATAGTGCTGTCAGCTATGTTAAAGAGTATGAACTATTAGATAAAATTTGTATCAATGGAAAAGGAATTAAATTACGGTTTAAGGGACCAATAAACCAAACGAATTAACGACCAAAACGAATTATTTTCAGAATTGAATTGTTTAATATATAAGTTTCGTTACCATAGATATGTAGATCCAATACCAATAGATATACATGCAGATAAATGGGTAAAATCCTAGGAGAGCCCCACCTTGCGAAAAAAAGAAAAAAACGCCGGAACTATGTGGCCCAAGCGAAACCGACAATGGGGGGGAATACAGAGATAAGGTGGACGTAATGAAAATATATGAAACAATACAGAAATTAAAAAATTTAAGATAAAAAAAAATAAAAAAACAGCCTTACTTTTTTACTGCTGATCTTTTTTGAGTGGAGGGGACAGCATAACAACAGATTTTAAAAGTCTTGAAGGTCTCATCGCTAAGTGAATGACTTGAGCCCCCCCTTTTTTATTCTGGAGGTAATGGTCGAACATCCAAACGTGGTGGTGAAATTTTCCCGGAAAGCGTTTTTGCCCCCATGTAACATCATGCCGATCATTACATTTGGGACATTCATAACTCTAAGATATCAATCTTTCCTTAAACACTATTCAATCAATTCTTTCTAACCTTTCACAATAAAGAAAAAAATTTAAGATGTATTCCTTCACACACGAAAATTTCCCGCGGTTTCAAAAAAAATAAATTAAAATCCCACCGGCAAAATCGAAATTTGAAATAGTTAGTTACCATATTAGTGTATCAAAGTAGGGTTACCAAGATGGCACAATTATCGCCAACATAAAATAATTCGCGCCAAGGGTGTGGGCTCTCCTAGGACTGAACCGATAAATGTTAATGAAAAAAACCCCAAAAAAACGCGAATTTTTTTCCTTCTTCCCGTGAAAAATAGAAAACTAAATCTCTCACTTTAAAATTTGTTCGCAAACTCAAGCTCACTACATTGTTATTTTAATCTATGCCAAACTATACAGAAGAGTTATTTTCTATTTAATTATAGAATTTATATATATAAACAGTACACACACACACATTCAGTATGAAATGAAACATTTCGTAAATAGAGGTTTAAAAATTCAACCGGGAAAAAGAGTTACTTATTTGTGCTTACCTCATAACGAGGCTCATGTACAAACTTTTCAATTTCTAAACGGTTGAAAATGAAATTGAGAAACATGTCTTTTTTTCTGAAAATAAAAAGGAAATTTTTATGTTTTGAAGGATATAATTCGATGTTGATAATATCTTAAAATCATAAAAAATTTATTTCTATTTAATTGAAAAAAAAAGATGTTTGTTATACTTACTCGCAGTTCACATCATTATTACACTGAAAAGAGAAGAAATAAAATATAGCAAGAATGTGATTTTTTAAGAGACAACTATGAGAATATTTCTCTCAAAATTTTAAATATTTTTATTTTATTTTTAAAAATTTCATTTATTTATTTGTTTTTTTTATTTAAATTGCAATGCAAGACAGCTCCACTCTGCCTCACAGAGTTATTTTTGATTCCTGTTTAATGGTACACTAATTTAAATCTTATTAAAATTAAAAACTTTCTTCTCAATAAATTCCTTTTTCCTGAACTATAAAATAACTATAGCTAATTTAGTTAGCAATATTTACCATTGATGGCAGAATGAATTTGATCCTGTTTTTGTATCATACCTATCTACTCAACATGGCCTTTAAAGACATTTATTATTCAATCTTTCACAAATCAGCAGTGTGAATTAATTTATTTTTACCAGCTCTAATACCTCATATTCACGGCGTTTAATTCATTATTAGTCCTCACAGTATTCTAAATTTGTGTTGCGTACCTGGTGAAGTTCGTAAAAGAAACTTCTAAAAGAATCAGCCAGAGCTGTGCACAGCCCTCTGTTCCCCCTCTTAAAGGTGGAACTCATTACTTATGTTCCTTTTCTATTCAATTAGCTACTCTCCCTGCCACTGTTCAACTGTTGTCTCACCCTTCGGAAGATCAGTTGTTTTACGCACTTTAATATTCTTGATAGAGAACTGATTTTTATGTAACTTCAACTTAATTATTTTCTATTTCTTATATTAATTATGATGAGAGGGTAAAGTTAAATTTTCACTAGGTATCTCGTAATTTTGAGGTGTGGGGAGTTCAAGGGTCAACTTTAGTTAAAAGCTAATAACATTTTGTATAGTTACAAAAATGTACAAAATATCGTTTTTTCAATGATACGATTTCATATATTTACACACCTCGTAAGATTTAGGTATCCGACTACGTTCGGAACCGTGATTTTGCAAAAAGCATATAAATTGATAATATTTATATTTAGTGTCACTTAGATTAGAAAACATGCATAAAATTATTACAATAAAAAAATTATTTAAGTACAATATTTTGAGACAAAAAATGAACATAGAATGACTCATTTTCAAAACATTCTCCTTTTATGAAAAATGCTTCTATTATAGTAATATTTTACCTGTATATAGCTCAGATCTCTGTACAGAGGCTGAACTACAATTTTTGAAACATACAACTTAGAAGTGGATTTATCCACATTTTACTGCAAAAGAGGGGAGAAATTTTAAGAAAAAAACGCCGATCATTATATTTTAATTGGAGGTCACTGAAAGTAATGTGAATTTTTCAAAAATCCTAGTTCAGACTCTCTGGATAAGTCTTTACTTTATATAAGCACACACACAAAATATTATTATTATAGAAGCATTTTTTATAAAAGGAGAACGTTTTGAAATAAGTTTATTTTAAGTTAATTTTTAGCCAAAATATATTGTATTTAAATAAATTTTTTGTCACGTTCTTAAAACCGTTTTATACATGTATTCTAATCTAAGTGACACAAAATATCATGAAAACTATGCATTTATGCGCTTTTTTAAAATCACGATTCCGAACGCAGTCGGATACCTTAAGAAACAAAAATGAAATTTGTTTTTGTACTGAACATTAAGTGTATGTTAAGTACAATTCTCTTGTAATCCAAAGCTCAGAATTTGCCTAATAGGGTGAAAAATATCAAAAGAATTTTAATAAAAACTTATAGAGTATTTAGATAAAAAGGTATTTCTCTCTCTCTACTCACCTTTTCGGCTTGATCAAATTTAACTTCCGAGCGTAAAGTGTAAGATTCTTCCCTGAAAGATTCAAACAACTACATCTTCAAGAGAATAAAAAAAAAAACGCATAAAAATTTCTAAAAAGGCATTATTAATATTTCGTATAATTTAGAATTTATTTTCCTAATTACAATTATTTAAATTTATACTATGAACGTCTCTGCTTTTAAAAATGTCTTTTTTACAAAAAATATCGAATGTATAAAGTTAGTTTAAGGTTCTGGTGTAAGAATGAGATGTCTAATTATTGGAATTTAACAAAACCTATTAATGATGGATTCGGTCATGTCACATATTATACGCTAAAATCCGGCGTACACTTTTAACACAAAAGCTAAGACCAAAATTTACGGGTGCGCGTTATACTCCGGGTATAAAAATGAGAGCTTTAAAAATAATATATATATATATATAATCATAGAAAAAAGTTAGACTTACATATATCGAAGTAACGTTTCTTTGAAAAAAAAATAGCATTCTTATGGACTTAAAGGGTATAGAAGTATTTTTTTTTTACTAAAGCTTGAAATAATATCTCGAATAAATGACTTAAAAATATAAGAGCATTGCGCACATACATTTCAGTTTCTTTTAAAAAAAAGAGAAGAGTTCGTTATATGGCGAATATACCTAAAAACTAAAAATTTCGACTTAAAATTTACGGTATTCAGGAATTAAAAATATTATGAAGATAAAATATTTTCAAGTTAAGGCAATTGTAATCTTTGCCACTTGACCGTCTCTCACCAGAGCTTCTAATTGGTCCAATCTGAATTAATTAAGAATTAGTTCATCTTGTGATCTAAGACACCTAATCTATTGCGAAGAGCAAGGACGTCTTAAGACTTCTTGAGGTTCTGAATTCCTATGCAAAGTAGGCTCCTCCTATTACTTTTAAAAGTAGACAGTACATAGCACGTGTTGTCAAATACTCGTGTAAGTGGTAATCCGAAACTGATAAATGTGTATGTCTTACAATCGCACAAACCAGCTCGACTGACTGTCATCTTTTGACTGAATGAGTATGATAGGTTGTAGGCCAGGTTGTAGACCTAGACCTATATGTGGGTGATGGTCATCACATAAAAATGCAGTCTTGACACTGTTGCCAGAGTCACTGTTGTTGTTATCGTTCGATATTCGCATTTTTCAGAGAATATGTCTTGAATAGGACTTGACCATTAAAATTATTCGCATAATGATCTTATTGAGCCTGAGTCGAGAACAAGATGAGGCCGAGGCCCTGGGCCGTGTCTTAAGACGTCTGGCAAAGAGAGAGAGTATCCTATAATTCCTACGTTGGATCTATGGTATAAGATCTGTTCGACAATACAAAAACTTCTGATTGGTTTCATCTGAATTAATCAATAATTGGCTCAGCGTATAATCCATGATTACGGAATGGGATCTATATCGTAAGCGACAAGTACAACAGATTAAAATATCTTCACCGGAAGATGCTACGATTAACATCTTTTTACTTTACCGCCTCAAGTCAAAGCACATGATTGGTCATATTTTGACACTCGCAGTATTACGCTTGGCAGTATAAAATATAGAGTTAGTGCACTTCATTGATTTTAAGGAAAGTAAGAAATTCTTTATACCGAAAATGTTAAATTGACTGTATTCGATGTACCATTCCACAAAATCTGTTATATGTACATATTTTCATACAATCAAAATACACCTTTCTCATTATCCTGAAATGAGCTTTTAGCTAATTTTGAATTTTTTCATAATTTATAAATTATTTTATCATATCTAGTGAAATTTATAAACCAATTTTTCCACATAAAAGATCTGTAAAAAATAAATTACAAAAAAAGTTTTTTACAAAAAGCTCATTTTAGTATATATTAGCCACCATTATAAATCTATCATAAAAAATTTACATACATGTATGTGAACAGTAGTTTTTCAGAAAAGGTACATCGAACATCAAAATTTACATTTTGAGATAAATTGATTTTAATGTATGAAGAGTGACTTATAATCGGCTATAGGAAATAAAAAAATAAAAGACTCAATTTACAATAAAAGATACATGTTTTGGTTTATATCAGACGTTCAACTTGTAAGCAAAAGCGAAGTACTTTGTTTACATTTTTCACCATTCAAATGGGCGTGGCCCAGTTTCAACGATTATTTAGAAATAGGTTTTAAGGGCTTCTAATTACCCTAGAGGTTAAAGTAAGGTATTTTTAGAAAGGTTAAAATCTATACAATTTGAAAAGGTAAAAATCTCAAATTGTCAAAAAAATAAGATTTTAGCTTTCCAACGCCCCTTAAAATTGCGACCAGCATTAATTGACTAAATCATAGGTTTGGGTTCTGAGTTCGTCGAAAAACCATTGTAATTTATTGCTATCATAAAAAGTTAATGAAAAGTAAAACTACAAAAAATTTATGCTCGATCTAAAATTATAAATTGTAGGAATGTTAGGAAAACGCACGTTGTAGAGAATATTAGGAACTTATTCAAGTTAAAATTGAACTGAATTTATGAATGACTCACCTGGCAGGGTGAAGACCTTAGAAAATTGAGATACCACTTTTTGTAATAACTATAATATAATAATTTACATAAAATAACTATTTCATGAACATGCATGAAAATGATATTAACTGACCGGCAGGCTTCGTTACATTCTCGGGAACATTTTTCAAGAATATCCTCTGATGGGAATACATCTGAAAGAAATAAGTAACTATTTTTTAAAAAAATTGAGCTTTTGCCTTTGCCATTTAGATAAACGTAGCATCCAAAAGTAAATGTATCATCCTCTAGAAACCAAAAGATATTTTTCTGAATATTTTGGCGATATTAATTGTCTAGGTATAATTATAAATGAAATAAATAAATGAATTCTGAAATTCAAAATGAAAGAAAGCACAACTTTTATACAAGCCTCTTTTTGAAATGTCTTCATAAATACTTTTTGAAAAAAATTTTCATACAGACTCGTAGAACAAGTTCTAAAAGTTTAGTTAATTTCTTAGTCTGGATTTGATATAAAATGAAGAAGGTAGTATAAAGGAATAAGTTATTGATATGAAAACTTACCATCACTTTCACAAATAGTATAATTGGTGGGATAGGATACTGACTGGTGGACACATCCCATTTTTTTCACCATCGACTCCATTCTGCATTTCTCTGCACAAGCCTGTTAATATTTACTTATTATTCAATTCCAGTTTTATTTATTCAAAATTATATTCTGTATTATTTCAAGCTTAACTTATTTTAAGCCCTTACTCGTATAATATATACACATATATCTTAACAAACCAAAACGAAAAAAAATTTCCAGGGAAATTATTGAATGACAAATTAAATTTGTTTAAAATAAATGGAAAAAATAATGGACAAAAATAAAACAACCAAATTCAATCATAACGTTGTTTAAGATGTTACTTTCTAATTATCGTGCATCCACAGAAAAAATCGCAGCTCTTTCAGAATTGACAAATAATTTTTCTTTGGCTTACTCGTTCGTAATTGAAATGGAAGAATTTTAAAGAATTTATTGTGAATTCAAAGTTTAATAATAAGCCCACATAAATTCTGAAATAGAGATTTCTTGATTATGTTCGTAAAATCAAGAAATTTATCTGCTTTATATATAAAGAGAGACAAAGAGAGAAAGAAAAATGGAGAGAGAAAGATGGAGCAAGAGAAAGAGAAAGACAAAGATAAAAATAAATATTAATACAAAGGGTTCTACCCCGTCTCTAGTCGGTGGATTTCCATAATGCAGAAAATCGCAGTGTCCATGTCGTAGGATTAAGCGGCATGTTAAATATCCCTAGAGTGCCTGATTGGCTTGGGTGCTCTCGGCAAAAATTAAATCCTAGTACCATTTTTTTGCATCGTCAGAGCTCAGGTGCCTCCCTCAGAGGAAGAAACTGGGTGTTAAAATTACATTATAGCTATTGATGTTCCACCTATATGGTGTGATGATCTTACCCCTGGGGTCGCTTCCTCAGCATCTTGTCGAACTAAAGCTGTAGGAGGGAACGATGAATGACCAAGACTATCCATGATAAATCTAATTTACTATTATCAAAGATAATATTCTAGAACAAGCAATCTATAAAGGGAACCCTTAGAATGATATAAAGAGAGCAACAACCTTACGTGGATAAGCGTACGAAATCCGAATACCTTAACTTTAATCAATCCTATCTTAATAATTCTAAATTCCCTGATTTATTCTGGTAGTTAAAATACGTCTTTTAGTCAAGATGGGTAATTTTAATCCTTACCGTAGTAACACTGCTTTCAGCGGCTCCGCTCCTTCTGATATCTGAATATTAATCTCTAACTTTATATACACTGAATAATTTGCATCTCATGCTTTCATCTTGAGAGGGATGGCTATGAAATAAACGTGATTTCTGGCCCAAAGATTCCTCAAGAGGATTAGTAGTTGAAAGGTCGCGTAAAGCCCCGTCACAATGGTACCGCATTACAAAGTGATACCAGCTCTCGGGTCTAATGACACCAGGCGTCCAATGTAACCAATAAGTCTGCAATGGTAAATACCAATCCGCAACCCCATTGGAAATGAAAAAAAAAACCTTCAGATTGCTGGAACGTATCTATGTGGTGCATCTGTTATCCCAATCACTAAAATTGCGGATTTATTTCGAATTTCTTTATCAAAAATCGTGATTGTGAAAAGGAAAAAGAAACCTCCCTCTACCAAGGGCACTTGAGGAGGCAAAGAAAAATAGAGTGGAAGAGAAAGTCGGATATTAAAGCAGATTGGGTATCAAAAACAGAATCAGTTATAGTCACGTCTCATTCAGCCAATATTTGCAAATTCCGTACCAACATTTACCTTGTGGATGGGAACTAAATAAATTTAAAAGAATGTGACGTCTCTCGCGTTCTTCTTCTAACATAACTCCTAAGTTCTTTGACGGCCACGATTAATGGCAAAACTTTTCCAACCCAATACCAAGAAGAGAAACAAAACGAATATGCAAATGGGATATACTTTAAAAGGATAGAAGGTTTGGTGAGATAAGACGGCAAGCCTAGAGATAACTTAGTGTGGAATTGTTCGGAATAAATGTTAGACGTCCTATAGCTCTGGAAGAAGGATACGCTCATCATCATTAATTATAATAAGGATTAAGAAAGCCTGAGTATTCTCACCTACAGTTAACATAATAGGAATATCTTCAACCTAGGAAGGAAGGTGACTCTATAAAAGGTAATATTTTGTATAGGAAGTTAGATTAGACAGTTAATTAAATATAAATCAAAAGATAAGTGATCTAGTTGTGCGATCTGACTTGAATATAAAATTTAATTGGTGGCTTATTCTCACTTTAAGAAAGTTGTTATTTAGAATTAAGTAATTTAAGTTATTCTTAATAAAAGTTGTGTTAAGAATCGCAAATGTCTCATCTTTTAGATAATCCCACACCTCTAGCTTACGCGGATCACGTAAGACATGGTTATCGCAGGATGGCTATGTCTCAAGAATACACATAAGAATAGCAATTCTAAAGTCACTTCTGTGTCTAATAATAATGCTAAACGTCGTTTTAAGTAGTGCTGAGACAAAGAAAAAAAACTGATCGAACGACGTTGAGAAGAACGTGGTCTAGCTAGTATGCTCAATATGATTATTGCTCACATTAGACCAGTACGTCTAGCGAACGCCTTCTTAAATATACCATTACAGCCGCTTTTTTTCTAATACTTTTTTTTGAAGTACGGAGACGGCATTATCATAGTTTGGTAGGGATCTCGCTTTTTTCTGTCTCGTCTACCTCCACACGGTAAACACCAAGACCGGAACCTATGATTCGACAACATTGGCAGTCAGTTCGCTATCATCATGATGACAGAGCACAATGTTGTGACATCTCTCGCGTTCTTCTTCTAACATAACTCCTACGTTCTTTGACGGCCACGATTAATGGCAAAACTTTTCCAACCCAATTCTAAGAGGAAAAACGAAGCAACAATGCAAATAAGATATCCTTTAAAAGGATAGAAAATTTAGTGAGAGGTGATGGCAATCTTAGAGAAAGCTTAGTGTGGAGCAGTTCGGAACAAGTGTTTAGACGGCCTACTCACAAGAAAGACGGAAACGCCCACCCTCGATAATAATATTTATAAGGAGGAGCAATTGTACACGAGTACATCTATCTGCCTACGAGTATCAGAATCGATGAGTCTTCAACCAAGGTAGGAGGATTATATTCTAAACGATAATATAATATAGAAAGCAAGATTAGGCAGATAATTAATTATATTTTGGATAAGTGATCTAGTTGTGCGATCTGACTTAAATAATCGGCATATTTTGGTTTATTCTCACTTAATATAAGTTTGTTCATTATATATAAGTAATTTAAGTTAAATTCTTAATAAAAGTTGTATTAAGAATTATAGAATGTCTCATCCTTCCGATAATCCCACACCTCTAACTTACGCGGACCCACCACGTCATAGCTATCGACAGATGGCTATGTCACAATGTGACGTGTGGGTTGGTCAAATCCTATTGCGATTGTTCAGTTCCTTATTTATCGACAACCTGGCACCCTAATTTGGGTGTCATGGCTATTAAAACCTATTAAAATGGCCATCAAATGCACCAGAGGTACAATGATGGTGTGATGGAACGTGAATGAAGTGCTGCAGTGATAGTAAAAGGCTGTATTCCAGCAAGACAATGCCTAACCACACATGAAATCGTCTACAGATAAGCATTATAAGAAACAACATGCATCTTTGGCGAGAAATGTTTTCAAATCTTTCATCCATCGAATATGTGGGACATAATTATTTTTCTACAGTTGTAATTACATAAAAATGTACATGACTATTTATTTATACTGAAATAAAAATAAGAATTTTTTTAAAATAACTCATCAAAGCATTAGAATAAAGCGCTGTCGTCTTTTCCATTTTAAATTTGATATACTTCCAAGCTCTGTGTATTGCATCACTTAGATTTCTTAATTATTCTTCATATGACATTAAGTTTTAAGATGTACTAAAATAATTTCATGACAGTTTTTCTTGCTAAGAAAAATCAAAAAAAGTTTTACATCCCATTGCTATCGAGTATCTATTAGGAAAATAACGTATCTAATCAATGGGTATCAGATTCAGACACTGAAATTTTAAATATATATGCTGCGATGCTATAAAGGATATTTCTGCTAAAGGAATTGTGGCTCATATTATAATGATGCGAATGTGAAAAGTGGGGATGTTTTGGTGTCGACCTCGTCATCTGACAGTTATTCAAATTTAAGAAGTTATTTGGTAGGAATTTTTGAAAATATTCATGATTCAGATGAAAACTTAGGAACCCGAAATGTGAAATAACGAAATCAATATGTCGCTCAACCTTGCAATGTAAGTTCTGGAATGAGCTAAAAAAAATCTTGCTTCTTGTTGATGTGGCAAATTAATCATATCTGCAGAATAAACTTTAAGAGGGAGTTTTGTTCTGTGATACACACTTTCAATAAGTAATTCGTTTAAATTTCTCTAATGTTGAGCAACATATAATCTGGACTTACTTTCCCTGTGAGAGGCCCATGTCCACCATTTCTTCGCCAGAGCTTCAAGTAGTCAGTGCAATTTGTCTTGTAAGGAGCAGGAAGTCGAATCGTTACCCTCTGATCTCGGGGAAAAAAATAATTTTTAGTTCAATGTTTTTATCCATATAAATTGCTTGAAGTACTGCAATTTAAAAATAAAAACGTGTAATATAATGATATTTCAATCAAAAATGGTATTTTCATCTGTTTTCTAAATATATATATATACTGATTACGATTTTAAAATGTTTCATATTTGTTGTAATGTTATTATTCTGTTGGAAATGCATTAAATTAATGTTTTCCAAGTATATCGATAGATGACAGCACGACTCAAGATAAGTCGACGCAAAAGATTTGTATTACCAACAATAAAAAATAATAAAGAATATTAATCTTTTAAAAGTTCTCTTAATAAACTCTGAAACATTTGTAGTTTTATCGCCTTCTATAATTCAAATAATTTTTTTCTGAAACACTGTTTCAATGTTTTTTATACTATAATTCCTGTTTTCCATTCTTAAAATTACAGATTTTTAATAGCATAAGGTTTTATTTTACGATGATTTTAACATTAGACCATTACTTTATAATTATTAAATGTACAACAATTATTTATTTTCAATATAGTTCCTAATGCTTAGATCTTTTCATAAATTGCCATTAGTAACCGATATATGATTTTAAAAAAGGGAGAATAGCTTTAAAAGAGGCGAGAGGAGAGACGTTACAGAAAAAGGACAATCAAGTGTCATTTTAATCATAAATTAAATTATTATAATTTGAAATTATTTTATAATATATTTTTTCTATTAAAAATCATCAATTACAAAACTTTTGCAATCAGCAGGCACAGAGCCTTTTAAACTGACTTAGATTGTTATCTTTTAACATCGCTACTTTAATTTAAAAAATATTTTTATAAAGTAAATTCTTTTTGCTTAGCGTGAAAAAAGAAACCAAATTGAATATCTTGAAAATTTTATACAGTACTTCACACATATAATTCATTTTACAACTATAGTAAATTTTCTGTTTTCTAACATGCCCGATATTTTCCAACAATTGTTCCGTATACAAATCTAAGATTACATACCGCTAAACCCAAACTAATTTTGTACTGTTATTAGTCTTTTGTTACTAATAGTAACAAACAATTTAGAAGAAGTTAACAACGAATTTTCCTTCCCATAGGAAGGCAGCTGAGCTTTGACGATGCGAAACCGTTTGAAGGAATTTAATTTTTCCGATATCACTCAAGCCAAACAGGCACTCAAGGAATCTTTTACATGCCGCTTAATCATACGATATGGTCGTTGTCGATTTTTCACATCATGAAAGTCCACCTACTTGGGCCGGGGTCAAACCCGCAAACTTGGGGGTACAAGGTCAGTGACAAACCAATTACGCCATCCAGCCGGCTTTAGTAGTAACTTTGTTACTAATAATCCCTTTTTGCACATTGTAATGGGTCTATTGACGTTCTTCCTACCAATAACCCTCTTGGGGAATAATGAGTCCTTAAATATTATTCTATTGAAAACTTTTCTTCTCCAAAGAAGATATGATTACTCAAATCAAGGCGTGTGTTTTAAGATTAACTTTCAAGCCCGATGAGAGAGAGTTTAGAAGCTATCAGGACAGCAAGTATTGATTAACGTATAGCTAGGCGAGTGGGCTTCGTAGATTATTTGATTAATATTAAGATTGACGATTTGGTCAATTCGTTCTTAAGTTGGATTCGGTCGGTTTGAATTAGATTACTTTAGAAATTATCTTATATAAGAAGTTGTATTGCCTGGATGTACTAAGTGTAAGTGATTCGAATTATTATTAAATCTCCAATTATCTCGTCTACCTTACTATTGCTCCCATATTTATCAATTAGTGCATTTCTTAACTTGGGTTGTTGAGAATTGTTAATAAATTGAGTTTGTATTCACTATGGCTAATCTCTTCCTTCTGTCCCTCTGACACTGATGAAGGGACAGCCCATCCATTACAACCTGTGAGATGTTATAAACGCTCAGCAGGGTCGGAGAAATGGAACAAATCGCTGGAGTCGGACTCTTTCAAATAGCCCACATAAGCTGCCCTTTTTCCTGAAAATGATTTTCTGATTTTTTTATATCATATTTGTGGGTTCGTTCTTCAATCGCTTCTAAGACTTGCAGGTTTCACCCTTTTTATTTCTCAGGAAGTTTTTTTATTTAAAAGTCAAGTTGAATTTCAAAACCGAATGCGCTAAATAAGGCTTAAAAATTTTAGGTAAGTTCATTTAACAACATCATTTAAAAAAATTTTATTGATTACAGAAAAAAAAAAAAAAACAAGTTGTAGAACTGTTGTATTTTGATTTTAATTGTAACCTCTCAAAAAAGGTTATAGCAACCAAAATGCTTTTATTTCCTTTGTTTATTCATAAGCGCTTAGTTTTCCTTGGTCGACAGATTTGGATGAGATTATCATCTAATGCAGCGTTTCTCAAACTGTGGGCCGTGCTTCCCCTAGGGGGGCGCGAAGATATTAAAAAGTCAAAAACAAAAGATTATTTTAAAAAATTATTAATTTGCTGAAAGTAAGCAAACAAAATACATTCTGGCATAATAAAAAATAAAATACACATTTATACTAATATAATACATTTTTATAAATGTATCAGACTTCACAATGTATTTTATCAGTAATTGAACAATATTAAGTTAAGAGCAAGTTTAATAATTACCAGTGTGACTCCATGGACTTATCATATATACAATTATATACAAAAAACACTTATCTTGATAATTGTACGATTTATAATTAATCCCTTAACTGCCGAGATTAAAAAGTTATACGGTTCACTCCCCAATACCACTTTTTTTTTTTCATGTAGGCGCGCGTACGAGATGTATTCGAGGAGGGAGGAGGGGGATAAAAGAGGAATAAAGAAGCAAATCCTCTGAAATACTTAATTCCTTCGCAAACACTGTCGAGTTAATTTTATTGCATTTCAAAACTTTCGGATTAATTATATGGATAAAAGTTCACAAAAAGATCGTACTTCGGAAAGACGTATATATATGTCCGGACCAATTAATACATTGGCTGACCAAGACGTTTATATACGTTGAGGGGACTTAAGAGGTTAAAGTCGTATTGTAGCTTTAGCATCAAAGCATAATATTACTGAATTCAATATATTGTTATTGTATGAAGAAAGGGGGTGAGATGGAAATTGTGACTGAAAATTGGGTCGCAAGAATCGAAAGTTTGAGAAGCACTGATTTAATGCTTCTAATACATTAGTAATATGAAATATGTATCAAACGTAAAATAAATGTACAGGGTGTTGTCTAGTTCGACCGACCAATTTAGAGGTGTGATAGTAGACAGCATGGGAACGACAAATCAACATAAAACTTGGGGCCACATACCACATTCGTCACCAGAACTGCAGCTGAAGACGATTGCGTCATCCCCTGGTCTGCTCATCACCACCATCCTAACAGCAACTCTTCACCCAACCAAACAGGAGGCTCCTTCTCCCCATCCAAGATAACAACGACACAAGACTCGAATACGATTCAGATATGGGACGGAGGATTAATTAATAATCCATGTTCCAACGACCCTCAGCGTATATACCACGCTTAGTCGGAGTAATTCGCAAAAAAGTTATGAAGGGTGTGATATCGAGTGGAACAAAAAGGGGCAAGAAAAGGTAAGAAATACATTTATTAGACTTAAAACATGTTTATAATACGAACAATGCATCACAGCTCGACGTCAGAAATGAAACGACAAGAGATTGTAATAGGAATTGTTCGAAGTTGCGGCCGCGTAGATCATAGCAGACAATGCTTTCAAACGAATCCGGTTGCATTTCTGACGTTGAGCTGTAATGCATTGTTCATATTGCAAGCATGCTGTGATACGCCGTGGGCTGGGGGTATCATCTCTTCATCATCCATGCGACCTATATTTGAGGGAATGAAAGATTGACCACTAATACCTACCATAATTAAAATTAGTTCATTATGATTTCAATTTATATTGAACAAAACAACACTAGTCTAGGAGGCTTATGATCAGGAGTGTGATAAGACACAAACAGTAATTCTAACAAATAGCGCAATAAACCACCGAATTTATATTTATAGATGATTTTCTAGCTTACTAGAATACACTCTAGTCTTAAAGCTTAATCAAATTATCTTACCGCTATTCCAGGCGAACAGTACAGTCCTTATATCGCAATATATTCTTCGATCCCAAAGTCCGGCTAAGGGGTCTCGACCCCAAAAACCTTACTGACACTATTATACCGACTCATAGAACTCTTAGAACACTCTTAGACTCTTCTCCTAGAGCTTTAGGCGAATACTAACTTTTAAAAACAATTCCAATCTGCATACCCGGTTCTCATCTTGGGTTGGTTGGAAAGAATTGCCATTTGGCCCCCAAAAATACCCCCCAAAGGGTTATTGATAGAAGTACCGATAAAGCCCCGTCACAATGCTTTACGTCCAAAACTTTCTGCTTACAATTTGGGCCACCCTTTTTTCCTCGACCTCCCCCCTCAAAATTTTTTTTTAGATTTACCCAACAAACGAGTGGGTCCCAAATTTTTATTTTTCGTCCCCATGCTGCCTCTACAACCCCTGAATTTTTCAGTCTAATTCAACAACACCCTGTACCAGGGGGGATTTTTTTTTTTGGGGAAAGGGGGAGTTTTATTTGTTGATATTCGAATGTTTGGTAAAGATTAATAAAAATTACTAATGGGCTATTCATGACGGTGTTATGATTACTATGATCCCTTGTTTTTCATTGAATCCGAAGCTGACTTTCGACTTTTGCATCTTCTTGTGCTAGTAAAGTTCAAATACAGTTTCAAATTTTTGCTATGGTAAACACAGGTCCAAGTATTAAAATTCTTTAAAAGTTTTTCAGATTAATAAAAAATAATTCTTATATTTTAAGGGGTTTTAAGCTAAGTAAGCTAAGAGTATTTTGTTAACCTATGTGCTTTATTGTTGTTAACTAATTTATACTTTTTAAAAGAAAGTTTCAGTAGAAATCAGGGATGTCTTAAGGCATGGCCCAATTCTGTCCTGGCACAGGGTCTCAGCCATAATGGGAGCCTCATCTCGTTCTCAACTCAGCTTTAATAAGATTAAGAATTCGAATAGTTTCAACGGTCAAATGTTATTTCCGGTTGTATTCTTCGAAAAGCTGGGAATTTCAAACGATATGTCAGCTGGACACATGTGATGACCGTCCTCCACACATAGGCTTAAGCCTATTACCATACTTCATTATTCATTCAGTCAAAAAGCGGCAGTTGGTCCAGCGAGTCTGTGCGATTGTAAGTCATGCACATTTATTTGTCTCGGGTTACGAGTTTTCGAAAACGTATGTTATGTAATGCCTACTTTTAAAGATCACAGGTAGGGCCTACATTTGTATAGGTGCTCTGGGCCTCAAAAAGTCTTAAGACGTCGCTGCTAGAAATCAAAATTGAATAACACTGAGATGAAAAAACTGATTCACTGGAAACGCGTGATTATGACGTCACATGAAATGAAAAGATTAGCAGAAAACACGAGATAACAGTTATCACGTAACTATGACCATATGACTTTAGCCCATTGCTATAGAGTTGGGATGTGGCCGCGGTAGCCGAGTGGTATAGGTATCGAATCGTGGCTGGCCTTGTCACGAGTTCGAGCGCAGTACCACTGAAGACCGGCTGTGTAGGGCAGCGATGCACGCTAAATCTGTCGAGAGCTGAAACGTCCTCCCGTTGGTGTGGTGTGGTAGTTAGGCGAGGGGTGCTACCAGGTAGTGTCGTCCACGTCACTTGACCATGGTTCAAAATTACGTGGTCCGTCGCCAAAACTTTGTGTAGCTTTTGAACAGTGACATTAATATTCACTCACTCACTCTTAGAGTTGGGATGACTTGAATGCAGAGAATGTGGTGCCAGTTCAGGTGTTGACTTCGTCATTTGATTGTGCTTAAGAGGCGTGGTTGTTAAATTGATGTATCAAACCATAATTTGTGGGTTAGAATCTGCAGGGTATTATGTTAATAGTTTTTGGAGGGTGTTATACCTATGGTTCCATGTATTCCACTGCATGCTCCACTGTTCTGTATTTAACTGAATGTATTATAAGTAGGCTCACCTTGTTGACGAAAATGTCATAGGATTTTCCAGCTTCCAAACGTACCTTCCTTATTGGCTGCCCGCTTATGGCGCCTTTGCGCATGAAAACATGAGCCAACACCAAATCGTAGTAGTCAATATTCTTCTGGTTTCAGAGTCAGATAATGAGATCTCTGTTCGAAGACAAAAATATTTAATTTGTACATTGCCGTAATTTCAACTGTTTTCTTTAAGGTGCCTGAGTAGTTGCGTGAATATTTTTAAATATTGATGAAAATTCATTTTTAAACTCCTTTTTTTTGTTTGATTATAAGTGAAAACTTATAAAAATAACAAGGAAAAGAATTTTTCAATACATTTTTGTAAGAAAATGGAAAATTTTAGGTTAAAATTAGGCATTTATTGCACATCGCGGCAATCACTGTAAAATAAATTCTAATGTATAAGATAAAAAAATCTCTTTGAATTTTATTCAGAAAGCATTTACCTATACTTTGATTTATCATCTTTGGATAATTTCAATTTATCACAAAATTAGGGGTGAAAAAGTGCACAAAATGAAAATTTTTCAAACATTTTGCATTTATCATAAAAAAAACAATTACAAAAAAATGTAAATATATTGTTTCTTCTTAATCTCTAGTTTACAGTATGCATACTACACTGGTGTGCAAAACTTAAGCAACAGGTGGGTTTATTGCCATAATTTCACGAAAATCATCTGGAGAGACATGAAATTTGAAATAAGGGAGAGTGGCTATACGTAAAGGATGAGATAAAGCATCGGCGCTGAAAAGGAATACAAACGCATACGGTATGGAATCAAACAAAAACAAAGTTTTTTGTATTGAACGCATAGAATCGTGACTCATGATTGTCTATCCAACAGGAAACAACAAGCAGATGTTCCTAATATGGTATATGCCCTTCCCTTATTACATAAATGGTTGTTGGTAATCGTTCCGCATACCAGAACGAGCTGGTGCAACACATCATTTTGAGGTAGGAGTGCCCATTCCTCAATCAACATCTGTTTGAGTTGTTGGTTGTACCCGGATGATGTGAGCGTGTGGCAATACGTCTCCCCAAAGCATCCCAACATGTTCGATACTTAAATCTAGTGGAGCACGCTAATAATCCATTCGAGGATATCTTCACTTTCCAGCAGCTCCTCAACAGCAGAGGCAAGTGATGGCAGTGCATTGTCATCCATAAAGATGAAGTCTGGGCCAATGGCACCTCGGAAAAAAGATGCAGATGGGGAAGAAGTACCTCCTCACAATAGCGATCCGGTTACAGACCCTCTGTCGAAAATGGAAGCTCAGTTCCGCCACCAGCATACGCCAACCCAGACAAGAACTCCAGGACCACGTAATGATGTTCTTTTCCTTGATGTTACTGGGATAAAAACCGGGTCCCGATCTCTCCAATCGAAAATCAGTGTTGAGAATCGCTTCGGTACTCGAACCGACTCTCATCCGTAAAGAGAACACGACTCATTGATCAGTTGTCCAGTTTGTGCTCTTCAATCCCACTGTAAACGGTGGCCATCTTTTCAACGGGAGGCAGCGTTCAGGACGGCGAGTGAACAGGCCCCTTTGTGAAGGCGTCTGGCCACAGGTAAAACCGCTACACTTGTCGACCTTGTTGCTGTACAGAGTTTCTGGAGCAATGCTTGCTGACCGCTGTCGAACTTTTTCGCCTGCAGGATGATATATCAGTCATCCCCTGCAGTTAACCCCCGGGTGGCCACACCAACCCTTCTAACAGCTGTACCTGTGGTTTAAATGCTTCCCAAAGCGCGCGAAAACCACACTTTGTTGATTCCGGAACTCTGCAGCTACACTGGTGACAGTACACCCTCCTCCAGCTTTCCGATCATTCTTCCACGTGCGTGAAGTCATCCAGGTGATTTCTTCAGCCATATTTCACGAACTGACCCACCGGCACTTGCAGAGAATATGGTGAATGGCGTCTCCGTCCACCATTTCATTCTACTGTTGAGCAGCGCGCGCCGACATCACGCGTTTTGCGTACGCTCACATCGCTTCTGACGTTTTGTTCCTGATATTTGCATACGCATGACGTTTCTACTGACTTACGTGTTCCCTCTACTGATCTCCAGACCTCCTTTTCTGCAATTTCATGGCTATCTGCTAAATTTTTACATTGTTGCTTAAGTTTTGCACGCCAGTGTATAATAATAAACGATGATGCAAAATTTCATGCAATTATCTCATGGACTTTTTGAGATATCATGTTTGCCGTAAGATAAAATATTGAAAAATATGTTTCGGAGAAAAGCGCATTCAAAGATTTAAAATATCAAAATCTTAAAAAATTATTCAGCTAAAACAACCTAAAATCTCTTTATATCAAAAGAATAAACCTTTTATAAGCCCATATGAGTATTATATATTTATCTCACAAATGTTTTTTCTAATTTTGTTACCAATTTTATAGAGTCAAAATTGATTTTCTTAAGGCCTAAATGCATAGTTTTTTAAATACAAATTAGAGACATAAAAAGCACACTAGAAAAACCTTATTACATTGAAAAATAATATTTTTTATATGAAAACCAGGTATATATTTCCACTAAGTATCTTGGAACTTAAGAAATCTGTAATATAAAAAATATTAATGTGTTTTATTTTGTCAGTAAATATTCCCGAAAATTTCTTTTAAAAAATATTGCTTATCATAAAGGTTTTAAGAAATTATAATGAAAAGCATATAAAGAACAGTTTTTAAACCCTCCATATGAATAAATACACTTTGATTTTTTTTTGCATCGTTAGTAATTTTGTTTTCTATGCAGCTTTTTTTTCCCCGAGAAAATTTTCTAAATTCTAAGGGGTGTCCCACTGCAGTTAAAATCGTTCCAGATCAAATTTTACAAATCTATTTACAAGATCTTAGGAAAGGAAGTATTTACATTTCTAATTATATATATATATATATATATATAAACCTGTATATCACAAATTAAAAGGAATTAACGTTAATATGCACTTAAGCGAAATGTTTCAAGTTTATTAATTGTATCTTTAAGTAAAATACTCCATAAAATGTTACTTAAAAAGCCTTTCTGAGTAAATTTCGAAACCTTTATGAGTAGATTTCAACTTTTTGTCACCGTCTGACTAAGTATTATTGGGATTAGCTTTGTGTCAACTTTCTCATTACTGCTAGCACCACAATGATCAAGCAAATTCCTTTGACCTCCCAGATCTTGCTTTAAGCATAATTAATTAATATTTTGTCTTTAAGAACAGAGTTTTCAATCAAATATATATAAAAAAGTTAAATATAAAACAAAATATCGAGAAGAAAGGTTTTATGACAATCAAAAAATGACAAAAATTTTGCGAATTTATTTGCCAAATTTCACTTAAAACTATAATAAATTATTTTCTCAGAAATATCACCATGTTCCATCATTACCTTAACTAAGTTAATATTTTTTTAAATAAATTCGATAAACACCAAACAAGTGTAAAAAAAATTAAAATGCAAACTTTTCCGGTTTCGATATCTAACTTCTGGTTCGATTTTACTGCTTTCTCTGGACATAAAAACTGTTATAACTTCGAAAATAATTGAAGTAAAAACAAAAGTAAGTTATTTTTAGAAATCAGAAAATTCAACTATATAAAATTAAAAGTAAATAAAAAAAAATCGTCATTTTCATCAAAATTGACGTTTTTGAATTAGTAACGCCATTTTTTCGCCTGGTGACAGAACAGCACTCAAATAAAAATAAAAAATTTTTTCTCCAAAATGAATATTATAATATTTCAAAATGAATACTATAATTAACGCTAGCGTATACACAGAAATGTGTTTCAATCTATCATTCGCATTTCAATTTAAATCAATAAATGCTTCCTGCATAAAATAAATTGCATTGATGTATGAGCTTACGAGCTTATTGAATGTTTCTATAATCTTAAGAATTTTTTTTTATGTGATAGATGCTTAAATTTTAAATGTGTATTATTGTTAACCTTTATAAATATTGTAATATTTTTAATCGGAGAAAAACTCATTGAGATTTTGGGTTATGTCCATTAATACTAAAAAAACACACTACACATAAAAAAAGGAAATAAAATAAATACAATTTTAAATTACTTACACAAAAAGAAAACAAAGTAATATTAATTTAAATAATATATTACAGATTTAACATAATTCCCCATAACATTAAAAATTACATGTGCAAAACTCCAAAAGTTCATATATATAATATTAATTAAAAATTAAAAGATTTTTTTGCTTACGTCCAGTGACTGGTAATTTTTGCTGCTGTCCATCTGGTTGTCCCCACAGTGTTTCTATGGCAACACAGTTGTTCGGATAACCATTATTATTTACAACTGGAACGGTTAATATATTCCTAGAAAAATGATCAAGTATCATTGCTAACATTTAAGCACTTAATTTAAATATTTAGGAGAAAAACAAATATATAGAAAGATTAAGGGCGTATTTTTCGGCAAGCTAAGCCAATGGTCAAACAGGGATTGGTGATTTTTTAATTCACTATTCAATGTGTTTTAAGCCAATCACATATTCCAGTGATGCATGAGGAACTCAATGGTAAGATATAATGTGAAGGAGATGGTCCAATCCAAATTGTCTCAGAATTTGGAAAGAAGAAATGTGAGAAAGAAGTGACACACACAGGGTGCTGTAAGTCACGAGCCTGATGTCATCCTTACCACCGAAAAAACCGACATTTTTATCCCTTACATATCAAACACAGACGAAAGAATTTCTTAAGGTATCCGACTACGTTCGGAACCGGGATTTTAAAAAAGCCCATAAATTTATAATTTTCATGGTATTTAGTGTCACTTAGATTAGATAGAACACATGTATAAAATTGTTTTAAGGACATTTTGAAAAAAAAAAAAAAAGATTTAAATACAATATTTTGGCAAAAAATTAACTTAAAATAATCTTTTTCAAAATGTTTTCCTTTTGTGAAAAATGCTTCTATTGTAATAATATTTTGCTTGTATATAGCTCAGACCTCTCTACAGAGGCTCAGCAAGAATTTTTGAAAAATTCGCATTATTTTCAGAGTTACCCACAATTGAAATAATTATTGGCGTTATTTTCTTAAAATTGCTCCCCTCTGTTGTCGTAAAATATGGATAAACCCACTTCTAAGTTATATATTTCAAACATTCTAGTTGACCCTCTGCACAGAGGTTTGAGCTATATACAGACAAAATATTATTATAATAGAAGCATTTTTCACAAACGGAGAACAATTTGAAAAAAAATTATTCTAAGTTAGTTTTTTGCCAAAATATTGTATTTAAATATTTTTTTTTTTGTCAAAATGTCCTTAAAATAGTTTTATGCATGTATTTTAACCTGAGTGACACTAAATATAATGAAAATTATCCACTTATGCGCTTTTGCAAAATCACGGTTCCGCGAACGTAGTCGTGGATACCTTAAATCGTATTCAAGTATCTTATTATCTTAGGGTGCAACTCTTCAATAATAAGTATATTAAATAAGAATGCATACCACACACACACATTTATTCAATATGTATACTATTTGAGCCATTCTTGATCACCGTAGTAAAGGCTTTTAACGATGAACGTCGTATACTAGTGTCACAATCAAGTAATGAGAATAACACTTCAGTTGTGTGTGAGCTACTCACTTTCCCAACTTCTTTAACTTTTTATGTATCTAATTGAGGATATCAACGCAACATTTTCCCTATTATTCAATGTGACAGTCTGATGCGTAGAGTGCGAGATAATGGACAATAAACTATCATGATGCAAATTCATTGCATTTATTCAAGTATTTGATTTTCAAGTAAGAAATATTGTGTACAAACAGGGCTAAGGAAAGATGTTCACACTTGTTGTTGATTTCCATTTCCATGATATTAAACTCGGTGTTTAAAATTCTGAATTTAAAATACAGAAGAAATAAAAAAAAAGGTAGAGGGAAATTACGTGCAAGGGGAGAATATATCCGCCCGGATTGAGCAACCCGCTATAAGGTCCTCGGGTCTCTGGCCCATTATTTCCACATTTTCCAAAGTCCGATTCATCCTTATTACTCTGTCAAAATTAGGCATCTGGAAGGAAAACATACGTGAATTATGATTTATAACGAAGCAAAGTAATCAGTAAAAATCGAAGGGTATCGAACACACACAATTTAGTAATAAGTAAAATGTTAAATTTATAATATTTTAATCTCTCTCACACACATGTAACCACATACTTCCCCACAAATAACCATTGCAATTTTAAAAAGTGAAGTGAGCCGTTAGTGGTCCAAAAAGTGAAATTCTAATTTCGATCAAAAAAGTACTATTCGAATTTTTTAGGACGTTATACTGGGATGGGTTTTGGCTTCAATCAATGTATATAGATAGACTAAATATCCAACACCGACTTTGAGAAAAATCCTTTAATATGTAGCTAGACGTATTAGCCACTGACCTCTAAAGGGTTAAGCAGATTTCAATTGATAGTAATCTTTATTCTCCATATAACCACGATCAACCGAGAATAATAAATGTGCTACGCTCTCCTAAATTTCTAACGATTCCACACAATTTAAAACAATAGAATCTTAACTATTACAGTTAGAAATTCATCTGAACCAAGTACTGAAATAGTTTATTTATAGTTCACCAGTTCTAGTGGGTATACATATCATACCTTCGTAGGAATCTAATTTTAAAAAAATTAGTAAAACAAAGGAAAAAGACACTGACCGCCAGCACTGTCTGTTCATCTGTTTCCCAGGGAATGCAGTATTTGGGGTTGACAGAACAGAATATGTCTCTGTTAGTAGACCATTGGCAAATACTTGGCACATGTGTGCATAGCGCTTTGCGCCGAATTCTGTAAAGCAAAATGAGTATTAAGTCTTAGACAACCATTTTTTATATTTTAGAATACTTTAGAAGTAAATAGTAAAGTCTGACAACATAAATCGCGATTTTAATGACAAATATTTCTACAGTTGACATGATGTCCTGAAGCACAACACCATATGTGTCTGACTATTTTAAAAAATTCACACTTACCTATTATACAGAAGACCAATTTGTCTTCGGCAGTGGTCTTCAAACTTTTCCGATTCATGGAACCCTTAGAGACTGGCTCCACCCTCTCTTAACTTCCACACTACACCAACGGTAGGACGTTTGAGCAGCGACAGATTTAATATACATCGTCCCCCTCCACATGGCGGGTCCTCAGTGATACTAGGCTCGAACTCATGACACGCTGTCCACGAGTCCGTTATCTCGACCACTAGGCTACCACGGGGATTTAGTTGTAAAAACATTGCACTAACGGATGTAAAATTATTCCTTTGAAACAGGGACAGCAGACAATAATAGAATATTCTCATTCTTGTAGAGAGTACATATAAAGAAAAAAACGTTCGCATTTTAATATTCTTTTATTATATTATAATAAAAGTTTTAAAAGTATTACAAAATAAAATTATAGTATGTGTAAATAAAATTTTCATTTTTAATGAGTGTGATAAGCTTTATAAATTAGTGGTTATATAAACTTCGAAGAAAATGGGATTTTACATTTTGAACACACATTTATGATTTTCATTTAGATTTTTCTATTCTGACTCGTGGAACTCCAGGGTTCCTTGGATCACAGTTTGAAGACTACTAGCCTACGGAAATGTGTAATTAAGGTCAAAAAATTTCTGTTACTTTTCTCTAATATCAAGATTTCTAATTGAAGCGAAATGGAAACCTGCCTGTTCTTGTTGCAGACAGTAACAGCTGGCAGTGGCACCGAATCAGGATTCTCCATCTGAATGCCTACCATAGTCGGATAAGCCCTGTACAGATTTAGAAAGCCAGACGTTTGATACAGGAAGCCGCAAGTACACACCACAAATACGAAGATCTTCAAGGCTTTGCGCAACACGTTGCGGGTGGATGCAATTACTGGAAATCCTAAATGGAAATATTTTTTAAAAATTTAAAAACCAAAATTTTGATGCAATTTTTTAAAAAGGATCTTTAATTATTAGTATGAAGTTTCATAAATCAGTATGTACTTAATAAAGGCAAATAATAAGATAATAATAAATATTGCAGATTTTCCCCCCACTGGAAATCAATGGAATCTCTCTCTTACAAGCCATTTTGAATTTCTTGACAATATTAATAATTTGAAACCGCTTTAATCTTCGAAGCTAGATGTTTGTATTTATTTGAAATTAATAAAACGCATCAATAAATGTCAAAAAAATTCACGAGCTATTTTTACAAATTTCATTTTCCTCTATTTTTTAAAAATAGTTCTTAAAAATCTGAAAACCCATAAGTGATTGATTAAAATAAGAATATATAAAACTATATCGAGAATTTCGAAGAAAAAATTCAACGTCACAGAAATGGTCATTAATATTTTGTTCTCTGTACTGAATTACTTATTAATATAGCCTATTCTGATTTGAGAACGAAAATAGAAATTACATATGATAAACACTCTAATAAGTTTATAAATCCAAAATTACTGGTAAACAAGAGATTTGTACTTTTATGAAGATTTTATAATATAAACCGAATAAAAATATACGTTTATAAAAATGTTCATAACTTAACATTCCTAAACAGGAAAAAAAACTACCTTGAATTATTTAATTTAAAATTTTAAGAAACTATATTAATACTAAACTAGAATAATTTTTTAAAGAATCAGTGATTAAATATAGTTATCTAAATTGTGTAAATTAAACTGCCATTTTAGTAACTGAATTTTATGAAATTAATACGTGATATTAAGATTGTATTGAACAAAAATCACACTTTTGATACAATAAATCATAAAATCAAGAAAACTTGCTCAGTCATAACAAACAAAGTATAATTTAATCATTTAGAATAATTTTAACTGAAAATTTGTAGAAATTTTCATTGTACAACAATCTACAATATGACAGAGAAATGGACTACCTATGTTTTTATTCTAGCAGCTGCATAGCTATGTTATTTGCATGCGAAATATATATTTAATTTTTGTAAAACATTTTAATTTAAGATATAAAAAATAAATTAGTTAAATACTAAAATTAAAATGTATTGAAAACATTCTCTTTCAATTTCATAAAAGAAATTATGATTGTAATAAAAATCTTGTGCAAGCTTCTTAAAACAGTTACAATCTTCTAAACTAAAAAAACAGATATTTTAATTCAAATATAATATTTGTTTAACTTAGACTTGATATACTAATATATAAAATCCAATAGCAACCATTTCTGATTTATTATGTGTTTTTATCTACGAATTACCTAAGACAGAGGTCACCAAAGTGGTGATCCGCGAGAAAATTTCGCTGGTCCCCAGAAAAATGTGGAATATAATCACTTAGCACGTTATGTTATGTTTTAAGATGCATTGATTGCATTCTTAGATTCCAATTTTTTTTAATACATATATTTAAGGTATCCGACTACGTTCGGAACCTTGATTTTGCAAAAGCGCATAAATAGATAATTTTCATGATATATAGGTTTTTAGATTGAATATATATATAAATTATTTAAAGCTTTTGACAAAAAATTATTTAAATACAATATTTTGGAAAGATTAACTTAGAATACTTTTCAAAATGTTCTCCTTTTGTGAAAAATGCTTTTGTATATAATATTTTTGCCTGTATATAGCTCAAACCTCTCTACAGAGGCTAAACTAGAATTTTTGAAATATATAACTTAGAAGTGGGTTTATCCATATTTTACGACAACAGAGGGGAGCAATTTTAAGAAAAAATTATTTCAATTGGTTGTAACTCTGAAAATAATGTGAATTTTTCAAAAATTCTAGTTGAGCCTCTGTAGAGAGGTCTGAGCTATATATAAGCAAAATATTATTATATAATAGAAGCATTTTTCACAAAAGGAGAACATTTTGAAAAAAGATTATTCTAAGTTAATTTTTTTGCCAAAATATTGTATTTAAATACATTTTTTTGTCAAAATGTCCTTAAAAGTTTTATGCATATATTCTAATCTGAGTGACACTAAATTACATGAAAATTATCCATTTGCGCTTTTTTAAAATCACGGTTCCGAACGTAGTCGGATACCTTAACAATCACAAAATCCTATTAGTGGTCCGTGGGATTTAAATTTTGAATTTACTTGTCCGTGAGGTCAAAAAGTTTGGTGATTTCTGACCTAAGATGTGAAAAAAAAATAGTATAAGGCAATAAATAACCATTGTTAAATTTGGAGTGTGACAAAAACGCCTTAAAATCCTTTGTATTATTAAAAAATATTTATTTTTTAAATCCGGAAATTAAAAACTCAATACTCTGAGTGATAAACTAAACTTTTCCTAAAAAAGTAAATGATACTAAAAATATATAGTTACCTGTTATTAGCGATTGAATACAAAGTCGTCGACAATAGATTGTAAATCCACTCCAGTATGATTGAGTCGATTTTATTTTTTGTCTGTATCTCATGTCGTACTTCCTGTAATAGAATAGAACTGGATTAGGTAATTCTTATTTTTTCATGGAATTCTTTATTTGACATTATTTTTTATTTCTTCAACTAAAGTCTTTGTGTTTTTTGTTTTCTCAAATGTAATGGTTAGAACTTTTTTTATCTCGACTTGGTTTTTTTTAGTTTTACTCTGAAATTATAACACAACAAATTCTTTTGATTCTTGACCGTGAATTAAATAATAGTTATTAAGAAAATATTTTAAAAATAAAAATTGTTATTACAGGCTTACAACTGAACAAATAAAATGATCAGTTACTGAATGTTGATAAATTTTTTCGCGAGAAAAAGTTTAGTACACTTTTTAGAAATTTATTTAAATTATCGACATTGATTTTTTTTCAAAATAGAGGCGATAGTTATCACATTGTTTATATTTTAAATTTTTATTTATATATTTATTCTAAATTTAATGTTAATAATGTTTATAAAAAAACGTTATCTTTTATGTTTATAAAAATATTAATAAACAATTCTACCTATCAGAGAACAATACCTCGAATAAGGTACCAATATGTGAACAATTAATTTTCTATAAGTTCATTACTTACTACCAAATAGTACATTTAGCTACAAGTTTAAGAAAAATACTTATAATTCACAAATTAGATTGGACTAAAAATTGCAATTTTATGTAACTCCAAAACGCAATATCCTTTCAAAATCAGTACTTTCATGTTGTAATCGATATTCAAATTATTTTATCAAATTGATTGTTATTTAATTAACCTCTTTCGGCTTTTCCCGAGATGAGCTCGGGCAAGAAAACGTACCATCCTGTCTCATCCCGAGGGTACCTCGGGCACTGTGAAAATGTACACTGGGCAATAGGTCCTTGGCGAATTATTTCACATGTGCTTTTTATGGTTTCGAATAATTGAAAAGTACCACTCGGTGGAATTTTCTGCAAAAAGAAGACTTCCTATTGCTGAGCACCCTCTTTCATGTTTGTCTGAAAGACACTTTGTTGACTACATTTCCCAATAGAGAAGAAAGCTAATCCAAAACAGTGTTTTTATTTACAGCTCAGAGATACTTTAAAGGCAAGAAGGTAAAAAGAGAAACAAGATTCTACTGTCTAGATAGCAATGTTGAGTAATGTGCAGTACCGTATTTTCGAATTTATCATACACGATCAAATTTTGATTAATAATTTTATAATCATTTATGTAAATGCAAAATTGTAAATAATATTTGTAAATTCAAGATAAAAGCTAGGTATTCTAAACTTTATATTTGTAGTTAGCGGAAACTGACTCCAAAGTCTCATGATTTTTACCATACAGAAAGCCAACTTTACAGGTAAATTACTCATTGATTTAAGGTATCTGACTACGTTCTGAACCGAGATTTTACAAAAGCATATAAATGGATAATATTTGTGATATGTAATATCACTTAGATTAGAAGATGTATATAAAATTGTTTTAAGAATATTATTACAATAAAAAATTATTTAAGTACAATATATTGACAAAAAATTAACATAGAATGACCCGTTTTCAAAATATTCTCCTTTTGCGAAAAAATGCTTCTATTATACAATATTTTGCCTGTATATAGCTCAGACCTCTGTACAGAGTCTCAACTAGAATTTTTGAAATATATAACTTAGAAGTGGGTTTATCCATGTTTTACGCAACACAGAGGGGAGAAATTTTAAGAAAAAAACGCCGATAATTATGGTTTTTAATTCTGAAAATAATGTGAATTTTTCAAAAAAAAAATAGTTCAGACTCTCTGTAGACGTTTTTACTTTATATAAGCACACAAACACACACAAAATATTATTATTTTAGAAGCATTTTTTATAAAAGGAGAACATTTTGAAAAAATATTATTCTAAGTTCATTTTTTGCCAAAGTATTGTATTTAAATAATTTGCTTTTGTCAAAATGTCCTTAAAACAATTTTATACATGTATTCTAATCAAAGTGACACTAAATATCATGAAAATTATCCATTTATGCGCTTTTTTAAAATCACGATTCCGAACTTAGTCAGATACCTTAAATAGACATTTTACATTAGTTTTTAGTATGTATGCGAATGGTGCTGTTATATTTAAAATGGTATGCTTGTTTAAAAATATGCATTGAAAAATTGTGGCATTTTTTATCTATATTCCAGAAGTAAAAAAATATTCCTTGCAGTGGTTAAAGTAAAAACTAAGACTTCACTTTTAATAGATAAAGTATTTAAATTTGTTCAGATAAACAAGAAATGTTTTGTACTTACATTGTTGTGAAAAATGTCGTATGAGAAATATTTCTTCAGTGTAAGCTATGAATTTTTTAGCTACGTGATATGTAATTTCTTCCCAGGTTTCAAATAATGCCAGATGGGATTTCACAACACCATAAAGCAAATATTGCAAACTAATTTGAGTATGTTTTCCATTAAGGCTTAGAAAATTCGAAATAAATATTTTGTTTTCTGCTTTAATTTTGTCGTTCAAAGAGTTCAATACTAAATTACCTTGAAATATTTTTAAGTTAAAAATATGAAGTTTTTCTTCAAAGTACTTTTTCATGGTAATTTGAAAAATGAGTCAACAAATAGAAATATAATCTAAAAAACGATTTGTGAGTAATTGTAGCTTAAGAGACCAATGGCGTAAACAGCCATCGATGGGCTTATTTACAAAGAAATGAAATCATACTTTTTTTCGCTCGTTTCATTAAGGGTTACCTTGTTCTAAAAGTTTTGAATGATGTTTTTATTCTTATTTATTTGTGATAAAGTGTTATATACATTTTCATTTCATGGATTAAAATCGGGGAAATTTCTTGCCTACAATATAGCGTGTGATATTATTATTTCTAAAAAGTGCATTTTTAATGGCTGTCAACATAAAAATGCTTTTATAGAGTATTAAACAATCCACAGTGTGAATTAAGATATTAAAAATGTCGAAACTTTTGAACTTTTATATGTATATATCCATTCCGAACTCAAAGATACTTAAAATTAAACTTTTATTAAAGTATTATGTTAAAAATTTTGGAAATGTTTCGCGTTATTTTTTTTTATTATTATTATATAAATATAAAATTACTAGCGGTCCCGACAGGCGTTGTCCTGTACACACGTCTTAAATCCGAAAATAACAAACTTTTTTGAATAAGTTGTAACAATCTAGACCGTTTTGATGAAATTTTTTATAATGATATTATAATACCTGACATCCTCACATGTACAGTTACCACAATTGGATCTATCGATTGCGTGTGAGTATGTATTTACTTTGAACTAAGTTGAGTATAGAAGCTCTATTCTGAGTAGAAACTTAAACTTGTTTTGATTAAAGTGTAAAAAAGATAAAACTCGAGCTGTTTTTATAACAGGTATATTTTTTAATGCACAAAAATACTTTTATCGTAATGCCATTGAATGTGCAATGTTTTTGGTTAATCCTTGAGGGGTATAAACAAACAAATGCGATGGTTTGCCAAACCTCAAACCTCGGACATGCAACGTATATTTGGCCGTGCGAAAAGCAAGGGTTTTCTAAATCTAAACAACAAATTGTCATTGTTTGACCTTGTGACTTATTAATGGTTATATCTAATGCCAAGCGAATTGGAAATTGCAAACATTTGAGTATGAAAGAATCATTGGGATCTGTGGTAGAAGTACAACTTTACCTTGAAGTTTTCCGCTCAAAACAGTGGCCTCAAGAATATTGCCCATGATTTTTTTATGAACAAACACGCTCCCTTACATAATTGTGGCGCATTTTTAATTAATTGCGATATCGGATCGAATTGGGCTGCGGTAGCCCTGTGGTAAAGTATCGGATCAGGGTAGGCATGTCATGAGTTCGAGCCCAGTACCACTAAAGACCCACCGTGTAGGGCAACGATGCACGTTAAATCTGTCGAGAGCTGAAGTGTCCTCTCGTTGGTGTGATGTGGTAGTTAGGAGAGGGGGTGCCAGCTCAGGTGTCGTCCACGTCACTTGTCCATGGTTAAAAATTACGTGGTCCGACACCAAAAGCCCTCGTGTAGCTGAATAGTGCGACGTTTATATTCACTCACTCACGCGTCGGACCGAATTGTGAATCTAAATCATTCTCAAATCTACTTGAACCCACACAAAAAATACTATCCAAATCAGACCAGCCGTTTAGGAGGAGTTCAGTCACATACACACAACAGAAGAATTATATATATAAAGATTATTTGAAAAGATATAAATTAAAAACGCTAAAAAGCATGATTCGTCTACATGTTTGTAACAATGAAGACCCGATTTGGCCAGTTTGGCTGAAAATCGATTTTCGACGCCAACTTACGCGTCATTTTTATAACAATAAGTTTGTTACAACAATGCAGTTGAATATTGAGTTGAATGTTTTTAATGTTTTTAATTAATATCGTTTTAACTAATTACGCTATCGGACCGAAATGTAAATCTAATCCATTCTCGAATCCACCTCAAACAGACACAATTAGAGAGAGATATGAAGTCAATTTCGTCTTTTTAACACGCTTTTAATAGCTTCACCTGTATATAACAGAATCTTTGAACTCGATTTTTACCCTCTTTAAATAGTCAAAAGACCGATGAGACAATACTATAATTTAATAATTTTGTTCCATCGTCCTGATCATTATCACCAGGATTAACGATTTCCCATTCCCAGATTTGGCGACTAAAAGATTGAGTTACAACTGTAAAGCGAAAATTCTCATTGTTAATACAAATGCAACAGACCATTAAAAAAACCTTGCTAAAGTCTGTTTTCTGAATTCTCTTGTCGGATCTGTGGAAAGAAACATCATTCATTGCTTCATTTTACCAAAGCTTCTGAGAATTGATTCAGAAGTCATTGGATTAATTAATTTCGCACACACTCTTCGATTCAAAGCGTGTACTTTTATGTTTAATGCTGATACAAGTTTCAGAGAGAATATTGAGCTCTTTTCAGTGAAAAACATCATTGATCTTACACCTTGTTCCACATTAAATATTTCCAACTTAACTCTTCCAGATTTCCTTCAGTTGGCTGGTCCTACATTTTACAAACCAGGCCGTATCGACGCACTGATAGGATGCCAATGAGTGTTCCAGATTCTAAAAAATGATCAATAAAGATTAATTTATTCTGAATAAATGATAGTTTAAATCACTAAAAAAAAGGAAAAAAAAGCTTTCGTTATAGATCGAACTAAAATATGAAAAATAAATTATAGTTTAAAAAAAACTAAAAACACGCTTTTATGGGTAATTGAGCTAAAAAGTAAAAAATAAATTATAGTTTAAAAATAACTAAAAACACGATTTTATAGGGAATCGAACTAAAAAGTAAAAAAATAATTCTTAATATAAGAATCAAATGATGAACGAGAAAACTAATGCCATTGTGGTAAAAGCGTGTGGTGTTCAATATCAATTGTTAAAATTTCTTACTAGTTTTATTCCTAAATAC
Organism: Trichonephila inaurata madagascariensis; assembly: GCA_019973955.1. Classification (NCBI taxonomy): domain Eukaryota; kingdom Metazoa; phylum Arthropoda; class Arachnida; order Araneae; family Nephilidae; genus Trichonephila; species Trichonephila inaurata. Next base: position 95,011 of record BMAV01006748.1, read on the forward strand.
TGAGTTAATGTAAGAATGTAGTACAAAGCACCTAAAGCTTTTACCACAATGACTGTAATTTTCTAGTTAATAATTTTACTCTAAAATTAGATTTTTTTTTTATTTTTTAGTTTAATTACCTATAAAAACGTGTATTTTAGTTTTTTTTAAATAAAATCTCTCTCTTTTTTTTCTATCTCTGAAATTCAGGCTGAATCAGTACCACACCCTGATAAATTTGTAATGTGATTGAAGTTGTTGATCTTACCAGGCAAATACATTTAGAATAGGATAGTGCTGGCGTTCAGGAGCTGCTGAAATCCCGTAATCAGGAGTTGACTATTGATGAGCTCATAGAAAATCATGAGCTGGAACAAGACATTGAAGTACTTGAGTCTTTAGTCCCTGTTCCATCAGAAGATTGACTGATGGCTGGAAATCAGATAGAAGGCCTCATTTTAGGGTTACAGGGGTTACAAATTTTAGAAAATACAGACTTCAACGAAGTGTGTATTTTTTCAACAAATCGAGGAATAAAAATAATTAAAAAGAAATATTAGCATGTACGAGGAAATTTTGCGGGAGAAAAAAAAATTCTTATGGCGGCAGACTACTATGTTAGAATTTATGAAACATTTTACTATAAAATAACACGGTTTGGCAATTTGTGTAATCGAAAGTTTTATTAAGATCTTAGATTTATCTATAAGATTTTTAACAACTTTTTTCCCTCTAAAGTATTATTTTCTCCATCTCCGATCTCAAATAAAAAATAATTTAGAAGTACTTATATTCAAAATTATACCCGGACTTATACGCACTTATCACTTGGTCTCACCTGTCACTTAGAAGAGAGGTTCGGGGTATTACTGTACTAAATAACTCTTATTTTACTGGTCATTTTGTGTTCGTGGCATAATGTTAATTCTATGGGAATTATCCTTTCCTCCTCGGTCGATTCAGATACAACAAAATGCCTCCTAATAAGTCACTAAGTATTTATTAGCGTCACTCTTTGAACCATTAATAAATCTTTTGGAGAAGTATCTCGTAACTACAGGGTCTAGTGACGAGGATGATCCCTGAGTTGACACGCCACTCTTCAAACTTTCGCATCTCGCCAACGTGATGGTCTTGAATTTCAACAAACTTAACGAACATCATCTCCTCTACATGGCGGGCTGCGGTAGCCCAGTGGTCAAGGCATCGGATCATGGCAGGCATGTCATGAGTTCGAGCCCAGTAATTCACTAAAGACCTCGCCGTGTGTATGCATGCTTGTTAAATCCGTCGAGAGCTGAAACGTCCTCCCGTTGGCGTGGTGTAAAGATAGTTAGGAGAAAGCTGTAGCTCAGGTGTCGTCCACGTCACTTGACCATGGTTCAAAATTATGTGGTCCGTCGCCAAAAGACCTCGTGTAGCTGAGCAGTGCGACGTTAATATTCACTTTTCCTTCCTCCTTAATATTCACACTTCCTTTTCACTCACGTTTTCCTTCTGATTTCCAAAATTATTTCGTAATACTTCTTAAAGACCTGAAACTCCAGGAATGAGTAATTGAAGTTGGCATAAAAATGTTTTCAATAGGGGGAAGGATGTAAATGCAATTTTGAAAAAACTTTTTAAAAACTTTTTTTTAATTTAATTTTAAAATTGATATTGATACAAGATATTTCAGTATAAAAAAAAAGAAATTTCCTAATTCTTTTCAAAAATTACTTTGTTTTGACTTATAAAGTGATATAGATGCATTTTTAAACATATCAAGTGCATTTTATGCTCAATAGATTTTTTATTTTTTTATCAGAATTGCATTTTTAAAGATAGTTTCCGTAAAAAATGAAAGCTTGCAACAGTGAAGTGCACGAATCGATGCCATAATCCATAAATATAAGATTGATGTCGGTTTTGTTTTGAATGAGAACATACTATTGCATCTTTCATATGTTCGTGGTATTCCATTCAATGACCCCTATCAAAAAAATATATTATAGTAACTTAAGTTATTTCTCAGAAAAATACAGCTAAAAATTTTTCCGTTCTGTACTGCTTACTCCTCTTATACACTTTTACTAGTCTATGCAATTATGTAGTATTAATAATGATATTCATACCATAATGTAGAAGTGAAATGGGATACATATATATATATATACATTATATATATATATATATATATATATATATATATATATGTATACAATATATATATATATATATATATATTGATAATATATATATATATATATACAATATATATATATATATATATATGGCATATTGTTATAGGTTATATATATATATATATATATATATATATATATAATATACTAAATTAGATTAAAAATTAAATTCTATCTATCAATTTAACTCATATTTTTTCATTTCATCTTCAAGTATCAAACTAATCACCCATTTATTTCTTCCGAACATATGGCCTATCCAATAAACAGGTCTAATTCCAGATCGTTATATTTAATAGCTCTATGTCAGCATTAACTTCTTCAAGTACACCGCAAAATCCAAGCATACTTAGAACATTTGTGTTTAAGTGGCAACCCACTTAGTTTTCACGGTGGCGTTCTTTTTCTCTCTCTCCTCTCTCAGCCTGCTTCTGCACATGCTCACAAATGAAAGACCCAAAATTAAGTCTGATTCTGGCTCAAAACATGAGAGTCAAAAGAGGTAGAGTCGCGCAAAAAGGAACTTTTGCAATTTCTCTTTCAAAGGCTTGGCAACACAGCAAGTATCCAGCGATGAATGAGGGGTAGACGGCAACACTTCTGTACAATGTGTTACTTGCCTTCCATTGTAGTAGTTGGAGTGTAGCAAACCATCCAGCATGGCAACTCCATTTTCGATATGCACCAAGGAGGGCAACGATTCGATTTCTGTTTGTGGAAGATGTGATACCTGCACTGGATACTAGCCGTCTCTTCCATCCCTATACCCTTAACGACCTGCACCTTGACCTCAATGGTTGACTCGCAGAAACATGGCTACCGTTCGATAGCCATGTCGGGTTTCAAAAGTTAGAGGCCTCGACAATGAGACATTCTATAATTCTTAATATGACTTTTATTAAGAATTTAACTTAAATTACTTAGATATCGAACAAACTTATATTAAGTGAGAATAAACCAAACCCCGCAGTCTTAACTAACTCAGATCGCGCAATTAGATCACTTATCAATATAAATATATTATATCCGCCTAATCTCGTCTCAATAATATACTAGCGTTCAGAATATAATCTTCCTACCTTGTGGTTGAATACTCAACTGTTCAATCACTTTTCAGATAGGCTGTTGGGCTCGCGTGCAATAGTATGCACCTTGTAGTAATGGCTAGATATCCGTGATTCTTTTGGTAGGCCGTCAAATTACACTTTACCTTTTCCAAACAGAACTTTTCTCTAAATTCGCTACTTCTCTTTGCTCACTAAAATTTCTTTATCCTTTTTAAAGGTTATTCTTATTTGCATCTATGTTTGCTTCTGATTTGCCAAAAGTTTTGCCATTAATCGTGGCCGTCAAAGAACATAGAGGTTATGTTAGAGGAAGAACGCGAGAGATGTCACAGACTTCGATGGACTGTCCTATCTTCCGTCGTCCCATAAAGTTCTTACTAGTTTGAAACACTCTATCTATTCGTTGATCTAGCTTCGCGATAAAGAGCTGTCCCCATACTTCGCTTGCACGTGACGAATAATTTCCCATGGTTTCACACCTTGTTCAAACAAAAAGTGAATCACTGACCTCTTTTCCTTCTTCGTGCAGATCTAAAATGTAGTTGCCATGTTGAACAGTCTGCTACACCCCAATGACTACGAGGGTAGACGAGTGACTAGTTGTATAGAAGTGTTACCGACTACTCCTCATTCATCGCTGGATACTTGCTGTGTTGCCAAACCTTTGAAAGAGAAATTGCAGAAGTCCCTTTACTTTTTGACTCTCTCTCTCTCTCTCTGTCTTTCTATATATATCAATATGACATGTTTTGAGCCAGAATCAGACTTAATTTTTAAAAAAAATCTTTACTTAATGACATCTATACAAGCTCTGACGCTGAGAGGAGAGAGAAAAAAGAACGCCACCATGAAAACTAAGTTTGTTACCACTTAAACACAGATGTTGAATGAGGGGCAGTGTTATAGTTCCTGTTCTAGTTAATGAGCGCTGGTTTCGAAAGATCCTCTGCACGCCCAGACTTGATGTAACCTCCTCAAGACTAGAGGGTCTGCAGGTAAGCAGCCTCGCCCCAGGCGGTGTGATGTAGGCAGAGTCGTCTTCTGACGACGTTCGTTCTGACGGGTGTAGCACAAGGTACGGTATATTTATTTGCTACATCAAGGAATAAAATAAGAACTACCTCTATAAAAGTATTTTGGTAATTTTTTTCAATACTGTTTTTAGGTAGAGTGAAACATAAGTGCATATATATATATTTCCGAAAACAAGTATGTGAAGATTGATGATGATCTTACATTTTAGATTTGTTTGTATCACAAGATTTGACGTAATATGCTACGGTATTGTTTTGTAAATAGAGGATCACTTCAGTCTAAGTAACGGCAACAATATTCGTTTCATTAATTTTTATTGACTTTTTTTTTCTCATTGACTTTGCTCTTTTAAAATGTATAATACATAAGGTGAGAAAACAACAAAATGAGAGTTTTTAATCGGCAAGTCGTTAAAGTCTTAAAGCCACATTTCAGAAATTAGTATTCTAAGGAAACTCTACGCATGTGTTTCAAAAATTAAAGTAACCAGAACTCTGATGAAAGTGCAAATTATGAAAAAAAAAAATCCCTCTGAAGATAAAGATGATCGATCACAGTTCAAACAGAACCACTGGATGGAAATGGTTCTTTATAGTATATAACATGACTAAATCTCAGTTAGAAGATGGTTACGTTGAAGGAAACAGGATTCGTGATTGAAATAAGATGTGTAGGAAGGAAGATTCGATCTCAGTACCTTCCGTTCCATACGCAAGAACTTTATCGACCACGCCAAAACGATCGCCTTCGCGTGATGTTTGGTACTAGTTCATATAGATATTACACCGCCACATACCCCCATGCCAGTGATTTGGCGAATAGGCGAACGAACGATACCCTATTCGTGGCGAACATGTAAGCAGTGTCGTCACTTTGTGGATTGCGTCATTCGTGCGTGACGGCTTGAGAATTGCGTTATTTGTGTGAGACGGCTTTTATGTGACGGCTTAATTGCGTCATTCATGTCTGACGGCTTAGTTGCTTTTGAGGTGGATAGATGGCGCCCCGAATGTGGCACGTGAAGAGTGCGGTTCACTTTGCATGGCCAGGGTCACCAGTGTAGGAAGGAAGATTCAATCCGAGTATCTTCCGTTCCGTACGCAAGTACTTTATCGGCCACTTCAAAACGGTCGTCTTCACGTGATGTTTGGTACTAGTTCATATTGATATTACACCACCACAGATGTCTGAAACGGTTTTTACGTTCAAGAAAAATTTTCAAGCTGAAATTCATCTGCAACTGGCAGAAGTGTATGGTACAAGTGTTACGTCACGGAGACAAGTGTGGTTTTGGTGCAGGCAGAATAGATGAGTGAGATGAAGAAAGATTGTTTTTGGGAAGAGGTGATTGGCCATCCTCGACCAGCCGACCTCGCACAAAGGGGTTTCCATCTTTTCGGACCATTAAAGAAACACTTGGGAGGTCAGCATTTCAGAATATAGATGCTGAGTTTCAGCAAGTTGTCTTGACAAGGTGTACACTGATTTCTACGATGCTGGTTTCGATCGTTTGGTGCCATGATGGAACAAATACATCGATAAGTATGGTGACTATGTAGAGAAGTAATATGTGTACCTGGGTTTTCTTATAATGTGTTTATTTTTATATTTCCTGAACAAACGCTTACTCTGAATGGACTTATTGCCTTCTGTATGAAACCCCTACGTAAGTTAACGGAAGTGTATATTTTTTGTGTTCTCAGCTACTTTATACATCTCAGAAATGAAAATATAATGAATATATTTTCAGTATTAAAGATCTCAATTCAATATAATTTTTAAGCAAAATTTCTTATTTTTTAATTTTTGTAAAACATTCATTTGCAAATAGTTTTATTAGTATCTTTTCTGTAAAAATAGCAAAGTAATATGAATTATTTTCCTTAAAGGTAGTGATGCTAAAGCGCTCGAATTTCTTTATTGATTCTTAAAATGTCCTTATCTTTAAAGCCTTTAATTGATTCAAACTCGAATGAAATAACCAAGTTTTTTTTGAAATATTTTTATATAAATTATATACAACAAATTATTCTTTATAAACAATTCTGGAAAAGTCTCTTTTCAGCAAGTATATATATATATTATGTTTTACAATTCAGTTGTATTTCTGAGTCAAAATATAATTTTCCTCAACCAAATTTAATGAATCCCATAGCTTTCTTCAGCTGACACTCTGTAATCATGAGAGCTAGACACGCCTGGAAAAAAAGAATCACAGTGAATAAAATTAATGCTAAAATATATTAAAATAGACAAAATTTAAATAAGGGCTTCTCTATATAAAGTAAGAGTTCTAATTTGTTTTACATGATTTCCTGTTCTCTGTAGATGTCTATGTTTAACTCTCGTGTGTTTTATCTTTAAGAGGAAAATTCGTTACAAAAATCAATTTATTGCATTAGCTTAACTAAGAAAACTGTCAGAAAAAAGGAATCAAATACTAGAAAGAGATTTAATTTAAAAACTGGAAAAAAAAATATATGTAAAATTGCGTAAGTATGATCCCAGTAAGCTTAATAAGAAATTTTAAATACGTATTTTAAAATAAATGGTACGTAAAACCTCTAGCCCTTGTACCTTCTCGTAAGAAACGATCGCTCAGAATATATATTTACAAAAAAAATTAATTAAAAGTAAAAAATACCCCCTAATGGGCTATATTCATGAGACGTCGTAGTCACATGGATTTAGCTCATTAGCCGTGGTCATTTTCCAGCCAATCAGTGCAAAAACTCATGTGAAGTCAAGGTAAAAGTAATCATGTGTTTTCAGCTAATCAGTTCTTGCGCTTCGTTGTTGCCAACTTTTGCTGTTTGCAGAAATTTTCTTTTAAAAAGTACATATTTGTCAACAATAATAACGCACATAGGTATACAAAATGCATTTCCTTTAAAAGTACATGCATTCAGTAAAATATTTTTCAAGTGATAACTTTTTCAGGCGCATTTTGCTGGAGAGTGAACTTGAATGATGCGTTTTAAAAAGCCAAGCATTGTTACGCTCGTAACAATGATAACAATAATTCTCGTAACAATACTACTGAATCATTCGGGTTTAATGAGTCATGTATCGGAGAAATTTGTGCAGCGAAATGTATAGAGCAGAAAATGGACAAATAATTCTAATGGTTACTATTTATATTTCACCAAATTAAAATGTAGAGAAAATTATCAAATTCACTGACAAAAATTTAGTTGCCTACCCTGTGTGAAACCAGATCAACTCTTCTGAACAATTTGCCTATTATTTTAAATGGGGATTTTAATGCAGATTTTTCAAAAGACAAATGAAAGCCTTTAGTAGATTTTTTAAAATCAAATTTAATTTAATTATGTCAAATGATCCAAATAAAAGTATGGCAAAGTACGGAACAACGCTTGATGGATTATATTCTATAAGTATTTATAATCTATTTCAGGTACTATAAACCTATATTGCTTCCTTCTTAGAATGCAATTAATTCACAAATATGATTGTATATTTCACAAAAAATATTACTTTATGAGTACAGACATACGAATAAATAATTTTATATGACAATACTAATATCCCTTTGTTTTTTATTCTCTCATCTAACTAATCCTTGAAATAACATTATAAAATATGAAATTATCACTTATATCGTGCGGTCATAAGCACACACACTCTTTTTTTTTATTAAAAATCTTTTTGAATTTTTATTTCTGTATTATTTGAACATTTTTGCCCAATTACGAAATTTGAAATTTTGTCTAAACTTTACAAATGGAACAACGAGTACAATTAGTTTGATGTCTTTTTTTAATTCAATGGAGAACACGTGTTTGTCTTCCTTATGTGACAGTCCTAAATTGAGCCCATTTGAGCATGAGTGTAAAAAGAGACTTAGAATTTTAAATTTTGGTACTTACGTACTTTTGCAATCATGCCAACTTTCAAGATAACTCCCCAAGTAGGCAATCCCGATTTCTTGTTTGTCGCACGCGCTGAATTAGCAATCATGTGCTTCATTTACGGTTGTGTTAATATATAAGTACCAAAATTTGTGAACAAGTTTTGTTAAAATAATTGGCGCTGCAGAGTCATCAGCTAAAATTTCAGCTGAATACGTTTTTTAAATATTTTTAGATACAATAAAATGGTACGACCATCAAAATTTTCACTTTTTTAATGAGAAAATGTAAAAAAGGCATTAAATATTTTTGGGACGTAGTCGTTCAAATACTTATTTAAAAAACAGTATTTGAAGATTTTACCCTTGACTGCACTATTTTCATCGACTCTTCTGCTGTGTAAGTGATCTGAAAAAAAAGAAGGTAACAAAAAATTACACATACAACATAATAAAGAAATTTATTTTATTTTATTTTTATAAACACTCTGTACAATTTTGTCACTGTTTTTTGCATGAATTGTTAAATTTATAGTTTTCCAGTTAAGGTAATACAATAATTTTGTAAATAATTTTCTTAACAAATTTAACAACTAAATTAGATGAATTTTAAAATCTTAATTGAAATTAATTTGCCAATGAGTTAGAGAATAAATAATCTCAATCAAAACTAACATTCATTTTTTAATATTATCGATGAATTCCTTTTTTAAAAGCACTTATGTAAGTAAAAAAAATCTTTAAATCTGAAAAAATAAATTAAAAAAATCTTACTTACGTCCATTTTATCCTTTTCTTCTAAGAAGTGCATAAGAACCTTGACAAAAGAAAATGAATTCATACAAAAATGTGTTTGCATTTTGATCTTTTTTATAATAGCACAAAAATGCATACATTCAAAATATTTTATTTTTGATTTGCTATCTAAGAATATTAAATTTTTAGGGCATCAGTTTTGTGTTTAGAGAATTAAAGTGGACCATACAGAAATGTGTGGCTATTTTTTACATAGAAAATAATCCGAGAAAAACTTTTAAGTATTTAAGTTCAAGAAAAGAAAACTGACCGTTTCTAATAATAATGTACTGGAATCTGGAACTTCTGGTAGAAATGCTTTCCTTATCTAAATTAAGACTTTGTACATTTAAATTTATATTCTCGACTATTTTTGAGCATTTATTTATAAATCTTTAGAAGGTGCTTACTTAAAAACATATTTCTTTTTTTCTATAAATGCATTTAAAACAATTTCCTTCCCATCAAAAGAATCTGAAAGCACATTCTTAGAATAGAATCTTTCTGAATAACAAAATGAATAAAGGGCCAAGTCAAATGTGAGCGTTATAGTTTTTTAAAATCGTATTTGTAACTTAATATACCGTTTTTGGATTAAATTCAGTTAAAAATAACACTTATAGGGTTTTTAAATTTTTTTCCACTAAGCCACTAGCCACCAAACATGATATTGTTCATTCAAGTATGCATCTTTGGCAACATTCAACTTTAGTCGTCTTAACCTCTTCTAGGCTAATTTCTGTATTATGGCTCTAAAAATTTCAATATTTTAAAGCATGTTTTCAATCATACATATTTTTAAACATAGTATAGGACCATTCGCGTACAAAATTTCCTAAGAAATTAATGTAAATAAATATACTTAAATAAATGAGTAATTTACTTATAAAGTCTGTTTCTGTTTGGAAATAATCAAGACTTCGGAGCCAATTCACCCTAACTATAATTATAAAGCTTAGAATACCTAGTTTTTATCTTGAATTACAAATTTAATTTACATTTTTGCATTTACATAAATGATTAGTCTAAATTTGATCGTGTATAATAAATTTGAAAACATGGTACTGCACATAACCCAAAATCATAATCTGGATGGTAGAATCTTGTTTCTCTTCTTACTTTATTCCCTTTATTGTCTCTCTTGGAACAGCAAATAATACACTGTGGTGTTGGATTAGTTTTCTTCTCTGTTGAAGGAATGTAGTCAACAAAGTGTCTTTCAGACAAGCGTGAAGGGGATTGATCAGCAGGAAGATGTTCACTTTTTGCAGAAAATTCTACCGAGTAGAACATTTCAATTATTTGAAACCATAAAAAGCCCGTGGGAAAAAAATTAGGGAAAGACCGATCGCACAGTGCAAATTTTCACAGTACGCGAGCTACACTTGGAATGAGCTAGGATGGTATGCTTCACCTGACCAAGCTCAGCTCGGGAAAAGCCGGAAAGGGTTTAACCCGTATATACCGTTAACGGAGGGTTAAAATTTTTTAAAGGAGGTTTGAAAAAAATTTTCTCGTTTCAGTAATCTTGTCCTAAAAGCATTTAAAGCATTTTCTTTTGATCTAAATTTCCTTCTTCAGAGAAAACATAATGAGGGAAGATCGTTAAGGAGGAAAAGGTGCTAAAACAAGTCGATAATGTGATGAATTTTATTTAAAAATTATTTACTGCTCTTTTATAGAAACATAAAGAAATAGTAAATTGATTACATTGTTGAGAAATATTTTTCATCGAATTTTACTTTGCTGACGATTAAAATTGCACAACACCAGGAAGGAATTCAAATACGAAAACTTTACTTATTTTACGCATACAGCATATTGTCAGAAGAAAACTTGATTCAATTTGTAGACTATTTAGGAGTATGCGGATTCCGAAATTAATACACATAACTTTCACTTTTAAGATCTAAGAAAGCTGTAACCCGATTATGCATCAAGTCGATACAGGTAAAGTCGGCCTTGATGCTGCTTGGCTTCGCCACTTGGTCTCAGTTATGGAGGATGAACAGCCAGCGATAGCCCCAACTTCAGCAAGTCACATCGAGCGTTTTTAAAGATGAGAGAACGTGTTGGCAAGGCGAACACCTTCTGCATCAAGGTAGGTCAGAACACGATGAGCAACAAGCAATCCGAAGTTATCTTGTTGAAAGAGGACGTCTCCGAGGTTTCGATTATTAGGTCCAGCATCCGGCCTTAAGATCTTAGAAATGTAACGATGACTCTTGAGATTAACAACGGCACGTCCAGAAGTGTTTTTGTCGTGTATCCAGTGGCTGTCCATGCCATGACATCAGGTACAGAGCCTATGAGACGATATAGAATAAAAGCAGAAATCAAATACGTTCTCCTCGATACCTCCAGACAAGAATGGCTCCTTCTATCTGTGAGACGCAGTACTAGGACCTCTCTGAAAAGACAATAAGGTGCCACTCCTATATCCAGCTTTGTCGTTGGGTACACCACTGTCACCGCATGTCTGTGGATTACAGTATCAAGGGAAGCCGTAATATGGCTACCGTGTAGACAATCCTTGCTGTTCCAGATATCTGCTTTGTCCGTGCGAATACTTGAGCTACAAACAAGCCCCCTTCCCGACGTAAAACCCATGATGCGGTTGAATAGTTATATAAAGTTGGCCAGACAACATGACTATCTTTTCGTGAGTTGGTGTATTTCTGAGTGGGGGTCATATCTGGCATGGCTTCAGTATAACCCCCTGAACTACTTTGTTGTATATTGGTATTATGGTATTACATTCGGATTCCATCCCACATGAGTAACAATATCGTAGAACAATAAATCCCACTCTCGATGGGCCACGTCATTGCCACTATGGAATTCTGGCATATTCTGGTAAACGTTTCTTCTTCTTTATGAGGCACAACACGATCTTCTCCTAAACAATCAACATTCAAATTTGAATGAGATATCCATGGCGTACCTTTTCTCAGAAACAGAGTTTGAGATGCTGCGTCTCCCTCCTTCTTTGTTCGATTGCGCTTAAATGCTAATCATTTGCATATTCTAGAATCCTCTTCCTTTCATGAGAATTTGAAATTCGCAACAGCCTTCCTTTAAAGTGTTCCAATTTTAATAGCTGGTAGCGGAATTTTAGAGAATACAAGGATACAAAAGATATTTAGCATGAGAGAATATAGAACAATGAGTTGTGGGCTTACCGGCTTAGCTTCTGGAACGTTTTTGCAACCTATAATCATTACATCTTTTAAGTCCTTAGCTTCAGTATAATGGCTAAGAAGAATTTTTGTAGTTATATCAATGTCCTAGAGATTGGGGAACAATGAGAAGCATAAATATTTACTTTCATGGTGAGAGAGAAAATTAACATAAAAATGTTGATACTTTTTTTAACATTAGTTATTTTTATGGACTATATGTTTCGAAATTCTGTTTAGGTGTAATTGATTGATGTATCAACAATTTTAAAAATATGTTTTCTAAAATATAACTCTTTTATATTAAAATAATCAATAAAAATCTAGCCTTTCGTCAAATTCCGCGTATTATAAGTCTTTTTAAATCAAATTCAAAATTTTTATTCCACAAATTTAATTAATCAAATAATTGTTATCAATCACTTGTAGAGATATTAAGTTATCTTTTACACCAAGAAAACCCAGAAAAATATAGTTTTTGAAAAAAATAAATTGCTAGAACCAAAATAGAGGTTACAATTACATCTGCATTAGGCTTTCTCGGAATTATTGAAAGTTCCTGTGCAAAACAAATTCGCCAACTTTTGTCTTTATTTTAACAGCTACATTTTTACAACAATAGAGATAAATCTAAGTAGGCGTCAAAAACTGATAATTAATTAAAATAAATTAAATTAATTAATTAATGTTGAAAAAACTGTTTCATCCACTACAAGTTTAAAAAAAAATTATTTGAACTTGATTGGATGAATAAAAAGTATTTTATAAACGATTGAAAATTTGAACAAGATAAATAAACATACAAATAAATATATAGAGAGAGTGTGAGCTAAAAGTAGGAATTCACACACACACAAAAAAATGAGAGAAAATTACGAAAATGTTTGAACTGTTTTTATTAAATGCATGCATATGCATTTTTCTGTGTAAATAAAATGCTGTCTAATAAACTTAATTTTGTTGAATATATGCTTTTTTTTTGCAATATCCTTTAACACGAAATTCTTTTAACATGAAAAAATGTTTCAGTCTCCTCAGTTTCGTGCTAAACAATTTACTGTACTTGCCAAATACTGTCTTGTACTGTGCGTGTTAGTTCAAATAATAATTCTCTTCAATTATATAACAATGGAGAGAGATCATACAGCGACCACTGAAGAAGTCTTTTCCAATTAGGTTGTTTTCAAACATGTGTGGTATCTTTATAATAGCATCGATCAATATAAACTTCCTATGTTTTAACAAAAAGAAACCAGTACCGACATTTGTAAGGAAATCTTCCAGGAATTCGAAAATTTAATCGAAAAATTCGTATCGACTATTTGCAGTATTATGGTGCTAGTGATCCAGTTTCAAAGCATATTTCGATTAAATTGAGCTTTTTGGAGATATAGAAGATTTTTAAAGGCTTAGGGTGACCACTGTGTGTGTGTGTTTTGTTAGCATTAGTAATTAAAAAAATCGTAAAATTTAATACACTACAGCTAATGGTGTAATATTTAGACACAGAAAGAGAAAATCAAGAGCCAAAGAGTTAGATACCGATTCCCTTGTTATCACCTGTCAATAGACAAATGTTATGTGTACACTTCTTTTATTTTATCCATTTTAAAAGGATTTATTATTATTATTAAGCTTTTTTGCTCTTTGGAAATGTAGGGAATATAAGTGAAAACGGTTTATTAAAGTAATTGACAGTAGAACTAAAGTAAAAAAAATTATCGGATTTAGAAAATTCAGGCAAAAAATTAAACATTTGATTTAATAAATATAATTTAGTAAAGATAATTCAAAAACTCTCAGTTATACGTTCTAAGATATTATCCCCATTTAAAGTTTAGTCAAGTATTAAAATAGAAATATTATTACAAACACACACACATGTTTAAAAATGAATAGTTTTGCAAAAACAAATTATTGCGCATGTTCAAAGTAGCCGCAAAAAATTTAAAATCACCTTTTTGGATAACATATTGATACATTGATTGGCACGAGCAATTCCATCTGAAAAAAATAAATATATTGTTTTTAACACAAAAGCAGGTAGAATATTTTGATACTGATTACCTGAATACCTGTGAAAGTAGCCTTTTGTTTAAGAGAGAAAATATGTATCTTTAATAAACATACAGAGAGCTATGACTTAGACACTTCAGCATAAAATGTGATAAAAGTTCTATGTTTTGAAAGGATTTTAAACGTTTTTGATACACCTCGATTTTTGACTAAGTATTAATTTTTAAATGTTGTTTTTATATTTAATTTTGGTATATTAGGTAAATGGCAACGGCTATATCACAAAATGATAATGTCTGATATGATGTTCAACATGTTAACTATTCAGTGGGGATAATTTATAAATAAAACAAATGTTCTATAAACACAGCGGCTGGGCAGCGTGGTTGGTTTGTCACTGGCCTTATGTACCCAAGGTTACGGGTTCGACCCCGACCCAAGTCGACGGATTTTCATGATGCAGAAAATCGACAGCGGCCATGTCATATGATTGTATGGCATGTAAAAGATCCCTAGGGGGTGCTCTAAGCAAAATTAAATCCTAGTACATGTTCGCATCGACAGTGCTCAGGTGCCCCCCTCTAGGGAGGAAATTGGACGTCAAAATTACTTGCTGCGATTGGTATCAGCCTATATGGCACCGCACTAAAAAGAGATACCTGCTTTCGGTGAATGTAATAGGTATATTGATGCATCTTTTAAATATTAAACAAAAACTATTTCTTGTTTTTTTTAATGATTATTTTTTTTATCTGTAAGAAATAAAATCATAGAAAGCCTTCAGTAATAAAAACACCATTCTATAAAATTCCTACAGTTTTTCATATTGCATTAATAAATTGTATCTTGTGAATTAGGCATATTTCCATTTCTTGTTTTTTTTTAAATAACTCAACCAGCAAACTTAATTACAGTTTCTTGTACTGGAATTTTTTAACTCCTCAAAACAAAATGTATTAAAAAAAAAAGAAATATTTCATAATCTATGGATTGATATATTATTTTTGTTTTTATCTCAAATGTAGTAGAAAGAGAGAAAAAAAATCCAAACATACGAAACAAAATTTTAAAATGACTATAAGACCATCAGTTACACTTGCTAATTTTTATATCAGTCTAAGTTTTTTTTACGGTTTGTTAGCAAAAATGTAATGATGTTTGAGAAGATGAAGGAAATTTATTGGGTAATTTAATTTTATTTTCAGATAATCTCTATTATTTAACTATTTTGCTCATTCGATTTTGAAAATTCTTCTTAATACTGACAAGCGTTTGGATAAAGGTTCATAAAATGAAATGTCTGGATCTCCAATAAGCTTAATTCTCTCAAAAATTAAACTGACTGTTAAATGATGAATCTTGTCCGAATAATTTTGCGTAAAAAATAATTGTTAAAATCGTATTGGTACAAAAATAAGCCTTCAAGATAATAGAAAAAGCAAGTTGATTTTCCTTGGACCTTGTTATTTAACAACCGCGTAAAAAAAGTGTTGGGTGTATATGAATTTTTTGGGCAGCTTGGGACATGAGTCCTTAAAGTTTTTCTTCAAAATGGGGGTTTGATTTTTCAAAGCTTTATTGTTTTTGCGCCTTTTTTAGTTAAAATTTTTGGAAATATTTTTTAATCTACCAACAAGTATTTCCCCAACACCCCATGCGGAATATCTGGGGCCCCTGATCTGCCCCCTCTCTGGTCACTTTTGGATTTACGAAAAAATTTTTTTAATTTTGGGTTTTTTCAAAATTCTTTTTGGTTGCCCCTAAGTGTTTTAAAACAAATGTAAAACAGTTTTTGTGCTAAAAATTTCATAAAATCTAGCCATTTAATTTTTAAGGAAAAAGATTTGTGAAGTGTTTTTAAAAATGCTACCCTCCTAAAAAAATTTACGCACACCATAAAATTTTTGATTTATAAGTACGTCAAACTATGTAAAAAAAAAAAGTTGTTATGGGTTTTGGTTTAATATGATTTTTTATTGTAAAATACTTTTTTTATAAATGTATTAAAAATTTCCCTTTAAAAATGTAAAAATTTCCCATTTTATTTTTTTTTTTAAAAAAATTTGTTTTTTGATTCAAAATGCACATCAATTTTTTGTTACATGCACTTTTGGAATGGGAAAAAAAAATTAAAAAGCATTGGGCAAAAAAGAAAAAACCTTAGCTTTTTTAAATGAAGATAAACAAATTATTTTATTTTTTCTAAGATAAAGTAAGTTTAAAGGGGTTTTTACCATGGGGATATAAAAATTTAAAAACCAACGAAAAAAGCTCTATCATAATTTGCTTTTTTAAAATTAGAGTTTTAAAATTTTGGGGGGTTATAGAAAAGTATAAAAGGAAATATTTGGGGTTGGAAATTAAAATTTGAATTTTTGACAGATTTGTGTCAGTTAAATCGTACTGTGTCCCTTTAATTGTAGTGCGGGAAAAAAAACCCCGTTTTAAATAACACAAGATACGAAATTCAAGAGTTATCTCTTTTTTAAGAAGGTCGAAATTTTTTGAATATCATGAAATAAACCACCCTTTAAAAGGGGCAAATCTGGTGATTTGAACATTCTGGGGTTTGGCCCCCGTCTTTTGGATTAAAAAGGGAAGGTAAATGGGGGATTTTAAAAATGTGCTTCAAATTCGGAAGACTCACGAAACTTTTATAAATAGAGGCCAAGGGGTGCTGCCCAGTGTAATTCGGGAAAACTGTACCAAACCCCGATGCCTTAAAATTTTCCCGGTTAAAGGGCACCCGGGGACTGTTATTTTGATAATTGCCATCTTCAAGGAAGGACATTTTCTTGGTTTCCAGGGTTGTTCCATAAGTCTGATTAAAAAATCCATCCACTCTGTTACGTTGAGCTGGTGCAAAACACTTTGAAATTGGAGCGTAAAGTAGTGGAAACAGCTTATCTAGAATGATAAATCAAGGTTGAATCTCTACCAACTGGAGGATATTGAGCCAAAGCAAATTTAAAGTTTTAACCCCCTAAAAGGGAAAAAGGGGTCTTAGGGGCAAAGGGTTTTGGAAATAAACTAGGATACCGCAGCCTCTAATAAAATATAATAAAAAATTTTTTCTATTACGGGTTTATCTGTCGCAAATACATTTTCATTTTTGGGAGCCTTTTTTTTATTCAAAAAGGATTTGTCCATGTTTGTTTATTTTTAAAAAAACCAAAAGGGCAAAGCTTTAATATAACTTAAAATTATAAGATACCACTTTGAATCTATTTGTATTTTGTCTCTAGTTTGGTAATTGAAGAAGCCATTTGACACATACGTATTTTCAAAAAAAACATTCAGTGTCGAAAATATTTTTATGGCTGTATTTTCCTTCAATTTTCCCGGGGAATGATTTTGATTAATTTATAGTTTTTTTTGAGGAAAAATACATGGAAAATTTCTTACTTGGGAAATTTTCAGAATTTTTGCTCTGCCACCCCCTTTAAGATAAAAACTCCATCAGGGCAAACAGATTGGAAACATACTTAAGAGTAAGGAAAACAAAGGAAATGGAAAAAAGGAACATGATTTTTAAACTTTTATTATTGAATTTTAAAGCAACAAAGAATGTGGGGGAATGTTTACCCCTTTAAATTCCCCACCTAATATACTTGAAAAGGGTTTACGTGGGTTTGGGGTCATTAGGGGCGATTCCATCAACTCTGTACCTTTTTCCGTGGGATTACAATAAGATATTACATTTATCCTGTTGCTTAATAAAGTAAAGAAATTTATTTATCTTTTTTTACGACAGGGGTGGAGTACAGGGAAAGTAACTCAATGGGGGGAGTGAAAAGTATTTGAAAATGTAACAGTTTGTTTTGTTTGATGCTAGCACTGTTTTTTGGGGGGACATGGGAAAAAGGGGGGCCCCATCGCCCCCTCCTTTTCTTGGGGAAAGGGGAAAAACGTATTTGTAAAATAAATAACGCCAGTAGATTGGGAAAGGAAAAAAATTTGGAAAAAATTTTTAATTTAATTTTTTGGGATTTAATTTATTTGTTTTTTTTTGAAAAAAATTTTTCGGGGCTTTTTATAATTATAAGGGAAAAAAATCCTTTTTCCATACAAACCTTTTACCAGTGGGCGGGAAAACGCCCAGAGGTCAGGGCCCCACTGTGCCTATCCCAGTATAAGTTGTGAAACCGCCCACCCCCACCTTAGGTGACCGTTTCTTTGATTATCCGCGGGAGCTAGATGTATAGGGTTTACAAAAAGAATAGACATTTTTAAATTCTTAATATGACTTTATTAAGAATGAAACTTAAGTGTCTAACAATTTAGATAATATTATTTATGCGAGAATCTACTATGAACAAACACACAGTAATATAATAGTTAAACCGAATCGCGTAACTTGGACCACTATCTAAATTTAATCCACCTAATTTCACTTCTAATAATATTACAAGTCCTAATATCAAATAATCAATCCTACCTTAATCCAATTTTAGTTTCAATCTTATGAAGAGGCGTCTGGGAGCGCGTGCAGTGGTATGCACCTTGACCTAAAGGTATAATTTTCAAGGTAACTTTACAATTGCCTGTCGATTCACGCTTGTATCACTTTCACACATAACATTCCCCAAATTGCCATACGACTTACTGAAACTTCTGTTATTTAAAAGCTCTCTTATTTGCATTTCCTCTTCACATTTCGCTCTTCTTGGGTTTTGGCTGGAAAAGAGTTGTCATTAATCTTGGCCCTCAAAGAACCCAGAGGTCATGTTAAAGAAAAGACTCGTGAGCCCGTCACAAAGTGACCATTAGGCGCTGAGGTGCATGAGCAGATGTCCCGATCAGGTAGTCAGTCTGAAGCGAGACCTCCAGTGTTAAAGTCCCAAGCAAGCTTGATGCTAATTTATCGACCTATTGCAGTAAGGAGGAATGTGGCTGTTCTTACATATATTTATCCAAAAACACTGTTAATCCCTTAAAATTTCGATCGCCGCGGTGCCCCCTTTATGTATCAGTAGGACATTGTAAACCCCACAGATTTTGAACATCCCTCCCTGACTTAATATTTTTGATTAAAATACATGTTCTAGTAGAGATTTTTGATTGGAGAAAATTTATAAATCTAGTCTAGTATGACACATCTTTCAATTTTTCCAAGAGGCCTTCAGTCTGTAAAAGAGGGAAATCTCAACGTTACATGAAAGACTCCGCGGACCTCTAGAATAACGCTGTGGACCTCCAGGGGCCCGCGGTCTATAGCTTAAGATGATGATGATGATTGGGGCGGGGTTGGCGCAAGAGCCGATTTCGTTATACTGCGCCAAACATATTTGTTGTCTGTGATCTGGACGTGAAAAGAAGAAAAAGAAGAATGGGATGACAAGAAAGAGGGTCGAAAATAGAGAAGGATCACTAGGGTACCCCAGGTTCGTGAAACCCGTGTTTACCAAAGAAAGTAAATCCTTTGGGAAAAGGGAAAAATCACTAGGGTACCTCGGGATTGTGACACCCGTACTTACCTAAAGAAGGTGAGCCCCCTGAGGGGTTCCATAGCTTAAGAACCACTGCCTTAAATCAGTGGTCTTCAAACTTTTTTCAACTCATAGAATCCTTACAGCAGGGGTGGGCAGACTTTTCCAGGTTACGGGCTACTTCTAATTTTTTTCAAGGTGTTGTGCGCTCCACCCAGTGTCAGTGGCGCATACAAGGGGGGGGAGAGTCCACGGTCCAGACCCTTTCTCATAGCCAATGATTTTTTTCCCGATTGATTATAATCCCATATTTATAATACGTAAAACTTAATTATGTATTTTTTATCAATAATTTTTTAATTAATGCTGATTATTTATTAATAATATCAAATGATGTATTTATTATCAAATAACTCAAAATACATAAAAAACAACATTTTTATCTATAGTTAGGTTTAGTTGTTACAGTTAATAGAAGACTTATATATATAGTCTGCATACTTTGGCCAATCTTGAGCATTTTCTGTCTATAATTGCTAACTTCTAATGTGGCCGCGGTAGCCGAGTGGTATAGGTATCGGACCGTGGCTTGCCTTGTCACGAGTTCGAGTCCAGTATCACTAAAGACCCGCCGTGTAGGGCAGCGATGCATGCTAAATCTATCGAGAGCTGAAACGTCCTCCCGTTGGTGTGGTAGTTAGGAGAGGGGATGCCAGCTCAGGTGTCGTCCACGTCACTTGACCATGGTTCAAACTTACGTGGTCCGTCGCCAAAAGCCCTCTTGCAGCTGAACAGTGCGACGTTAATATTCAATCAATCAATCAAGCTAACTTCTAATATCTTCAGGTGGTCATCCCAAAATGTTTTGGAGGTTCACCGGTCGATCGCAATCGACGTAGAGCCCATCCCGACCTAAGAGCTATGTAATGCAGTGCTTCTCAAACTTCCAATACTTGCGACCCAATTTTCAATCATCATTTTCAACGCGCCCCCTCCTTCCCCTTCATACAATAACAATGTATTGATTTCAAAATTAACGTACTAAAAGCTACATGCTAAAGCTACAATATATGACTTTTATTATAAACCGTACAAATTATTAAGATAAGTATTATAAAATTTCGTGTATAATTTTGAATATGACAAGCCCATGGGAGTCACTAGTAATTATTAATCTTGTTCTTAACTTAGTATTGATAAATTAATTATCAAATACATTATGCAGTACAGATGCATTTATAAGTATATTATATCAATGTAAAGTGTATTTTACTTTTTAATTATGTCAGAATGTATTTTGTTTTGCTTCCTTTCAGTAACTTTGCAATTTTTAAAATTTTTTATTTTTGACTTTTTGATATGCTCGCGCCCTTTGTAAGGTTATCACGCCCTCCAAGGGGGACGCGCCCCACAGTTTGCAGAAACGCTGATGTAATGCTTTAAAGAACCCCATTTCACACACTCTTAAAAGCGCTTTATGTGAAGAACAATTTTTTTAAAAAAAGTAGTGTATTTGTTATTAAAAAAATTTAATATAATTTATTCATGAATTTTAATACAATTTATATATTCATGAGTTTTAATATAATTTATTTAAGAATTTTAATATAATTCATTCAGGAATTTTAATATTATTCAGGAATTTTAATATTATTCAGGAATTTTAATATTATTCAGGAATTTTAATATAATTTATTCTCGTGAATTTTAATATAATTTATTCTCGTGAATTTTAATATAATTTATTCTCGTGAATTTTAATATAATTTATTCGTAAATTTTAATATGATCTAAGTAACATCGATCCATACTTTATATTTAATAACCGGGACATGTGCTTTTTTGCTTAAGTCTATCGAAATTATCTGCAGTCGCATTTCATATTCTACGCTTAGTTTTCTTTTCACTCAAGTTGAGAAATGTTCTTCATCCAGTGGTTCTGAAACTTTCAATACTTGTGACCCAATATTCAATCGCAATTTTTATCGCGCCCCTCAATGCAATAACAATGTATTGAATTCAATAATACGATACTTTAATGCTAAAGCTACAATAGAATTTAAGTCTCTTAAGTTCCACCAACGCATATAAACGTCTCGCTCAGCTAAAACATTATTTTCCCCGAACGTATATATACGTCTGTCAAATGTACGATTTTTCTGGACACTGCATATCCATAAAATTATTCTAAGGCTTTGGAATGCTGTAACAGGGCAGTGTTTGCGAAGGATGTACTTATTTCAGAGGATTTGCTTATTTATTCCTTTCTCCCCCAATACATCACATAAGCACCCCTACGTGAAAAACGGTGGCAATGGGGAGCGAATCGCATAATTTTTAATCGGTAGTTTAGAGATTAATTCTAAACCGCACAAACTAACAAGATAAGTATTAATTTTTGTATATAGTTTTATATATGACACAACCATGTAATTATTAAACTTATCCTTAACTTAGTATTGTTAAATTAAGTATATACCATGTGCAGTACTGATACTTTTATAAGTGTATGTGTGTCAGTGTAAATATGTATTCTATTTTTTATTATGTCAGAATGTATTTTTGTTTACTTTCAGTAAATTATTAGGTTTCTTTTTAAATAATCTTTTATTTTCGACTTTTCAAGATGCTTCCACACCCCTTGTAGAGTTATCACGCCCCCAGGGGCGCTCCCAAAGTTTGAGAAACGCTGATTTAAACACATTGTACCGAATGGTATTAAAATGTTTATAGCTGTGTGAGAAATCCTGTGATTTTTTTTCATGAATTTGAAACCTAAAACTTTGGAGCCATACTTGCTTAAATTTAGATTTTAACGTCAAAATGTCCATAAGTTGTCCCCTCTACTTTATTATTGATGTTTTTTCCCCTACAAATGAAAAAAAGTTGCATTTTCCCTAATAATACAATTAAGTTTTGCAAAACGTTGTACTACGAGTATAAAATTATTTAGTGAAACTCTGGATATAGCAAAAAGAGAATACTGTAAACCATTTTGCGAACATATTTATAATTTTCCTTTCGATTTTTACTGACTCGTCGAACCCCAGGGTTCCAACAACGATTTTTGCTCCCTGGAGCAATTACAAAAATTACTCACTTTACAAAAACTTAATATTACGCAATTGGTATGATAATTATTACATCATATGTCTCCATGTAATGAAATACAGTCCATACAACACTTAGGCATGCTGAGTATCTAATTATTGAGCTGATTTTAGGGAAGATTACTTCCCCTCACAGCAAGCAATGCTCTCTGAAGTTCCGGTACTTATGTAGGACATGATGGAAGCGTTGAAACTCGTTGACCAAGCATGTGCTGGTTTCAAACAGATGAGAATGCTGGGCGATTTTTATCAGACGATCACTCGCTTTTCCCCACCCCCATGCGAATGGTCCATTTCTGACGTCAATCTTCGGAGGGTTGCTGATTGGTCGCGGGTCTGACGTGTTATTTCCGTACTATTCATGGACGCCTCCCTCCTAAGTTCTCAATCTGACAGCAGCCCATATATATGTACGTGATTCTAGGTTTTCCGTTGCCCCCAGTACCGAAGGGCTCATTGGGACCCTCTGTCTTACTCGTGACCTAGATGGCCCACCCTGAGAATCGCTTCCACGCACACACAAACGAATGCCTTCAATCTGAGTTTATTACCCCAATAAAACTCAGATTGAAGGCATTCGTTTACGATGTTTGCTTGGTGAAGACAAGCGCTGTCCTCCATAAATACTAAGTGGCCGCGGTAGCAGAGGGGTATAGGTATTGTATTGTGGCTTGCCTTGCCACGAGTTCGAGCACAGTACCACTAAAGACCCGCCGTGTAGGGCAGCGATGCACGTTAAATCTGTCGAGAGCTGAAACGTCCTCCCGTTGGTGCGGTGTGGTAGTTAGGAGAGGGGGGAGTGCCAGCTCAGGTGTCGTCCACGTCACTTGACCATGGTTAAAAGTTACGTGGTCCGCCGCCAAAAGCCCTCATGTAGCTGAACAGTGCGACGTTAATATTCAATCAACCAACCATAAATACAAATTCTGTGATCATGCCACCTCTGAACAAACGTAAATGTTGTTTCAGAATGATGTCCCTATAAATCTGGCCTGTCATGATTCTGATTTGAACATGGATATCTGTTCTGGAACCCAGTAAAATTTCCTCCTAACGAGCAATGTTACACCACCGTAACCATGTATTTCAATAATGCTGCCTTGCTGGTGACGAATACCTGGCATTCTCCATACAGAATTTTCGATGTGTGAATCAGACTTCAAGCTAAACTTGGACTCGTCGAAAAACTTCACACATGCCCAATGTGACGATGTCTACGCATACATATCACATTGCATGTTCTCTACTCCAGGCTAACCACAAAGATACAGTGAGTTGCCGTGAGCGGAACATATCTGAAAAGCCTGGGAGCATAAAGATCAATACGTCCCAAACGTCTGTACATGGTTTGTTTTGAAACTGTTGTACCTGTGGTTGCAGATAGTTGAAGAGACAGATCGGATTGTGATACCGCCCTCTTTGGTGACCGTATCTTTGATTGTCAGTTTGAGCCAGAGGTGTAGGGTTTGCAAAAGGAATAGACATTTTAAATTCTTAATATGACTTTATTAAGAATAGAACTTAAATATCTAACAATTTAGATAAATTTAAATGAGTGAGAATCTATAATGAACAACACACACAATGATAGTTAAACCGAATCGCGTAACTAAGACCACTTTCTCTAAATAATTATTTAATCCGCCTACTCTCACTTCTAATAATATTACAATCTTAATAATAAATAATCAGTCCTACCTTAATCCAAACTTAGATTCGATCTTTTTTTGGAAACGTCTGGCCACGCATGCAATGATATGCACCTTGTAGTAATGGTTGGGTTTCCAGGTAACTTTACGATAGGCTGTCAATTCACGCTTGTATCTCTTTCAAACATAACATTCCCCAAATTGCCCTTTCGCTTCCTGAAACTTCTGTTCTTTTAAAACTATCTTATTTGCATTTCTTGTTCACATTTCGCTTTTTGGGTTTTGGTTGGAAAAGAGTTGCCATTAATCTTGGCCACTAAAGAACCCAGAGGTTATGTTAAAGAAAAGACGCGTGAGCCCGTCACAGGATGCTCTACTCCGTCTTCTTTTTGGAGTTAATGCCAAACATTGGTCTCCATTCTGCATTGTAACTCGGGGCGATCTGTTTAGTAACGCCTACTGTCATTTCCGTCATCTTGGAATCGTTGCCAAAGCCTTGAGATGACACTTTGGGTTATTCCAAGTTCCTCCAATATTTCTTCTGAGTACGCTATATTCCATGCTGCCGATAATTTTACAATGTAAAAAACATCCTTATGCTTCCTCTGTGTTATAACTATTCGGTTACGTCACTGATTGGCTTACAAAACGCTGGTGAACAATTTTACTTCTTTGCCACTATTTCTTATATAGCCCACTATTACACTCTCGCCATTGTGACGTACTATCGGTATCATCCGGTGGCTTCCTGTAGTTTGCATATTATTGTTGAAGATATGTGATAATTCTACAAGTGAAACTTTTAGTCAAGAGTTTGATTTCCTAGTGATTCTGAAGTATCCTTAATTTAAGGACAGGAGTGTATTTTGTTTTGCTTCTTTTTAGTAAATTAATACTTATCCTAAAACTTTTATTTTTGACTTAACAATATGCTCGCGCTCCCCTAAGGGACACGCCCTACAGTTTTAGAAACGCTGGTCTAAAAGATTCTTTTTATCTTAGAACATTTACAAATCCAAATGGATTATTTCGTTGTGAAAGGATTTCAGCAGTTGACGAAGAAAGAATTATCGATACAGAGAGACATAAATTGCCAGCTGCGAAAAAACAGAAAAAACTCAGAGGATTTAGAAAAAGAAATTTGTATATATATTGTTTGAGAAAAAGGAAGTCATAACGTATAAATTAGGGGAATTTAAACCGATATGCAAGTCTAAATGCTTAGAAAAAAGTATTTAAAACATTAAAATGCGTTTTTTTAGAAAATACTCCGACGGGGACGGTAATTGCACAAAAAGTTTAGAAAATAATTAACTGAAATTTTTTGTGTATATTCTGTATAATAGTAGAAGTGTTTTAACCTTCAGATTTATCATTCACTGTTTTATTGCAAAATTTACAGTCCCTTATTATGTGAATATAATCATTGTTTTTTTAAGCAATTTCTTATAATAACCCAGATAAAGGGCTCTAGTTTTTGTAAAAATTAAAATATCTCTTATCCTGAAGGTCATTTAAAAAAGAATAGCAAAGTAACACATCAAAATTGAAAAGTTGAGAATTTGTACATGATCATTTTGTAGAGTAGGCCCCGCTTAAGTAATTTTTTACCAATTTTTCCCATTTTAATAATAATATTTTTTTCTTCTTAATTTTAGCATTTTTTTCCTTAAAATGTACTAAATGATTCTAAAAACTTCAACAAAAAAAAAAAAACTCCATTTTTTCTTAAAAAAAAAAATGTTGTAGTGTCAGTGGTCGGATACCTGAAAGATTAAAATTGACTTTTATTGAGTATATATCTCTCACAAAAACAAAGCAAATTTGTTTTAACATTATTTATACATACGCCTTATCTAAATCAATGAACTTTTGCCTTTGATTAAAAACTTCCGAATGGCTGCAACGAACCATTCAGGGAGTGTTTTGGAGCATGATTTACGGATAATAATACGCAATACCCATCATATTTTAGTCGTTGACCTCGTCCGGCGTCGTTTGTTTTGTCGAACAAGGCGTAATATGGAACAGTTAAAATAGACGAGTACAGGGAATGCGAGGGATCTGTGGACAGGCCCCAATCCCATACCTGAATCTTGTAATGTGGCAGGGACGAAGGTTGACTTTCTCAAGCTGTGAGTGGTTTCAAGGCGATTGTCTTAAGCGATGCGATCTCGAAGAGCGTATGCCTATAAGTACTTTCTTGGACTTAAAATGAATTTTTAGCTTGGAGAGTGCTAAGAGGCTGCCTCATATTGGCCAGCAGTGGGTGAGGAAAATGGCTCTCATTGGCTGCCCAGAGGATGTACAAAAGTTGGCAAGCACAGTGAGAGTCGAAGAACTTTGAAGTAAACTCTTCTGAGTATAGAGGCTAGAGCAGCGATACTCAACCTGCGACCCACCGAGCCTTTTTAAGAGGACAGGTCAGTGCCAATTGCTCTGAAAAATTAACTTGTTTAAGAACAATATATTAAAAATTTGGTGTCAAGAAATCAAATATATCAATTTTTTTTTTTGCTGTCGATGTCGTACCAGTTGGTATTCTTTTTTTTATTTGTAACGGTTACGGTTAGTGAAAACAGAAAACAGTGGAATGGTGACAGTTTTATGGGGAAAACTAATTTTTAACTATCTTTCATATCTTGCAAGCGAAAAATATTCGAAAATGTTTTGTGGTGAAAAACAAATATGGATCAGTAATTATTTGATTTGTCACAAAAGTGCTGTATTTAAAATATACCAATAAACAGAATCATTCAATGACATTTTTCCTCGAAGATTCTTTCAAGAGGTAATACATAGGATTTCTTGAATAATCTTTGCAACAGCAACAAAGTGTTTTGTCAGTGGTAATGTCACAGCGGTAACAAAGACTCCTTATGAATTTTTGTTACATTACTGGTAACCATATGAAACCATTTACTCATGCAGAAATTGTGTTTATTAAATGCTTCTAATTCAGTGTTAGTAACAAAAATAAGAAATATAAAAAATAGTAATTAAAGAAAAGCAAACCAGGAGTTAAAATATTTTGATCAATTTTCCACATTTTAACCCCCACGCCCTCATATCCTCTTAATGCGGCCCGCGTGAAATAGCTGGCATATGTATGCGGCCCAGCAGAAAAAAAGGCTAATTACCCATAGGCTGGAGTGAAAAGGGAGAGGGGTGCAGCAGGACATAGCGAGAAAATTTTCTCTGACGGTATTGCCAAAGCGACATCACAGTTTCCTCAAAATTTCACGGAACAGTCGTTACCATTAATACTTCTCGGGGGCAACCTCAAACCGAGGTATTCTTTTGTGTACTGTTTGTTTATTTATTTTTTCTTTCATTTTCATTATTTAGTTTAGTAATAAGTTAAGTTATAGTGCTTAATCTTTAGTCCAATTCTCCCCGAAGTTTCAGTATTTACGACCCAATTTTCACACAATCATAAATGTCATCGCCTCCCCACATCCATACAACAACTATGTGTTGAATGCATTAATAATGTACTTTGACGCTAACGCTACAATACGACCTTAAATATAAACCCCATTCAAATTATTAAATTTTACAAATATTACTTTTAAGTAATAGATATTTTACGTAATATATAGAGATATTTTAAGTAAAATACTTTTAAATAATAGATATTTTAAGTAATATATAGAGATATTTTAAGTAAAATACTTTTAAATAATAGATATTTTAAGTAATAGATATTTTAAGCAATAGATATTTTAAGTAAGATACTTTTTTAAGTAATAGATATTTTAAGGAAGATACTCTTTTAAGTAATAAGTAATAGATTGTTTAAGTAAGATACTTTTAAGTAAGATACACATTTAAGTAATAGATATTTTAAGGAAGATACTTTTAAGTAATAGATATTTTAAGGAAGATACTTTTAAGTAATAGATATTTTAAATAATAAGTAATAGATATTTTAAATAATAAGTAATAGATAGTTTTAAGTAAGATACTTTTAAGTAATAGATATTTTAAGTAAGATACTTTTAAGTAATAGATATTTTAAGGAAGATACTCTTTTAAGTAATAGATATTTTAAGTAAGATACTTTTTAAGTAATAGATATTTTAAGTAAGATACTTTTAAGTAACAGATATTTTAAGTAAGTTACTTTTAAGTAATAGATATTTTAAGTAAGTTATATTATTTTAAAGTAATAGATATTTTAAGTAAGTTACTTTTAAAGTAATAGATATTTTAAGTAAGTTATATATACTTTTAAGTAATAGGATAAGTATTATGCTACTTTTGTTCCTAATTTTTAAATTGGAACTGATTGCAATAAACATGCAACGTGTATTTTATTTTTATTGTGTCATTATGAACTTTGTTTTACTTCTTTCAAGTAAATTAATAATTTTTTAAAATAATCTTTTATTTTTGACTTTTTGATATGCTCGCGATATCCCCTCGTAGGATTATTACTCCTCCCTAGAAAGACACGCCCACAGTTTGAGAATTACTGCCTTAGTCCATCTTTTGTTGGTGTCTCTGGTCGATCAGGACCTTTTAAAATACGTAATGCACGAATATTACTCGTAACTCACAGATAAATTGATTTTTTCTACAAAAACCTGCATCTAAATAGAAAAAAATAGATATTTAAGCTAAGCACCCCAGTTAAGCTAAAAGAAAAACATTTTCAAAGAATATGCAAATTTACAACTTAGAATTCAAAATATTTACTATTTTAAAACAAATGTATGCGAATTATTTGTCGGAAATGTATTGAACTATAGAATTCGTCCTTAAAATTTAAATAAGTTTGAATGCTAAATTAAGTTAGTACACTGCTTCTCAAACTCTTCTTCTTCTCAATACTTGCGACCCAGTATTCAATCAGAATTTAAATAGCGACCTCCTCCACACAATAACAATGCATTGAACTCAATAATACTATACTTTGACGCTAAAGCTACAGTACGACTTTAACCTCTTAAGTGCCACCAATGCGTTAAATGCCCCGGACGTATAAATGCGTCTTTCCGAAGTACGATCTCTTCTGTGCACTGTTATCCATAAAATTATTCCGAAGGCATTGGAATGCAATAAAAGGACCTTGACAGTATATTCGAAGGATTTACTTATATCAGAAGATTTCCTTATTTTTGTATTCCTTTTCTTCCCCCTCCCCCCAATACATCACATACGTGCACCTACATGGAAAACGGAGGCATTGGGGAGATAATCGCGGAACTTTTTTTTTTAAAACTTTTGGCCCTATATATATATATATATATATATATATATATATATATATATATATATATATATATATATATATATATAATCCACAGTTAAGGGATTATTTTCAAACCGCACAAAAAAACTATCAAGATATATGTTGATTTTTGAGTATAATTTTATCTATGACAAACCTATGGGGTCTCTGGTAATTATTAAACTTGTTCTTAATTTAGGATTGTTAAATTTATTATAAAATACATTGTGCAGTACTGATACATTTATAAGTGTATGATATCAGTTTAAATGTGTATTTATTTCTTATTATGGCAGAATGTATTTTGTTTGTTTACTTTCAGTAAATTCATAATTTTTTCATTATCTTTGGTTTTGACTTTCTAATATGCTCGTAGAGTTATCACCCCCCTAGGGGCATCGCCCTATAGCTTTGAAAAACGCTGAGTTAGTTTGAAAATATGAAATTGTAAAAATAAAGATCAGAAAAAAATTAAGTTTCAAGTTTTTTTATTCCTTCAGAAAACAGAGGAACAAACATTCTGATCACAGATTCGAACTAATTTTCATGTTTTCCTCGTTCAGGCTGAAAACTTGCGATGGAACGTTCATCTGCCAAAAAGCCCCATCATAGACTTCTTAATTTGACATTCTGCAACTATAAGAGCTAAACAAGCCTAAAAAAACAAATGTATGAGTTTAATAATTATTATGAAAAAAAAAGAGTTGCTTTTGTTTAAAAAATGTCGACTTTAACAGTTACTACATTACAGAAACAATACAATTAAAAACTTCAGAACTAACCCTTGAAGCCACTATTTGTGCAGATTCTTCTTCAGTGTAGCTAATCTAAAAAGTACATAAATGCAGGTTTTATTTTAATGCGGATGAAAGACATTTTGGAAAAAAAAGGAGTAAAACACATTAATTAGAATTTAAACTTAAGTTCTGTTTCCCACGTAGTATTTTTTAACATATTAGCATCCAGTGTCCAATTCTGAGGACTTAAAATTAAGTTATTAAGAATTGTTCAAATTATTTAATGATTAATTGTTGAGAACATTTAAATATTCTATTATGTCTTTTCATTTATTCGATCGATTTATTGACCTTTTTGAGATTTTAGCAAAGAAGTTATTAAAAAAAATTGTTCGCAAAATGATTAATGTTTATGTCAACTTACTTCTAACTTGTCCTTTTCTTCAAAATAGTACTCAATATTCTGTAAAAAATTTAAAAAATAGTTATACAACAATAAAAATATATTCTGAGTTTTTAGAAGTTCATATTATAGTAAAACAAGTAATGTAAAAAAGAAATTTAAATCGATTCCTACTTAGGTCACAAAGAAAATTTTTATTTTAGTTATTTTTTAAAATAATTACAATTAATGTAAATATGTATATACATATGACAGAATCACAATATTAAGTGGCAAAATAGACAATGAATTTCCTTGCAAACAACGATGTATATTGTCGCCACCAATTGCATTCATTCGGAACAAATTTAATTTTTCTTCCATCTAAAACTAAAATTAATTAAATTAAATTAACGAATTAATATTTAAAAAACTGTATTAACATCAAGTGTCATCCGCAAGTTTAAAAATATGTATTTGAATTTGAGTGGATAAATGCAAAGTATTTTATTAACGATTGAAAATTTGAACAAGATATATATATAGGCTTATTCTCTACAAACAAGAGATAGTATCCATCAATCACATTCGAAAAACACACATAAATACATATATGTAATATAAAACTTATTGCGTGACATAATTTGTCGTGGTGAGTGGTTGATTTTAACATGGCGAACCAAAGGTAGGGCGTGGCCGGTGGTGTGTGAATGATACTGTATTATCAAAGAAGCAGGAATCTTGAAAGATTAACTCCAATTTATTGCACTTCTTGAAACATATAGCATATTACAAATATAAAGATTGGACGGTACATCACAGACAAGGATAATCACAAAAACACACAAAGCGTGGCAGCCGGCTGACTACATGATTGCAGAGAGGCGAAAGCCTAAAAGAGAGAGCGCACGATTTCCAGATCTCGGTATTTTTGGGCAACGGGACGTCACATGATTTTAGGAGGTGGATGGAGATAGTTTCATAAGTCCCCGGTAGGTGGGTAACCAATTAAAATAATTACACATGGTTGTCCTGAAGGACTGGACATTAAATAATGCAAGAGCTATTACAATTAAATTATTTGAGTTATTACATTTATATATATATATATATATATATAATATATATATATATATATATATATATATATATATATATAATATATATATATATAGAGTATGAACTAATAGTAGGAATTGAATGAACTTTCAAAAACTGTCTGTTGAGTAGGAAAAAATTTGTTGTACTTGATATGACAGATCGCTCTTGATCCGGAACAGGACACACTTAAGAAGGTACTTTAGTATAGATCTATGGATTTTAGGTAGTTCATCAGTACAGTAAAACAAATAAATGTGTACGACTAACAATCTCACAAACGTAGGCACAAACCGGCTCGATTTCGATTAAATGAGTTGAATGATTGCTTATGGTATTAGGACTAGGCAAGTGTGTGTGTGGACAACGGTCATCACATAATACTGCAGTCTTACCACATTTGCCGGTTGAAATGTGCTGTTTGAAATTCCCTGTTTTTCGGAGAATATGTACAGGAGAATAATATTTGATCATTAAAAATATCTGGATTGTGATCTAATCACGACAGAGTTGAGAACGAAAAGAGGTCCCCTCAGAGGGTGAGACCCCGAGTCCGGGCCCAGTTAGCCCACGCCTTGAGCTGCTACAGCTGCGACTGCAGAAAACGAAAAGGTACTTAGTTTTCGAACATGATTCGTAGAATGAAATTTCCTATATATCAAAAATGCAATATAAGAAGTGACCAGAAAATAATGGAAATTCTACGGATGGCGCTTTTTACCGAATAATGTACATGGTGCGAAATGATATAGCTTTCTGCAGCACGCTGAACAGCATATAAAGGAATCTACAGAACGGGCAAAATCCATGCAGCTATTTCTACCAAAGAAATTATAATGATAATTTGTTTCCTGTGTCTGAGGGCATGCATAAAAGCATAAAATGTCTGGCTTTCACCAAGGGGGACAGTTCCAGTAGACAGATGATTTTAAAAGCGGCATAATGATTGGACTGAGAAGAGAAGGTTGGTCCATATGTCAAATCTCAGCTGACCAACATCTATATACTTCCATGAGGTATTGACTATAAGATGGGTATTTGCGTATAATATCGTTGATCAATTTCACCGAATCAAAAGACATCGCCAAATCAAAAAAAAATGTCTGCCAATACGATCATCATTTCCACACATGCGCAAAAACAAATTAACGTGCATGCTTCTTCAACAATCTTACGTATAAACATAAATTGGTGAAGATTTAGAAGAATTCACACAATTCTGAATTTATAATTAAAATACATACATTTGAAATAAGCGAAATATCTAATAAAAATTAGATCACTCGGGGTAGCCAAAACACATAATTGCATTCAAATTGACGGAAAATATATCTCTACTTAGACGGTGTCTCATATATTCGCATAATTACGATTCTAAATGCTATCTTGCACATTCGCAGTGTTTTACGTTACGCCATTTTGCTCAAGCCCGTTTCCTTTCGGATAATGTATGCATCAAACTTGTTTGGGAAATCCTGATCTTCGATCAAATCATTGTTTGTTAAAGGAAAGTGTTGCACGTAATTCGGAATCCATCTATACTTTGTTACTAACCTCTTTAGCTTTCGTAAGGTCAAGGCAGGCCACGTCGAGTACGTCTTTCAAGTCCTTAGTGCCAGGATAACGTTTATTTAACATTTCAAACATTATATCCATATCCTGAAAATTAAAACACTTATTGATTTTTTTTGTGTGCTATAGGTAGATATAAAATATTTTTTGTGCAAGACAAATAAAATGAAAGGGGTGACACGTACAGTTGTTGAAAATTGCGATTTAGACTGTTACTATATCCTTCTCTAACGCCAAATGTTTTTGGAATATTTCAAAAATTATTTCAGACTGCATGTATAAGTATGAAATAAAAATATAACTTGTTCATGCTTGCATATCTTCTTCAAAAATATCATTTACATGCATATAGTAGATGTAGTGGGAAAGTTGCGTGTAGTTTAATAAAAATTACTGAATGCAAAATTTTACTTTCTCACAAAAAATTATGTACCGTAATCTATATTCCCCCTGGTTTCCTCACAAATTATGTTCTTTTAATTTTAAATTTTTTTTTCCACCTTTCCTATAAAAATGCCCAGAAAATGCACGTACACCCAACTCTTTTTTGACACGATTTTGAAATAACGCAGTACATGAATTTAACGAAATTTTCTTTCACGGGAATTTATTTTTCTAGCACAAACCTCACAAACATTTGATGATTCGTGCTATCTTTGAATAAGGATGATTTGATCAAATTTATGACAGCTTTATGATAATAAAGAAGGCAATAATGACGAAATAGAAGTTGAAGTTCAACTGTTAACAGCTGATTTAAATTTTTTACATTATCTTACTCATGATCCAAACATAAAACGTGCATAAAATATTCTACGTAATCTGTGTAGCAGGATATCAAAAATTATATTAAGCAACTTGAGAAACCAAAAGAACTGCCGCCAGTAACAGTTTTTGTAAAATAAACAAACAAAAAATAATCAACAAAGATTGTAAATAACGATTGAAATTTTCCATCTTGAATCCAAGCCGACAGTTGAGCTAGACTTACAGCGGTCAAAATAAGTATTCGACATGCAACGATTTCTACGAATATTGACTTTAAACACCTTAATATGCAACACCAACGAAACCATGTTTCGTTATTTGTTACACAGTACAAATTCCTTTTCTAATGTAGAGGTTTTTGTATTTACAAAAACAAACGCGTAAGCAAAAATCACCGCTATCCTTTTCAAAAGCAGTTTGTCAAGCAAAGGAAAATATTCGACATAGGAAGTTTTGATAAATTTTTATACCGAGAAGTAAAATTACCTATTTAAGTGTGGCTACAAATTTTTGTAATTCAAAGCATTTGAACTATTTCTAGAGGGCTTTTAGAAGGTTTTATTTAAGCAATGAGCAAGATGGGCCAAAAACAGAGAGGGTTATTAGTGGAAATTAAAAATGTTATCATAATGCACTTTAAAAACGGGTTATCTGAAAACAAAATTTCCGCTGTTGTTAACAGGACAAGAACAAGAGTGCACTACATAATTAAAAAGTAAAAAACGCAAAAATTGGTTGATAACAAGCCAAGATCTGGTCGACCAAAAAGTTTTCCTAAGTGATAGAACAATGGCTTATACGTCAAATTAAAAAGGACCCCAAAACCAATGCATCAAATTTGGTAAAAGTTATCAAGGGTTGTTTGGATATAGATGTTACTCTCCGAACTGTTTGAAATTACCTGCATAATAATGGATTTAAGACTACACAGTACCCTAAAAATTTCAGTTTTAACGAAATTTTTCTTATACATTTTCTAGTGGCCCATATCATTGAGAAGCTTGCCACGAAATTGCAGATCTGTTAGCAAATTAGTTCTTAAGATATTTGAAGTTTTATGAGCTATAGTTTTGGTTTCGGTTTCATTTTAGAGCATTTTCCCACTCTTAAATTGAATTAATTAAAAATATTTTTGACCTTTTATTTTAAAATGGTTATTAATTCCAATTTTCATTCAAAAAGTAATTTCTACTTGATTATAATTTGAGTTTTTTGAGTTCTCATAAAATTAATTAATTAATATTAATTTTTTTCATGATCAATTAATGCTTTAAAATAGTTTATATAACATAAAAGCTTTATCATTAATTTTTTTCCTGTAGAGAAAATGCCATGACAAATGCGTTTTCAGGTTGCTGTGAGAAACAATATTTCGAAAAGTTGAAATACTACTGAAAATGATGTATCTAAAACTCAGTCCTCAGCTGATTCTGCAATTAGACTTCCAAATACAAGTATTCTGAATTCAAATGTGTCAGATATAACTGAATATTTCCTTGATGTACCAAACTACATTATACTAAACGTATTGTAGTACCATATTTTAGTATCGTATGATAATAGCTAAAACTTCCTAAACTACCAAATTTAAAACTGAAAAAAAATTAAATTTTATGAGCAAACATGGCTATTTTTAGCTTTAGTATCATTATTATTTTGTACATTAATGCTTTGTGCTTCAAAACTTTTGAGAAAATATTAAGTTAAGATAAAGCTGAATAAACTGACGTCTTAACAAATGCTATCAAAAATATATTTTGAATATAATACAAAATTGAATATATATTTTGAAAAATGTATTTTAAAAAATATATTTTGAATTAAAAATATTATTTTCATCATATTTAACTAAAATGGTGTTTTAATGCAGAACATACAATGGAAAATAACATATTAAAAAATTAGAGCTTTACGGGCATTATAAGTTTTTGTTTTATGACTTTACAAACATTAAATGCGCTTTTCTCAGACTTTTTCAATTTTGGAGGTATAAGTGGTTTCTAATCCCAAAGGCTTTTTTCCTGTTTAAGATAGAGCCTTGAATTTTTT
Organism: Trichonephila inaurata madagascariensis; assembly: GCA_019973955.1. Lineage (NCBI taxonomy): Eukaryota > Metazoa > Arthropoda > Arachnida > Araneae > Nephilidae > Trichonephila > Trichonephila inaurata. The sequence goes on from BMAV01006748.1 coordinate 131,166, forward strand.
TGTATATACTCCCAAACGTATGTTCTATAAATGTTAGTATGGATTTAGGGCTGAGATCTCTAGTTATTGTTCTAAAAAATGCTAAAGTTGATATTTTAAAAATTTTCGTGTTTTTTTCCAGGTTTTTTCTGGAAAAATAATTATTAAAAATCAACAAGTGAATAGATTTTCAAATCCATACTAACTTTTGTTTGCAATAACCTAAGAACATAAATATCTTAAAATGACTAAAAAATTTTAAAAATTGAGCATTTTATAAAAGTTTGAAAAAACTTCAAAAATTCCTAATTTTTTACAGTTGTAAGATAATGGCTGGTCAAACTGACTTTTTACTTACAGAATAAGCTTAATAATATAATCTAAATGTAAGACATTAATTCTTTTTACTGTAACTCTCTCCAAAATTTTTTGAAAAAGGGTACCGGGTAGCCTTAAGGCTAGAACTCTAAAGTCATATAGCCCATTCTTAGACAGGAATGGGCTAAAACTGAACAAAAGATGACAGAAAATTTGGTTAAATCAATGCCACATCGTTTAAAAAAAGTCACCCGTTGGAGTGGAAGAGCAACTAGATATTAGTTTATATTATTTGAGTTATTTTCATTTATTTTTATGTCTTGTCGAATACTTTTTTTGTGTGTTTAACAGCCTTTGAATGAAATAATGGTCATTTTGTTAATTTATTACATTTTAATGTATTTCAAAAAGATGCTGCATTTAATACTTAATGATTTTTGGTTTAAAATCAATAAAAATTGTTTTGTTTTTGTATACAGTTTTTATTTATTAATTCATTACATGCAGAAATCTTCACCTGCCGAATACTTTTTTTGACCGTAGTATTTGACACATCTACTAATGGTAGCACTTTTGATCCAGTTCGTAAGTAAACGTGCATCCTTTTTATCAAGTAGCAATGTATAGTTCTTATTAGTTTTATCCCTTATTTCAATATCAAATGTTATATGTTGTGCCCGGACGGGATTTTCACTGTTTTAATTTTTGTGTGTGTTTTTTTTTTTTTTTTATTTTTTGGTAAAATTATCATTATTATTTTTTAACGGTGTTTTGAGAAATATATAGGGGGTGTTCTAAATTTTCAATACCCCCCCTTTTCAATACATTTTCATCGGCCCCCTGCATCAATAAATTTTAAATTAAAAATCATTTTACCTAAAGCCATGGACTTTAACACTTATTGGGCCCTCGACGTATATAAACGTTTCCACCAAAACATTAACTTCTGGACGTTTTATACGTCTTTGCAAAAGACTTTTTTTGTTACTGCTATCCATAAAAAAAATTCCTAAGGCTTTTTAACCAATGAAAAAGGGCTTTGACGTCTTTAAAGGATTTACTTATTTCAGGGGATTTGCTTTTTTTCCTTTTTCTCCCCCCAAAAAAAAATCAACATACCCCGTCTACGTGGGAAAACCGGGGATTGGGGACCAAACCACTTAACTAATTTTTAAAATTTTAAAATTAAAATAAACTAAACAGTACAGATACTTTTTTTAAGTGGAAACAGTGTTTTTTTTTATATTTTTTTATATCAGAAAATATTTTTTTTTGTTTTCTTTCAGTAAATTAATAATGTTTTGAATAATCTTTAGTTTTCGACTTTTAAAAGCTCACCCCTTGTGAGTTACACGCCCTCAAGGGGGGCCCCCCCTTTTGAGAAACGCGGATATAGAACTTTTTCATCTTACACGTTTTTAATATTGTGGAATATATCCCCAAATTTACCATACGTCGCATGTATTTTTTTAACACGATTTCTTTCGCACGGTTTTCTAAAGAACTTTTCTACTGAGTAAAACAAGAGTTGGATGTATTACTGTTATCGGCTTTTCACCATTACAGTATTTTTCACTTGTTTTGTATCCAGTCTTTCAAAACTTCCCACAGCAGCGCTTCAACACAAAAATAAAAGGCCGTCTAGAAATGTTTTTAAAACGCTCCAACTCTATGGCCTTATTACACATTTTGCATCTGGCATTGTGACTGAATAGAAATAAAAGTATGAAGAATTATTATTTGAATTAGAAAGTTTTCTTTGTTTTGCTAATGTGTTTCCTCTCTTAATATTAATGTTCCGTCACTATATTACCATTCGATGTATGATTACCAATTGCACTATATAATTCTACAACTAAAAGAAAGTCTTGTAAATTTTTTGAAAATTTTACATGGTATTGATTTATTAAAATTATTAATTGTATTACAGACACCATTATTTAATTTAACATGAATAAATTTGATCATAAAAGATACAAAGACTACACAGAACCCTTTTTCAAAAATTTTTGGAGACAGTAAGAGTAAAAATAATTTATGTTTTATATTCAGATTATATTATTAAGTTGATCCTGAAAGAGTAAAATGTCAGTTAATTGTTTTACTTAATTATTTTAAAAACTAAAAAATTTTGAAGTTTTCCCAAACTTTTATAAAATTTCTATAGACTTCTATGAGAGACTTCTTTTATAGACTTCTATGAGAGAGGAACTGTGAAGCTACCTTTAAAATGGAAATAAATTATAGATCAAAACGGTGCACATTTGTTAAAACAAAACATGTTAAATAAAGTCTTTAAATTCACGTAAAAGTGATGGATTTCTTTTTCCTCAACGTAATAGATACCACATAGCAACATGTTTTTATATACTCATATATCAGTGAAATTAAATGCATCATTCTCTCAATTTGTGATGTAATTAAATATTTGCTTTTAGTTTCAGAACTTAATAGGAGAAGTAGGAGTATTAAATAAATTATGTGTAGAATTACTTATAAAATTTTAATACTTATAACTTTTTAAAATATTTTCTTCCGAGACGCATAGTAATTGTCGATATAAATTCCAAATTTTCAACTGAAAAATTATTTTTATTCCCTTGCCTTTGTTAAAATACTTCGAACCTCATTAACTTGCCAGATGAATTAGTATCCATTTGGAGACGTATTTTGATCCAATTGCTGATCGCGATAAAGTTTTATCTACTATCACGTGATTATTATTCTGTATTACGTCTTCATCTTGAATTATATTTCCAATAAATCATAGGCAGACGATTATTGTAACACTCGAACTTGTTATTCTTTAATTTAATGAGAAAAATCACCTTTTCTGAAAGTAGAGATAAACATTGGTTTCCACGACGACGTGTATCTGCAATAAAATAAATACGTTTTTATTTTCAGAAATTTCACGAAAAGCTCTAATAAATAATTTCATAACAAAATAATTTGATTGCACAGAAAGTCTAAATAAAGTAATCTTAACATTCTTTCAAAAGATTATCTCATTTTTAAAACATAAAACTGTAGTAATTTGAACTTTCGTTAAATGAAATAATTATTTATGAATAATCTTCGACCCTGATACAATCTCCAAGTCTCACTCAAAATTGGTTTCATCGGTTCTCTTTGTTTTCAGTACAATCATAATAAAAATAACTACACCTATAAATAAATATATTTATATATAAATATTAATATCGATATTAAATATTAAATATATCTATTCATGTTCATGCAGAGAATAAAAATGTACTATCAAAATCAATATTTGTTTCGATGTAATTGCTATATAATACACAAGTACTAACATTTTTAACAAAAATGCGATTTACAAGGAGATTAAATTGGTTTGAAAAATCACTCTAAAGTTATCTCACTAACTTTTAATGTTTTAATCATATGATAAGGTCATTCTTGCTGTCTGTACTGTTCCATTCTTGTCAACATCGTCGAATAACATCGCTCCAAACCAAATAACGAGGCTGGCATTTAATCAAATGACTGCCTTAGTGCAATGGGCTCAGTTCATGACGGTTTCCTGATAAAGAAAAACTCGTGTTCTCCGTTGAATTAAAAACAGACATCAAACTAATTATACTTGTTCTATTTGTAAAACTTGTTTAAAATTTCAAATTCAATTGGGTAAAAACGTTCAAATGTTATAAAAAATTAATATTTTTAAAATTTAAAATTTTAAAAATATGCATGTACAAAAATAAACGCATAAAAATAAAATGCATTTCGTCCACCTATGTGCATTATTGCTGTTGACAAATTTGTATTTATTAAAAGAAAGTTTCTGAAAAGCTCTAAAGTTGGCAACAACCAGACACGTGTGAACTGATTAACTCAATGCTTCTCAAAATTGCAATATTCAGTCATAATTTTCATCGCCCCTCATACAATAACAATGTACTGAATTCAATAATACTATACTTTGATCCTAAAACTACGATATGACTTTAACCTCTTAAGCACCCTCCCCGTATATATAAACGTCTCGCTAAGCCAAAGAATTTATTTCCCAACGATATATACTTCCCCAATAGATCTTTTTTGCATTGTACCCGTTAAATTATTCCAAAGACTTTGGAATGCAAAAAAAAAGACGAAAATGTTTCAAAATTTACTTATTCAGATTTTTTCTTCTTTATTCTTGTTTTACCTATACATCCCAAAACGCGTTCGAAATGGAAAATGGTTGGCTTTTGGAAGAAAAAGCGAAATTTTTGATCGGTAAGTAAAGGGTTTTAAATTATAAACCGTACAAAATTATCAAGATAAGTGTTCTTTTTTGTTTTAAATTATATATTGAAAAGCCCAGGGGGCCTGGAAATTTAAACTTGTTTTAAATTTTTGTTAAATAAATTATAAAAACATTTTAGCACTATATATTTATAAGTGTAATATATCAGTGTAAATGCTTTATTTATGTTTTATTATATCAAATGTATTTTCTTTGTTTACTTTCAGTAAATTTATATTTTTTTTAAATAATTTTTTTGTCTCGAGCTTTCATGCTCGCGCCCCCTTGAGAGTTGTTCCCCCCAAGGAGGCGCAACCCCCAATTTGAAAACGTTTGGATTAGCGGAAAACACATGATTGTTTTTAGGGACTTACGTCGTATGACATTTTGAAACAATTGTCTGAAAACACGGGGTTATCATTATCATCTGACTATGACGTCACACGAAGTAAGTCTTTTCTCAAAATATGACAACTATATATACTCGTATTGTTCGTGAATGCGTCTACAAGGCATTGATACAGCCTACGTAAGCCAAAGTTCCACAATCCCATGGGAGCTCTACTTTACATTTGCTATGTACCCTGCTTTGTACACCATCCGGATGCTCCGTGGCAAGCCAATGGAGCTAAGGCTAGGCAGGCATTAGTCACCAAAGATTAATCAATGCGCATTCCATTTTTTATTTGTTTACTTAATTTCTTTATGGTGTGTCACTTTTTATGTCATTGAATTTGTTACTTGGAAACTGATGGTTAAAAAAAGGGTATAAATGAAAATATTCCGAAAGCAAATATATAGCTTTACGAATAGAACCTTCTTTGTAAAAGAGAGACAATAATGTCTTCGCTTCCACAAAATCACCTTAAGGTATCCGACTACGTTCCGAACCGTGATTTTGCAAAAGCGTATAAATTGTTAATATTTATAATATTTAGTGTCACTTATATTAGAAAAATGTACATAAAATTGTTTTAAGAATAGTATTACAAAAAAAAAATTACTTAAGTACACTATTTTGGCAAAAAGTCAACTTAGAATAACCTTTTTTTCAAAATGTTCTCCTTTTATAAATAACACTTCTAAAATAATAAATTTTTGCTTATATAAAGTAAAGACTTCTCCAGATAGTCTGAACTATTTTTTTTTTTGAAAAATTCACATTTTTTTTAGAGTTACAACTAATAATTGAAAGAATTATCGGCGTTTTTTTCTAAAAATATTTCCCCTCTGTTGTCGTAAAACATGGATAAACCCATTTCTAAAATATATATTTCAAAGATTCTAGTTGACCCTCTGTACAGAGGTCTTAGCTATATATAGGCAAAATATTATTATAATAGAAGCATTTTTCACAAAAGGAGAATATTTTGAAAACTGGTCACATTCTATGTTCATTTTTTGTCAAAATATTGTACTTAAATAATTTTTCATTGTAATACTATACTTAAAACAATTTTAAATACATTTTCTAATCAAAGTGACACTAAATATCATGAATATTATCCATTTATACACTTTTGCAAAATCACGGTTCCGAACGTAGTCGGATACCTTAAAGTAATTGAACCTTCTTCCTTAACACGTGATTTTTTTCCCTTTGAGTAAACATATTTGCAATAGCCAAAAACACATCTGCAATAAATAGTTATTTTTTTTTGAAATCAATAAATCATAATAAAAATGATGAATGACAAAAAATAATTTTTTCCATTTAAATAAGCGATATTCAATCTGTGCGGTCCACAGGATCTTTCTAAGTGGCCCGGTCACGACCCACTGCACTAATAAATTGAATTATCTGAGAATAATGCATTAAAAATTTAGCGAGAAATTCTACCAGTCAAGCAATCCAATATATTTGTTTTTCTATCGATGTCGTGCTGGTACGAATTATGAGATAACAATTTTTTTCTTTTTACTATTGTAACGGTTAGTGATAACAAATAACAGTGGAGTAGCGACCATTTTTTCGGTGAAGCTAATTTTTAATTAATTTTCATGTCTCTCACGCAAAAAGAAATATCTAAAGAAGATATGTTGTTTCAAGACAATTAGAATCTTGACTATTTTGTGGAGAAAAACAAACATGAATCAACAACTTGTTTGATTTATGGTGAAAATCTTATATTTAAAAGATGTATTTTTGCTCGTCACTATACCACTAAGCACAGATGTTTACATGTCTTTTTTTATTGAGGATCTCTTCAAAGACGAAAAAAAATTTGCAACAGCAACAAAATATTTTGTCGGTGGTAACTAAAACCAACCATAGATAACTGAGGCATCCTATAAAATTTGTTACGTTATATATATGGATAAACATATCAAATTGTTAATGATAAAAATATGAATTGTGATATAGAAATTGTTAGAGAGTTTCCTAAATGCTCCTCTCAATACTCTTTGATAAATTCAATTATTTGTTAAGATATTTTTTCAGTAAAATCAAAAAGTATTCGAATAAATTTGAAACAAAAATGTGCAAGCAAGTCGGAATTAATTTTAAACAAACAATACTGACTTTTGTCTGGAATTCAGTAGAGCTTTTTGCTACAGTCCGGTACTTGATAAATTCATATCTGATATAAGAATAAGTGAAGCTTTGTAAAAAAAAATTATCAAAGTACATGGCAGCTTTGTTCTTATGACAGTGAAGTGCAAATAAGAGCTTGGGCTCACTGATGAAAGGACATCAGAATTACACATTAATTGGGGGGGGAGTATAAAACCAGTTTTTTGTGAGTTGAGTTTGATATAGTTTAATATAGTTTTAAAGTAAAATTCAAAATTGTGAGTTACATTATTTGATCAATTTTCAGAATTTTAATTGTTCTTGATCTAATAGGCCCTCTTCCCCCCCCCCATTAATCCTCATTTTGCGGCCCATGTGAAATAGTACTAACATTTATGTGACCCGGCGGAAAAAAAGGTTGAGTACTCCTGATTAAAGTCATTCTAACTAATTAATTACGTAAGTGGAGGGAATAAATGTATAAAAAAATTTTGCTACTCAGTATGATTGTAAAACTCGAAAGGGTTTGGGAATTCCAAAATTTTCCCTTTTGGGAAAATTTGGGATATATTTTGTTTTGGAACAAATATGAAAAATAATTATATATTCTACGGTTTAGTTAGGGGTCTTGGGGGTATTATAAATTTCTGTAGAGGTCTGAAAATATAAAAACAAACAGGTATAATACTTTTAAATTTTAAATTAAATAATTCGAATTTTTACACATTATTTAAAAAAAGGAAGGGGGCTTCAGAAACGTATAAAATTTTAAAAATATAATCAAAATTTTTAAAAAAATTATAAGCATATGAAAATAAAACTTTTCTATAAGACATATTTATTAATTTTTCGTTGCGCCCCTATTTTTAAAATAGTGCTCTAATTACAGCTATGTTGATTAATAAAGTTAAATGTATTCTCATTACACTGTAGCTTTTTTTTATATAAATAGAATAAAAACCCTTTTTTAATAAAAAAAAAAATACTTTTTTTAAATTTTTAAAAAATTTCAATGTTTAAAAATATTTTGAAATACAAAAGATATATAATACTAAAAAAAAGGGGCATTTTAAGAGTATGATGCATTTTTAATTCTATTGAAGTTTTTCACCGAGGCTAATATTTTAAAAAAAGGTGGGAACGCAAAAAAACAATATTTATCATATAATTTTCTATGCTTTTGATTTTTAAAATTATGATTATATCTTAAACATTTTATATTTTCAAGCCCCCTTTTTTAAAATAACGTGTAAAAAAGATTAATTTAAAAATTTAAAAAAATTTTATGTTTGAAAAAACTTTTTTTTAGCCTCTAAAAAATTACCCCGGGGGCCCTTTAAACCGGTCACATAAAAAGACTTTACCGGGGTAAATCCAATCACTCTTACCTTTACTTTCACAGAGTCCTTTCATAACATTTTAGTAAAAATTCCATCAGACGAGCAGATTGGAAGGATTATTAAAATGGGAAAACAAAAGGAAAACAAACTAAAAAAATGATTACTTGTAGGGGGAAAATGTTATCAAAGCGAATGAAACATGGAATGGGGATTTAAAAAACAAAATAGTCAGTACTTCCTCCAAAAACCTCACACGATTTTTTAAAAATGGGATGACCAATAGCATGTTTATTATATTTCAAAAAAAACGATAAAATTGTTTGACACAGACAAAACACGAGGAAAAAGCAAAAAATTTAATTTAAAAAACTTTTGAAAAAAATCATTGATTCTTTTTGAATAAAAAGCTATTTTTTTTAAAAGGGTTTCTCATACTTTATTTTCCTTTTTTTGAATCCTAGATTATAACAGAATGGGTTTTCTGCACTGGGTTTTCAAAAATTGGAAAAATCACAAAAAAAGACGATAACTTAAAAAAAATTGGTAGGCACGCATGAAAATAAAAAAAAAATCACAAGACAATTATCGTAAGTTATAGAATAGTATATGTATATACAACGAACAAATCGATGCTAGTTTGGTATAGGAAAAGTAACCTTAATATGGGGTAAGATCTCCCGACAAGCAATATAGCACATGCAGCGATGTGTGATGCTCTCAATTATGCTGTCTATCAAGTCTGTAGGAATTGCTCGCCATTGTTCTTCCAAGGCAATTGAAAACGTGGCTAGGGTCCTAGGAAGGGGATTGAGAGCAGCTACACGTAATCCTAGAGCGTCCCAAACATGCTTGATAGGGTTAAGATCCGGTGATCAAGCTGGCCAATGCATGAGATGAATTGTTTCCAGCTCAAGATAAGCACCCACGATGCGAGGCCTGTAGGGTCTCGTATTATCAACCGGTATCAAGAAAGTATCACCTATTGTTTTCGCATAAGGGTACATTTAAGCATCTCGGATGTCACGTCTATAGGTGTGAGCATTAACATTTCCATGGAGGTCTGTGCTCCGACTCCAAAAGATACCACCTTAAACACAGACACTGCCTCATGGATGAAAAATAATTCCAAGTTCTCTACAAATGTAAACACGCCTACTATCCTATACTCTAATCCTGGATCTCATTCAAGGTATCCGGACGCTGGAACCGTGATTTAAAACGACATAATGGATACTATGATAGTCATGTGTCACTTAGATTACAATACATGTGCAAAATTGTTTAAAGGACCATCTTCACACTATTTTCGGAGTTACAAACCCATTGAAATAATTATTGGGCGTTTCTTTTTTTAAATTGCTTCCCTCTGTTGTCATGTGCCATGAATAAACCCAATTTCTAAGTTATATATTTCAAAAATTGTATTTGTTGAGCCTCTGTACAGAGGTCTGAGCTATATACAGGCAAAATATTATTATAATAGAAGCATTTTTCACAAAAGGAGAACATTTTGAAAAAATATTATTCTAAGTTCATTTTTTGCAAAATATCGTACTTAAATAAATGTTTTTGTAAAAATGTCCTTAAAACAATTGTAACCATGTATTCTAATCTGTGACACTAAATATCATGAAAATTATCCATTTATGCTCTTTTGCAAAATCACGTTTCTGAATGTAGTCGGAGACCTTAATATATGATAACTAGTGTATACGGAATGCGCTTAAAACGTATTTAATTTTAATCATGAGAATACACTACAATAGAGAATAGAGAAAGATTTCAAGTGAAAAAATTGCAAATTGAAGCTCATTCAAAAATATATTTTAAGTTTCTTTCTGCTCCAAAATACGCAAAGTAGGCTGGGTATTACGGAATAAATCATTTGTGTAACTTCAAAATGACCACAAAATTGGTGGTTTCACTATTTTCTCAGTTTGATTTTATTTTTGATCATAATTTTAGATATCTGTTGGAGATGTATTAAAGTAATACAGTAATTGGTAGGCAAAAATACATAAATTTGAATATAAATTTTAATCTTAAGTCATCAATAATTTCTGAGGAAATTTTATTCTAAAAAGAAAAATTTTGAAACGCAACTCAGACACACAAAAATGTAACGTTATAACAAAAGCATTTATTCTTATAACTATAAATTTTACTTTTTCTGATTAATGTTTTAAAGAACATATTGTTTGTAATATAAATTACAATTAAATTTACTTATTAGTACTATTATGTATAATGTAATTATTTTGAGTGATTATAATTAAATTTATTACAAAAAAATCAAAATTGTTATAAAAATTTCAATGAATGCTCCCCAACCATTTCAACTTTTCTTAAATGTTTTGTTATTTAATAGTTAATTATTTTATAATAATGCTGATTAAGGAGCTTTTTGCAGTATTTACAGTTAAATACTTATCAGTATCAATGGTGTTTTAAATTTATAATAAAAAATAATTGCCCTCTTGCACATAAAGGAAAATGTAGATAGATATAAATTTTGTAGATTAAAAAATTTCTATATTTTCTTAATACAAGACTTAAAAAGACGGAAGGAAGTCTGTGAGATTCGTGATTCAATTTTATCCATTTAAACCTCTTCCCCTGTTTGAGAAGAAAATTAACAAGATATTTACAAAAAAATAGAATACTTTCATAAAATTTTAATAATGCAAACAAAAACAAATGTTAATTTAGTTTAAGGGTATGAATATACCCACCGTGACCCCCTAAAAACAAGAATGTTGGAAACCATGGGAAGCTCTGGCCATTGTGGGTTCAATCCTCGGTAATATGGAGAGAAAAGATGCTTTTAAGCCCGCTTTCACCTAACCACCAGACATGACTTTTTAGGAGCATACATTCACTGGCTTGGCCTAAAGTTCATGATTAACATTGTATTTTAAAAAATTTTTTAATTGATCAAATCAGCTATCATTACGCTGTAACACATAATGATATCAGGGGAAGAATTTATAGTTTTTCATTTTTCCATCAAATTATATTTTGTTGTTGTTGTTTCTCAGGCCACCTGTCTGACGTAGTCAGATCGATGCTCACGAAATTCATCGTGGCGAGGGGTTGTGAAGTACGTCTGTCGTTGGCGTTGGCCTGATAACTTCATACAGGTGACAGTACGAATTGGCTAGGCGAAATTCGAAGGGACGATAGATAGCGACTCCTACTATCTCCACCTCCACAATTCTAGGCATGGAACTGAATGGAGAGAAATATTCTTTCAGTCCCCTGCACTCGTGATTCAGCCCACAAGAATTTTGGACCCACTGATTTAACGAGCGCGTACTCTGTGTGTACTCGGAGGGTATTTGCGGTATCGGCATCGAACCCAGGCCTTCCGGTCTGGAAGTCCAATGTCTAGACTACCCAATTGCGGCCAATTATATTCTATATTTCCATGTTTCTGTACTTGAACGATCTTAATTCATCTTCGATTGGGTGAGTGGAGGGAATATTTCAACTGTTCAGTTATCGCCTAACTGTTCAGATACACGAGGGCTTTTTGGCGACGGACCTCGTCATTTTGTACATGGTCAAGTGATGAGGATGACATCTGAGCTAGCACTCCCTTTCTCCTAACTACCACACCCGCCACCAATGGAAGGACATTTGAGCTCTTGACAACATGCATCGCTCCCTTACACGGCGGATTCTTCGTCTGTACTAGGCTCGAGTTCATGCCGATCACCAGTCCGTTACCTTGAACACTAGGCTACCGTGGCTTCATCTTCTATTGAAAAAGGAACAAAGGAATTTTTGCCATAGTCAAACACGCACAAAAGTAAAACAACAATAATCCCTTTGTATTGGCTAAATATATTTCATAAAGTGAATACGATTGTCAGTAAAAATAGCTAGCCAATAGCTTGTTTACATAAAGCAAAATGGAGTTTGGTTGCGCGTGGCACGATGAAAAGAATCCAGTTACTGAATTTATTAAAATTCATTTGCTTAAAAAAATCTCTAATATTATTTTAGAGTCTTTTGAAATCATTGAAAAGATTTACTTAATAAGAAAAGATAAATAAGTTAAGTATAAAAAGTTTTTTGATTGGATATAATTTTTCCTCTTAGTAAACCGTTACAAAGGTTTACATTTGTGTTTCCCGCCAAAATAATAATAGAATAATATGCTTTGATATCGCGTTTTAATTTTTAAAAAACTGTGTTCATGGAAAAATGAATTTTAGAATAAACTTAAAGAGAACTCATTTATATAAAATTATTGAATTAATCAAAAATAAACGCTATCACTCATGCTAATATTTTTTTGGGGAAAAAAATGTCCTCATTTGTGCGGAATTGTTGAAATCATAGGAAATCAAAATTCTGGAAAGGTAAAATTCGAAAAAGGAGGAAAAGTATAATTTTAATATATTATCTCCCATAAGACTTTTATTCTAGTTTTCACTACTTGTGTTTGGGTTTACTCATTTTTTTTTCACTTCTGAATACATTGACAAATTATTTTGAAACTCTCTTTTGGTTATCTTAGTCCAGTTTCTTTTTTTATTTACATCTTAGTAGAGCCTCTCAAAGGCTATGCGTCACCTAACGTCTTGAGCAACTGTTAGAGTGAAAGAAATAGTTATGGTTTTTTTTTCTCAAAGTTATAACACTATCCCTGTGGCAATTCTAAGGTTCTCCATTATAAATTTACAAAATATTTTGTATTATCCTATAGAATAATTATCATTTAAAATTGGACAAATTATTTCACTGGTCATTAGATTTCTGCTCTTCTGACATGGCTACTACAAAAAAAAAATGGTCCCTATTTTTTCGAAAACATAAACATAATATTTTTTGATGTACAGTTAAACTACATAAGACTATTGTGCCCTCAAATTGTTTTTTTTTCAACCATTGATGATTATACTTAGCTTCTCATGTTTTGCACATTTTTATATTGAAAATTCTATAGCCAGTTTGCAAAACAGTGTAGAAAATTTAAAGCTGAACAACAAAAGGCTGATACGAAAATAGAGATTACAAATTAAAAATTCCCCTTTTTGTTCTGTCTTCTTACAAAAAAAATAATAGAACTCAATGCACTTTAGAGTAAATTCCTCGATAAATTGAGTAACTTTATAGTAAATCAAATAAGGCTAACTTACTTAAAATTTAATAAATTTGCTTTTAAAACCCCCGGCCTTCCCGAACTAAGGCTCAGGCAGGCGAAACGTACCATCCTGGCTCACACCGAGTTTAGCTCTCGGCACTGCGAAAATTTACACTGGGCAATCGGTCTTTAACGACTTATTTCACGTATGCTTTTTATGGTTTCGAATAATGAGAAAATACCACTCGGTGGAATTTTCTGCAAAAAGAGGACGCGTCCTTCTGTAGAGCTAGCTGGTCTGAAAACTTGTTGACTACATTCCCCCCGGGAGAAGAAAGCTTATCCATCACTCCAGTGTATTATTTGCTGATCAAAGAGAGACAGTAAAGGGAGAAGAAGGGAAATAAGATTCTACTGACCAGATTGCGATTTTCGGTTATGCATAGTACCGTGTTTTCGAATTTATCATACACGATCAATTTCATTATCATTTATGTAAATGCAAAATATTTAATTAAAATTTGTAATTGAAGATAACAACTAGGTATTCTGAGCTTTATATTTATTTATTTTTTATATTATGAGCTTTATAGTTATAGTAGGAAGTGACTCCAAAGTCTAATAATTTCTGCCATACAAAAAGTCACCTTTACAGGTAAATTACTCATTTATTTAAATAGATTTTTTAAATTTTTATTTTATTTAGGTTATTTTATAAATTTTTAGGAAATTTCGTATGGGAATAGTACTATTATGTTTTTTTTTACAAAGATATTTATGTTTGAAAATAAGCATACAAAAATTGACATTTTTGATCCATAATCCATAAATAAAATGAGCATAGAAGGGGTTAAAAGAATATTTCAATCGCATTTGCATAATATTCATTTGAAAATGTACCCTTTCTTTTAAATAAACATATTTTTGTTTAGAGCAGTTCTAATTTTGCCTTTTAATTTATTTCTTTTTAGTATAATTCGAAAATAGATTGGTATGATATTGTTGTTTTTATTTCTTTTTCAGTTTTTTCCTAACCTAAATTTGTTTGAATAATCTCTTTTTTATACAATTACCCTTCTTATTTACAGAGTTTTAGCCATCTTAAATTTATATGTATTCATTTATGACCCATGGACGACTTTCTTTCTGCCTTTTTCAGTTTTAAGAAAATAATTTTTAAAGTTTTGATTTCTTTATTATTTGATATAGTTAGTTCTTTTGCTTGCAATATTCTAAAATAATTTTTTCACTTCTTAATTAATTTTATATGATACATAGTATTTAATTTTGAATTATTTTCCTGTTATACTTCAATTTATTTCTGAATTTCGCTTACGATTTACTCTTTCTATGTCTTCTGAAATTACCTTTTTTTACAAAGATGTAAACATTTCTATTTAGAAAAAATCTAGAAGTTCGTAAACGACTGTAGCACCTTTAAGGAACCAACTAAACACTTGAATTGACTGTAATAACTAAGTTAGCATAATCAAAATAGTATAATATTGAAGACAAAAATTTAAATATGTTTAAGTAAAACACAATTGTACAGTTTTGTGGAAAACTGGCGTATAACGCAACAGAAAAATAAGATCGAAATTTAAAGCAGAGCGTTATACACCGGCAGGTGAAAATAATACCTTTAAAAATAAAAAAAAAAGAAAGCAGCTAAGCAATAAAAAAATTAGACTTCTACATATATAGAAATACTGTTCACTAAAAGAAATAAAACATACTTTTATGAACTTTAAGAATGATCGCTTTCGATGAATACTACTTTTCAAATGTCTGCGGTAATGCATCGAATAAATGACTTCAAAATATAAGAGCATTCCACTCGTACATTTCTTTTGTTTCTTAGTGGCAAAAGAAGGTGCGCGTTATATAAATATACCTAAAAATTAAAAAAATGCACCTGGAAAGATAGGTCCAGGCTTACGCCGAACTTACGGTACAAAGAATATTTTGGAATTTTCAACCGGATTAAGAGAGAGAAATATGTTAACGTAAAAATTGATGATGGCCCTCATGATTTTGAATCACGGTCATACGACGAGGACGATAACTGAGCTGGCACCCCACTTTTCTAACTTCCACACCACAGCGATGGCGTTTGAGCCTCGACATACTTACGTGCATTGATCCCCTACAATAGTGCGTGGGATTTTCAGCAGCATTAGCCTCAAACTTATGACACGCCAGCCTCGAGTACGTGACTTTGACCACTAGGCTAACATGGCTACCAGTTGGACTGCACGAATCTTTGATGGATCTAAATTCCAGCCTCCCGTCTGCCCCCTTTTTGTTAGAATTTAAAATCTAATAAAAATATTGAAAGGTCTCCTTCTTGCCTATATGCGAGCATTTCGTGCTGTACTAATGTATTCTCTATTTTGACAAAAGAAAAAAAATTTTTAGAATCGCATGGTTAACATTGTATTTAAACATGTTTCTTTTTGCTTTGTACTCGATAAAAGAGTTGAAAGCATTAAGTAAATTTCAGTGCATTAGAATAACAGGTGAAGGTCTATCTATTCTTCCTTTTGTAGTAATAAAATAATATTCCGCATTTCACACGTTTCGGACTTGAATCATATAATTCATCTTCGATGACAAATAAATCCCAAACAGCGTTTTTCTTTTTTACATTATTAATCAGACACG
Source organism: Trichonephila inaurata madagascariensis (assembly GCA_019973955.1). Taxonomy (NCBI): domain Eukaryota; kingdom Metazoa; phylum Arthropoda; class Arachnida; order Araneae; family Nephilidae; genus Trichonephila; species Trichonephila inaurata. Next base: position 147,326 of record BMAV01006748.1, read on the forward strand.
CAAAAAGTAAAACGGCACAATTCATGTTACTCGTTAAATATATTTTCTACAATGATATGACTGAAAATTAAATTATGGTTCGCTAAACATAAAATGTAATGCATACACATTGATTGGTGGGGACAGGATGTAAAGAATAAAATTAAAATTATTCAAACTATGAAACAACATATATATAGTAATATAAAATAAAAGTGAAGAAGTAAAACCTACAGTGCTAAAAGCATATATATATATATATATATATTGATTTTTTCTCCAACATTATTTTTTATAGATATTTGAAATGTATAAACGAATTCTTAAGTTAACAATAGCCGAAGATAAAAAAATAAAAAATACTAAAAAATTTTTCCGATTTGATATTTTTTCCTTCGTTAAAACATTAAGAAACATATATTTTTCCCCAATAAAGTGACACAACACAAAAGAGAAAATTTTAGGTATTGTTTTCAGTGAAATAAAATGAATTAATGTTTATTCAGAAAAATGAATTTCAGAAGAAAGTTTGGATGAATAATACAGTTACGAATTTTAAGTTAATTCCCAGTGAACGGTACGCCCCTTGTCCGCCATCTTGTTTTTGGCGACTATTGGCGAAACGATATGACTCCGCGAAGCACACGCCAAGTATGTATCGATGTATCTCGTGCTAGATCTAGAAACTCAGCGTGAAACTCAGCCCGGAGAAATGGCGCTAAAAAATCGCCAAAATAGCGTACCGTTCACTGATAGAGCCCGTAATTTTGTGTGTATATATATAATGAATGCTTAAAATAGTATAAGTTATATCTTGGATGTATAATATAAATAATCACTTGCTAGTAAAAATAAATATACTATCAGTTGTATTTATTTTTATATTGTACACTTACAAGCCACCTGTTCCTTACATTATAATGGCAATTCAATGGATACTTGGCAAACAAGTTTTATGATAGAGCCAAGTTAGGCATCATTTTTTAAGTGACTATGCTCAAGACCATTTTTTAGCGACTTATGCCCACTTTCTTTTGGTGAGTTGGAGAACATATGGATACTTTAGAAATTACTAGAGAAATCTACTAATATCATGATCTGTGGCGTAAGCGTATCTTTCTCGAATCAAATAAGAAGTCTCTCGCCGAAACTGAGTTAGTATTGCTTGACCGCTGAAGAGTCGACCAGCGATTAGTTATTACTTCGGCTGTTGAAAGGGTACAATCAAGGGCTTGTGAATAATCTTGAACACACTCGTATTTTTAGGCACTGGATAGCTGTGCCCAAACCCTACATACCAACTTCCAAAAAGGACTTATTTTGCTAAATTTGTTGCTGTAATCCTGTATTTTGGCGATTATCCCATTTCTAAAGATTTTCATCGTTCCTGAAAACTGTCTTGCTCTTTTGAGAATGATATCTTAAAAATCCTTCTAACCCTTCGATCTACATGACAATATATTCATTTTAAGCGGATGTATTGCGCCAAGATTAAATACTATCACTATAACTAGCATCAGTTTGAAAATTTTCATCATTTACGCTCAGGTTTTAAGACCACGGAAAATCAGGAATTCTGAAAGGTATCTTCAGAGTAGAAAAGAACTGTAAAATTCAATTTATTATATTTTGTTTCATTAGGAATTTTTTTCTCTTATTATCACCAGTGTTTTTAACTCTCCATGTTTTTTAATAAAAATAATTAAAATTTCTTTTTTTCAAATATTGTTTATTTTGTTTGTTTTTATTTACGTTTTACAAGAGCTTCCTCAAAATTCGACATGTTACATTGTGTCTTGAATCACTGCGTGAATTACCAACCAAAGTCATTACTTTTAAAGCTTCAATACTATTTTCTGTCAGAAGTTTTAACTTGGTTGGAGTAAACTTGCAAAATATTTCATTACTCCGCATAATAATTTTAGTTTAAATTAATTACTGTATTATAACATTTATTTCTTGTTTACTGCTCTCTGATAGAACCACTGGCACCTTGCATTTACAAAAATAATATCCATTTTAAAGTATATTACCCTATACAACAGGAGTTAGCAACCTATGGCACGCGTGCCACATGTGACAAGCGGTACAATCCCCTCAGCGATACTTTTCACTCCACATAAATTTATCAGTTTGTGAGTGGGTGGAAGTTATGTGTGATTAATTTGTAATCGAACCTCATTTGACAAGCATCTTCAGAATTATGGCATTTAAGAAATTACAAAAATCTTCAAGATACCAAATCTAAAGATAAATTTACAAGCTATTTTGTAAAGCTGAATGTCATGTTGAGAAATTTTTATTGTTTGAAAAAGAAAATTACACCTACTCTGCTTTCCGTTCTTGGTTCTGCATATATCTAAGTAAGAAATCTTCCCCTCACATGAAAATAATATATCGAGTCAGCAAATAAATTGTTTTATAACTGAATATTCAGGACCGTATCAAGTTGAAAGTCACAAATTATTCCTCTGATTTTAAGTGATATGAATGTAGAGTGTCTGACTAGGTTCGCATTAAAAATTTTATTTTATCTTTTTTATTTAACTATAATGAAGAAAAATACTTATATTTTATTTTTGTCTATTTTTATTTTAATAAATATATTTAAAAAAATGCATAATATGAGTACAATTTTGATTTTTAAATTTTTGTTGAAGAAATAGTTATATTTTTATGCTATTTATGTTTATGTTAAGAAATATCATTAAATGACGCCAAATTAATATATGATACAACTATAAACACCTCTGTATTATTGACCTCTATTCTCAACTCTGCATGCATTACCGCGGGAAACTGAAATTATTCAATCGAGTCAGTTCGTAACAATCCTACTGTGTGGCACGCCCAATCATATCGGTAGATTTAATTGGTACGCCACAGCTAAAAAGTTTGCCAACCTCTGCTATGCCAACAACATTGTGCTTAAACTGTTTTATTTTAGTCGTCGATTATATTGTACCCTTAACATGCCACACAAGGCACTTTGTGCAAAGGGAAACACTTCTACCCTTTACAATACAACGGGAAAATTTTAAAGCTTGTTATTTTGCGAAAAAAATGTTTAAAATAATGAATTGAGATTAAAAATTCAAATACGCTCATCTCGTTAAATCCAGTGCTCTAACGGCTTTATGCGTTTATGGCAGAAAGGGGAACCCCCCCCGGACTGCATATAACTTAGAGACAGTATTAACGAAATTTGAATCACACACACCTTAACAAAGTTTATTTCACATTAATACGTTACTTTTCCTTAATTTTATTTTTAAGTTCAAAATACATTCAAGTTCACACATACAAGTCAAGTTCATACAAGTGTATTTGATGATGTTTTAATTATTGGGCTGTAATAAAATTATTAAAAAATATTCTTAACTATTGTCACTTACAATCACACTCCTATGATGTAGTCCCAGGTTTAAAAAGTAAAGTTTCTCCCGCTGGGTTTGGGGCATTATATTTGGGAATATGGGCATTACGTTTTTAAGCATGCGTATTGCAATTTTCACGGGACGGTTTGTTTCTATCAAAATCAATTATAGCAACGACAGTTTTCAAGATAAAATCGTGATTAGCATATTTTTTCCGATACTCAACAACAAAAGCAGTCATCCACTGCTTCCAAAATAATAAATGGAAAAAAAAATAATAATAGTAAAGGGAGGAGGATTGTTAAAACGATTTGATTCATTGTGGATGGTAACTGTAAGTCATTTTTATAAAATATAATTGTAATAAAATTTGTGAGTTATAAAAATACTAATTACTGACTTAATAAGAGTAAATTCTAATGTGTTTTCGTTGTTTTAAAATTGAATTAATTATTATGATAGCACCTATTGATTTTATTTATCAACATTTTCATAAATCGTTTCCCCTGTTTTTGGTATTTTTTTTGCATAAACACAATTTAGAAAAAAAAGCACAAATAAAAGGTACTTATAGTGAAGTACAGCAGGGCTGTTGAAACTTTTACTGCGCAGCCCAATTTTCAATCCTAATTTTCACCTCATGCCTAATTTTCACCTTTAATGTATTGCAGGCAATAATAATGTACTTTTGGACGCTAAATCTACAAAATGACCTTAATTATAAATTACCAAGATAAGTATTAAATTTTGTATATATTACTTTTAATTAAGCTTATTTTAACTAACAGGGATATGTATGTTGTTACTTTCCTCCTAATTTTAAATTGGAATAGATTGCAAAATACCTCTTTAATTATAAAGGCATCAAGAATACCAAGTACACAGGTACCCTGATACTACAAAGGCTTCCTCAACTACTGAAGAAGAAATTTGATAGAATTAATGTCAAGTGTCGAAATTGAAAGGCAATTCTAGTAATAAAACACTTTTAAATTTGCAGGAGTGGCTGATGAATTTTCCGCATTGAAAACAAAAGTTCATCGCATATATTTTTCCCTTCCAACTCTAGTGCACATTAAACTCTTGTTCTTAATTTAGTATTGATAAAATTAATTATCAAATCCATTATGCAATTCTGATACATTTTATAAGTATACTAGCTGACTCTGCCACGCGCTGCTGTGACTTTACTAAAACGTTGATTTAATATTATTCTAAGCCATCACCAGTCAAATTAATATTCGCTTGCAATGTTCTTGGAGAGTTGAAATTAAGCATAAAACACCATAATGTTTTAAAATTTGGCAATTTATTCATCTCCCTATTTGAGTATAGTATAATACATGAAATGCTTATGAAGTTGTTGGCAACAACATAAGAAGATATAATTTTATAAATAAAGCGACTAACGTTGATTTTATCAATTTTAATATTATTTTTATCATTTTAAAAGTAAAACAATAAATAAGTTTAATATAACTAATCGCTAAACAGTGCACAATATTTTCGAAACTTATAGATTTTGATATCAGATTTAGATTATCCGTTTCAAGATAAGTCAGGGACCAAGCTTTCGCTTCCAAGGCTTTAAGCTAAAGCCTCTGCCCCGGTGTGTCTAAATATGGTCCTCCGGCAAAGCTACAGAAATTTCTAAAATTCAATTTCAGATTCTCGTTTGCCATCCCGAAATACACCAGAAATGTACTTTCCGCTCTGTATATTCGAGGGTAAAGCCCAGACCAGCTCTTATAGACCGCAGTCCGGCATTATCTGGAAAGTTAAGGTAATTTCTAATATTCGGATTTCAGAATCTTCGTTCACCATCACGAAAAACACCAGAAACGCATTTTTGCTCTAGGACTTTACGGTGAGCACCTGCTATGGTTCGCGGCGTAATAGACGGTCGTCCAGAAGTATCCGGCAAAGTTGAGGTAATTTCCTCGATAGGACAAATTCAGATTGTCCGTCTCAAAATACGTCAGGGACCAAGTTTTCGAGCTCCAAGACCTTTCAGATAAGCGCGCCTGCCACGGTGTTTCTAGAATACTGTCGTCCGGCATTATCCGGTAAATTTGATAGTATTATTGAACCCGATTCAAAATTCGGATTCCACGCCCCAAATACGCCAGGTATCTACCTCTTTTCGCCCACCTTGGTCTATAAAATCCTCTTCTGCAGACACACACATACGCATTGCGACCTTTTGCAAATTTTCCCGTTTCCCGGATTTTTCACTACATTACCGGCAATAAAAAAAAAATTATGACGTCATTAATTGAAATAAAACTATCCTATATTTCAAGTTGGACGAAATAACACACAATACATAAAATTATATTAACATCGGTTGAATAGTTTTGGAGTCCATCGCGGACAAACACTGCGACACGTAATTTTTACATATAAAGATTATACAGCGTAAATAATATATTTGCTTTACTTACACATCAGAATGATTTTGTTTTGCTTCTTATTTCAGTACATTAATAATTTTAAATAATCTTTTATTTTAGACTTTTCGATGTGCTCGTGTCCTCCTCCCCACAGTCTGAGAACTGCCGCTACAGGGAAAGCTACTCTTCTAATAATAAACTAACTGATAATGTAACAATACTTGAAATCAAAGCTTCACTCACATAATGAATCTAATTGCACCAATTTTGTTGTAATTGTTGCCACACACAAATCCATTTTAATTTTCTTCAGCCATCATCAAGATAATAATGTATATGTTAGTGTCCCTGTAAAAATTCTAGTCGTAATTTAAAAGGAAATTATTAGGTCACATGTTCAAAAATAAAAGTTTTTATTTATTTCAGAGGTACATTGTTTCCAAAACCTTATGATTACAGAAAGTTAGATAGTCTCGCGCAGAATTAACTTGTAATTACAAAACCTTTCTACAAATATTCCAAATAGGAAACTTGTTATGAGCATAATTTCAAAAGTTTTATTATGTCAAAACAGTAGTATTTATAAGCTAAAAGTAAAATTATGAGCAAAAGCTTTTTTGAAAAAATTGTAATTGTTGTGAGGAATTTAATTGAAGCTTTTATGTCAATAAATAAAGAAATTTTCTCATTACTTTCCATCACCTTGACAACAACAATAGGTAACAATAATTTAACGTTTTTGTACCTAGTTTTAGAAAATGCTTTATGCACGCGAAATCCTCAAAACAACTTTAAGCTCGTGAACTCTTAGTTTGAATATTACCTACGATTTTAAAAAGGAAATCTTTAAAACTGTCCTCAATAAATTGCCTTAGATGATTTTTTAAAATGGAACTAAATAGGGTTATGTTATCGAATGAAAAATTCTTGAGAACATGTAAGAAAAATAAAATAATTTTTCATTTTTCTTAAAAAATACTACTTTATCTGTATATATGAAAAAAATTTGAAGTCTTTCACGAATTTATTGTTTACACAAATACCGCTTTTTTTCCTGGTCTTTTTAAATATTTTTAATAATTAAATAATATAATCGTGTCTAAATACTTCTTTTAAGAGTAAACAGAAAAAAAATACGTGCCACACACAGGAATCCAAATGTCTTTTTCTTTCATTTGAGTCTGTAGCACTGATTATAACCAATTAATGCTATCTGACTTTTTAGAAAGGTCTTCTGTACCGTATTTGCTTAGCTTTTCTATTACAATACTTTTTTTTTCTAAATACTTTTGGGGAATTTCTAAGAGAAAGTGAAGAATTATTTTATGTAAAATTTTCATTATAATTTTCAGAGTTCTTTGCCATTTTTTCAATACTGATATATTCTTTTCTCATGTTCTTGAATATGAGCTTTTTGCACCATTAATTAGATTTAACAACTAAAAAAGTGAAGTATAGAATCTTGTTCAAATTATTTTAATAAATCAAATTTTAATAAGTAAAAGATTACCTAAACAAACATTTTTCATTTCACAGCACAATTTGAGAGACAAAACATTACATTAAAGTGTGAACTTTTTCCCAAAGTTATGTGTCTAATTTTTTATAAACTTTGCAGTTAATTTGAAAATTAATACTTTTTCTTGAAAAAAAGAATTATCTATTAACTGATGAAATCCTGAACTTTTATTTGACCATCGCATCAAATAGAAATTATATAAAAATAAAAATAAAGCTGATATTTAATCTTTGAGATTGTTATGGTTCAACTCCACAACTATTTTTCTATATACCTGTGTACAGAGTAACACACAACAGTGCAAAAATAAGACTAAAAAGAAAATTTTGAACTTTTTTGCTTTTTTATTTGCTTTTATAAACAATCTTTTAAGTTATAATAAATAAATACTATTTTTAATATTTTCATTTGTCAATATATTTAATTATAATTAGATCATTATATCCCATATTTGTAGAACAATAAAACGTCAAAGGTGTAGTTTGAAACACAAATTTTTGACTTATACGAAAGTTCTTTGTAAGCAGTCCCTTATAACAGGTAAGATATTTTTTCTAATATTTAAATGTAAAAGTTCTATGTGTATTATACTTAAGAATGCTGAACTATTTTCTTTTCTTTTGTTTTGGACAAATAATGCCATTTAATAGTGTCAAAATAGCTATTTTGAATTTCTTAATTATCATAGTATTTTTCATTTTGTCTGTTATAACTCCATCAAAATTTCTGATTAATAATCTTCACAGTTAATACTTTTTTTAAAAAAATAATAAATTACATGTGTGTTAATTATTAAACATTTTGAGTATTCTTTTTTTAGAGTATTCATTTTGTATATGTTTCAAGTAAAAATGTTTATAACACTCAAAATAATGAGTTTATTTCTTAAATTAATAAAATTAAATTTATAGTTGGTTAAAATTTCTTACTCAATAAAGAATGAATAACTCATCCCTTGATGCAATTTAAAATATTAGATTAAAAAATGTTTATGTATTTATTCAACTAACCAAGTTGAGGTGTTTACAAGCAATATTGCTGTGGGCATTTGATTACAATATTTTTAAATATGTTATTGCTTAATCTTGAATCCTTGTTATGTAATATTTTAATATTTGTTTATCATGAATGAAAAATGTATTACAAATTATATTATTCATTGCTTTATTCAGTAAATAAACACTTATGAGGAGAGAGATGACATAATTATTTGCATTTTAACAAATTTTCATTCCATCGTTCGAATTATATAGAGAGGTAAATGACAAACCATTTCGATGAAAATTTTGAGACACATGTCGGAAACAGATCATTGCAATTATCTGATTCAGTGATGAAATTAAGACTTTTCAAATCGTGATCACAAACAGTTAGGTAAAGTATTTCTTTTAAAATGTAAAGCTTCCGTTTTTTGACTGCTGAAATTGTTAATTGAACTGAGACTTCGAGTAAAACATATTGTAGTTCTATTTAGCTGATGTTAAGAGTTATAACGCAATTCGGATTTAGGATTGGATTTACTAGTAATAGCAGTTTGCAACCTACTTTTTTCCCAAATTTTTAATTACATTCTGTTTACCTTAAATAAAAGTTCACTTTGTTATCCCTTTTCAAAAAAAAAGAAAGAACTGTAATTATGTTTTTAAATAAAAAAACTTTCTTAACCCGGGAAGGGCCACACTAAAACTAACGTTAATGGTTAATGGAGTCACCCCAATCATTTTTCAAATTAATTTTTATTGTACGTAAAAAAAAATCGTTATTCCGGGAAAATTTAATTTAAAAAAGTCCCTTACTTACTTAAAAGACTTAAGATTTCTTTTTGATAATTTGAAAAAAAAATCAATCAAATGAACTAAAATGTTTCAAATTGCGTGTTTTTTAAAATAAAGAACACAAATCCGAACTTTTGGTAAATTACAAAAAGGGAAATTTTGCAGGGAATCTGCCATATTTTTTTCGTTATTGTAGTTTTTTTTGTCCTTTGTAATCGATAAATAGCATTTCGATTTTTTTCTTGCTTGTGTTTTTTCGACAGGTAGCAGTGTGTCTTGTGGCTTCATATCTTTCTTGATGGAGATTTTTAAATAGCATTTGAAATTTTTTTTCCCGCTCAAACGTTTCATGTTATTCTTTCTTTCAAATTAACTTTCCTGTCAAATTAATACATTAACTCGTCAAATTCTTCCCTTTTTTTTATAGTCTCTCTGTTCCAATAGAGATGGGGAATATTCTTTTTATATATATATTCTATTCATTTTTTTAGTAAACCGTAATAAGTAGTGTAACATACAAAGAGTGTGTGTACAGAGTCACCTTAGGCTCCCGAAATCTTTTAATTTTGAAAAACTGTTTATTTTTACAAATGACCTTATCAGTATCCCCCCTGTGTAAAACTTCATGTAAACTGAAATGTATTTGTCACATATCCCCTTTTTGGGGAAAGGCAATCATTTTTACAATCTCAAGGAAATTGATGTGATTGAGTTTTCCCCACGACCACTTTTTATGAAAAGGCTACATTTCCCCCTTTGAACGCCATGGTTTTGATCACTCGTTGTACGACTCATTATGGCTTATAAATGTAAATGAACAGAATATAAAGAAAGAAAAGACATTTGTGTGATGTCTATTAAGTTGAAACTGACCAGTAAGAGTAGAAAATTTAAAATAATGGATGTTCCTGATAGCTAGAGTAAATTTATAAAATGATAACATAAAAAGTTTGAGTAGAAAGGGGAAAAATTTTCAAATCTAACTAAAAAACCCCATCAAGAAAATATAAACTACAATGAGGAGTGAGTGAATATTAACGTCGCACTGTTCAGCACACGAGGGCTTTCACGGAACCCGTAAATTTTCCATGGTCAAGTGACGTAGACGACACCGAGCTGGCACCCCCTCTCCCCAAAAACCACACCACACCAACGGGGTACGTTTCAGCTGTCGACAGATTTGGGGAATATGAAGCTACAAATGTACCAAAAAAACACTCGCCTGCCAAAAACACAAGCAAGAAAAAATTGAACATCTTTTGTCGATCATCAAGGATAATAAAACTATAATAACGAACAAAATACGTTTCCCCAAATAACATTCCAATGTTAATGAAAAGTGTCTTGATGTATGTCCTTTATTTAAAATCATGCCCCTTTGAAACATTTTAGTTCGTTTGTTAATTTTTTTTTTTAAAATTTTCAAATCAAAATTTACAAGTTCTTAAAATCGGTAAATATACTTTTTCTTGATTAAATTATTTACAGGAATTACGATTTGTATAGTGCACAATAAAGTAATTAAAAAAAAAAGGATTGGGGTGATTCCGTCACCCCGCGTGATATTAACGTTAGTATCGAGTACGCGCCATCTCCCAGGTTAAAATCAATCATATCAGCATATTAAACTTCTAATTTATAAATCATTATTTCTAATATCTCTAATTGGCAAATTATTTTTAATTTCATGAAGTTATTTTATCTTTTTTGTAGGATTTCCCGTTGTTGCCTCCACGAGAAATTGGTTTCATAAAGCCTTGAAGATATTTTTATTTGTTCTGTGCTCTTGTGGATTCCTCTACCAGTCATTCTCTTTCTTGAAACTGTACAGAGCTTATCCCACTTTGGTTGATATTCATGTGGAAAGACCAAATATTATACCATTACCTTCTATTTCTCTATGTAATAAAATCGGTAAGTTTGAATATTACATAAACATAAAACTTGATAATATGCATACATTTATAAATATATGTAAGAATAGTTAATTTAAATCTAAAACAAAATTATATTTAACAATTCACATTTACACTCATGGACAAAAAAATTAGCGCGCCAAGAAGGAGTCTTCAAAATGAAACCAAATTTTACATACGTAATGGCTACTTTGATAAAGTAAATGATTAGAAATTAAAAGAAAAAGGATCATTTATTTCAGAGCAAAAGACAAAAGAACGGAGGATTTGATACCCTGTTGAACCCCCTCTAGCATGAATGCACGATGCGATACGATCGGGCATTGAATTCTCTAAAGCTCTGTATGATGTCTTGAGACATTTCGTTCCATATTTGGTGTAACCTAGCCTCTTTTTCGTTCAAACACATGGGATGCCCAACTCGCCATCCCAAACGATCCCAGATATCCTCGATTGGAGACAAATCTGGGGATCGGGCAGAACAAGGAAGGGTAGTAACAGTGCGGGAACAGTCTTGTGACACCCTTGCCGTGTGAGGCCGAGCATTGTCTTGTTGAAAAATGGCTCCTGGGAGCCGTTGCATGAGTGGCAACACATGTGGTTGCAGGATGTCATGGACATACCACTGCGCTGTCATGGTGCCACAGATCAATACTAGGGGTGACCGTGTATTGTACGCAATGGCACCCCATACCATCACACGAGCTGTGGGAGCCGTGTGCAGCTGTAAAGCAAAGGCAGGATTGAGGCGTTCACCATGGGGTCTCCATACACGAACAAAATTGTCATCACTGCTGAGATTGAATCTAGATTCGTCGCTAAAGACGACCTGCTTCCATTCCGCTGCAGTCCAGTTTCCTCGTGTATGATACCACTCTAAACAGAGGTGCCGATGGGTGGGCGTCAGGGCAGCCCAAATAATGGGGGCCGCTATCCCAAATGTTCTTCAGCCAGGACCTTCGTATGGTTCGAGAAGACACGAGGCCTATGAAGGTGCTACCTGTGCTTGGATGGTGGCCTATGAAAGCAGTTGGCTGTGCGCGTGCATTTCTTACGATGTGGCGGTCTTTTCGAAGACTGGTCTGTCGAGGGTGTCCTGAGCCTGGTCTTCGTGTAAGTGACATCTCTTGGATCCACTGATCCCAACACAATCAAAGCGGCCTAACTGACGAGCTAATCACCTTGCTGACCACCCAGCTTCCATCATGCTGATGATTCTCCCCGTCATAAACTGCGACAGCTGCTCATATTAGCTTCAGAAACGGCGTAATGGCATGTCTTCCTCAGCTCTTGCTTTGTAAACGATTCAGCAACTCAAACAAGCTTTGTTACCTGTTTTATACTCCACTGAGAACGACGTTAAAAGCCCTCTACCGGCTAAACGTAATGCGCAATCACGCTGCATTTCTAATCATTTGCATATCTCCTCGATATGTACCTTCATGCTAAGTTTCGTTACGATCCCGCAATTGTTTCTTGGTACGCTAATTTTTTGTCCATGAGTATATTTTCCATTACATAAAAATACGTAATACTCCGAAGTTACGTGATAAGAAGGACTGAGTGATAACTGCGTAAGTCGCGATATAGTTACCCATACAAATACATATAAATTATTTTTTGTTAGGGCCGGAGACGAAAAAAAATAAAAAATTAGAAAAAAATGTCTAATACAATACTAGGTAACACAAATACAAAATAGTAAACTGAAATTTTTTTCTTGCTGAAGGTTTCATAAAATCTAACTAAGTAGTCTGCCGAATTCAAAGACTTTTTTTTTCTCCAGCAAAATTTCCTTATAGCACATTAATAATTCTTTTTATTTCTTATTTTGTTAGAAAAATACGCTCTTTGTTGGATTCTGTGTTTTAGAAAAATTGTAGCACTTTTTCATTTGAACCGGGGCTTTCTGTCAAATATCGAAACATCATTCGATCTTCTGATTAAACTGGGTCTTAAGACTCAAGTTCTTAAATGTCTTGCTCTTGCTCATGTATTTCTATGAGCTCATCCATTGTCAGCTCCTGATTGTGGGAATTCAGCAATTCTTGAACGTGATCACTATACATTTCTAAATTTATCTGCCAGGGAAGGAAAACTTCTTCAATCCATTATTAATTTTATCCCACTCTGGTACTGAAATTCAGTGATGAAAAAAAAATATATCTGACGAGTTTTGACTCCGGGTTCGCGTAGATCGAGATATTACTGTATTCCAATCATAAGAATCCAATCCCAGCTCATAAAATTTTATGCTCTTTTTATGTACGCACCCATACTTTATTCTCCAATTGAATCCTAAACTAAAAAAGGATGATTTAGCAGTTCTGTGGAAATAAATATAAATAAACAATCCAGTTAAAATTCGGAGCACTTGGCGTTAGTTTGCCTCCGTGTTAAAGTTTCGTTAACTGGCTGAATAAAAACTGTTTTTTCCGAAAATTTCTCTATGCTTACTTCGAATCGTCATATATATATATATATATATATATATATATATATATATATATATATATATATATATATATATATATATATATATATATATATATATATAATATTTAATGCTTAGCTTTAAAAGATATTATCAAAGGAATGATATTCTATGTGTTAAAGGTATCCGACTACGTTCGGAACCGAGATTTTGCAAAAGCGTATAAATGGATCATATTTATGATATTTAGTGTCACTTAGATTAGAAAATGTATATAAAATTGTTTTAAGAATAGTATTACAATAAAAAATTATTTAAGTACAATATTTTTACAAAAATGAACATTGAATGTCAATTTTCAAAATATTCTCCTCTTGTGAAAAATGCTTCTATTATAATAATATTTTGCCTGTATATAGCTCTGACCTCTCCACAGAGGCTCAACTAGAATTTTTGAAATATATACCTTAGAAGTGGTTTTATCCATGTTTTACGACACAACAGAGGTGAGAAATTTTAAGAAAAAAACGCCGATAATTATTTTAATGGGTTGTAACTCTGAAAATAACTTGAATTTTTCAAAAAAAAATAGTTCAGACTCTCTGAAGAAGTCTTTACTTTATATAAGCACACACACACAAAATATTACTATTTTAGAAGCATTTTTTATAAAAGGAGAACATTTTGAAAAAAGGTTATTCTAAGTTACTTTTTAGCCAAAATATTTTATTTAAATAATTTTTTTGATAAAATGTCCTTAAAACAATTTTATACATGTATTCTAATCTAAGTGACACTAAATGTCATGAAAATTATCCATTTATGCGCTTTTTTAAAATCACGGTTCCGAACGTAGTCGGATACCTTAAGGCGTTTATAAATCGATAATTATAGATGGGAGGATATGTCATTCTTAAGGTTTTCTCGTTGGATTTCTCTTCCCTTGAAGAAGGAAAGTTTACTAACGTCATTCTTTAAAACAAAACGAGGATCATTAGTGATGGACCTGTACTTTGAACTCCCTGGATCAAGTGACGAGGACGATACCCGAGAGGTCACACTATTCTTCTATCCTTCACAAGGACTTTGAGCAACGGAAAATTTAACGTGCATCATTCCTTCTACGCGTCAGGTCTTCAGTGATACTAGGGGTCAAAACTCATGGCACGACGACCACGAGTTCATGACCATAACTAATAGGCTACCGCAGCCTTTAGGATTCATTTGAAAAATTACTTACCTTTTTCTTTTTGAGAGAAGCTTTATACAGGAGACTTTCTTAACTGAATAATTTTTCTGACGATAATATAACTAATATATATACTTTGATATAATTTGGATTCGATAAAATATGGTCTTGGAAAAAACACGCTAAACCTCATTTGAAAGTTTTTACGATTGCAAAGAATATGCAAATTTCAACCAGAATGTTTGTTAATTGTGTTAGCGAATTTAAGTCTAATAATGGAAATAAAAATATTTAATTAAGTATATAAAATATAAAAAACAACTTTATTTTCTATGTAGAGTTTTTGGTATTTAGATTTTTAAATCAAATAAACTGAGTCTAAAAAACTAATTCATGTCCAATAAATATTAAAAGTTAAATACACATGATGCAGGTAATATATATATAATTACGACTGCTTTTTCCCTTTTACAGGATTCGTCGCAGGGGCTTCTGTACTTCTGTCCCATCCGACTGCAAGTGGTTTCAACGAACCGTCTACTGCCTCAGATATACTCAAAATTGTCTTGAAGGACAAACAGACGAGGACATCGTGTTGGCGGTCAGTCAACCATTTTCTTTTCAAAAACTCCACTCTTATTGTTTTTCATAAATAAATTCAACTCCTTTCAGTTTCATTTTATTTCTGGATTATGGATAAAAAAATGTCAATTCTTTTTTTATTCTTATTTTTAAACATACATATATTTTTAAACATACATATATTTTTAAACATACATATATTTTTAAACATAATAGCGCAATTCGCATACAATTTTTTTTTAAAATTAATGCAAAAAAAAATCTATTTGAATAAATGAATAATTTACCTGTAATGTTGGCTTTCTAAATGAAAAAAATCATTAGATTTTTGAGTCAATTCAAACTAACTATAAATATAAAGATTAGAATATACCCAGCTTTTTTCTTGAATTCCAAATTTTATTTACATCTTTTGCATTTACAGAAATTATTATGAAGTTGTTAATCAAAATCTGATCATGTACGATAAATTTGAAAACTCGATACTGCACGTAAGCCAATATTGCAATCTGGACAGTAGGATCCTGTTTCTCTTCTTACCTTCTTTCCTTTACTGTCTTTCTTTGAGCAGCAAATAATACTCTGTCGTGTTGGATTAGTTTTATTCTCTGTTGAGGGAATTTAGTCAACAAAGTGTCTTTCAGACACACTTGGTGCTCAGCAGAAGGGCCGTCCTCTTTTTTGCAG
Source organism: Trichonephila inaurata madagascariensis (assembly GCA_019973955.1). NCBI lineage: Eukaryota > Metazoa > Arthropoda > Arachnida > Araneae > Nephilidae > Trichonephila > Trichonephila inaurata. The sequence continues at coordinate 163,177 of BMAV01006748.1, forward strand.
AAAATTCCACCGAGTAGTATTTTTTAATTATTTGAAACCATAAAAAGCACTTGTGAAATGATTCGAGAAAGACCGATTGCACAGTGGGAATTTTCTCAGTGCACGAGCTACACTTAGAAGGAGCCAGGATGGAACGCTTGGCCTACCCGAGTTCCACTCGGGAAAAGCCGGGAAGGGGTTAATTTCGAATCAATTAACTTTTGTTTCGTCGCAATATGAGAAATTGAAACATTTAATTTTTGATTTTGCCATCTGCAATCCTTAATTTTCAGGCACCAGTACCAGCTTTACACGCAAATATGAATCGAAGCCAGGGATACGTACGACTCTTTGGACAGCGACCAACAGATCTCATCCAAGACTGCACGGTAAAGGCTGGTGCCACCACACCTTGCAAGTGAGTCTCAGCTCAGGAAATCCCTTATTTTTCAAATAGTTTTGTCATGCTTGTACCAACCTTATTTATGGGCTAAATTCATGACATTCACGTGATAAATACAGACACATGATCCCCATTGAATTTAAAACTGACATCAGACATACTTGTTGCTCTGCTTGTAAACTTAAATAAAGTTTTATATATATATATATATATATATATATATATATATATATATATATATATATATATATATATATATATATATATATATATATTATACGTGCACTTTTAAATCAGTTTCCTTTTTTTTTAATTATATGAATTATTATTGTTTACAAATATATACATTTTAAAAGAATCTGCAAAAAGCAAAGGCTGGCAACATCAAAGCGCATGAGCTGATTGGCTGGAAACCTACGGCTGCATATCATTTGACTGTGACGTCAAATAAATTTATCAACTGATTGATTAGAAACACGTGTTTGTAGTTGTGTGACCCTAAAGTCATATGAATTTACCACATTTTCTTATGTGGTTTTGAAATAGCGTGGTTTAAGACAGCATTTCTCAAACCGTGGGGCACGTCTTCCTGGGGGGTGATAACACTACGTGGGGGTGCGAGCATTTCAGAAAGTCCAAAATAAAAGATTTAAAAACTGCAAATTTACTAATAGGAAGCAAAGCAAAATACATTCTGACACAATAATATATATATATATATATATATATATATATATATATATATATAATACACATTTACACTGATATAATATACACATTTACACTGATATAAATGTATCAATTCTTCACAATGTGTTTGATAATAATTTATCAATATTAAGTTAAGAAAAGTTTAATAATTATAAATGACTCCTATGGGCCTGTCATATGTAAAATATATACAAAGTTTAATGTTTATCTTGATAATTTGTACGGTTTATGATTAAACTCGTATTGTAACTATAGCGCATCAAAGTACATTTTTATTGCATTCAATACATTGTTATTGCATGGTGGGGGCGTGAAGAAAATTAAGATTGAAAACTGGGTCGCAAATATTGAAAGTTTAAGAACCACAGGACTATGAAAATGCTATCTTTCTTTTACACGACCGTTTCATTCTAACGCAGTTTTTACGAAGACGGATTGTTACGAGAGAAGAAGAAAGCAAGATTCATCAGTGAATTTCTCTGGTTTGATTTCTGTAAAATAAATACAAAGATTAAAAAAAAATTTCAAGCTTTGATTTAAACGAAAAAGGTGCTCTAAAATCACGAGAATATTCGAAGTTTTGTTTTGTTTCATTCAGAAATTACATGAAGAACATTTCTCAAACCAAAAGAACCACAAATAAATTTTCTGGAAAAAAAATTCAGTTCTACAAATTGCATATCAGAAATAACGTGAAAAACTTTTGCCAAACCAAAGGAACCGTAAATAAATTTTCTGGGGAAAAAATTCACTACTACAAATTATTTCGGAAAGGCTATCTTCTTATAAAATGCTATATTCCCATTCAAAACTCTTCATAAGATTCAAGCACAAAGATGTTTTAGTAGACTTTAATAGTGAAAGCAACGGTTTTTTGGTTCGTCTCTCTATCAGCAAATACTCTTAATGCCAACAGTTATGGATGAATAATTAATATTATTTCCATTATTTGTAAATCAAAATTTTTATTCATGCTTAACTCCATATGTGTATTCGTTCTTAATTTCATTTTATTACATGAAACACGTAAGCAGTTTAATATTAACCCGCGATCACTCGCGCGGGGTGTTCTGTACACCCCCAGCAACAAGAAAAGCCTCCTACAATTCTAAAAATAATGCGCAGAGCCACGATTTTTTCTGTAGCTGCCCATTTTAGGTCATTGAACCTTCAGACCTGATGTAATCAATCTCGCTATGACGATTGGAATGTAACGACCTTCAAAAGTTTATTTGGGGTGCTGAGAACACCCCGCGAGTGATTGAGTTATATTTTCGTACTCGAAGCATCTACGGAAGAGTACGTTGTACTCTTTCCGTTTACATTTTTTTTTTTCAAATATATTAATATGCATGAATATTTTACTTAAAATTTCAATAAATGTAGTATAAAAATAATATAATTCTATAAAATAGTTGTAAAATATAATTTTTTAAAAAAAAAATTCAAAACATTTTCCAGAAATTATGAGAAAAACTCCATGGTAAAGGGAGAAATAGCGACTTCATCGTCTATTAGATACTGTATCAACAGATTGTCATGATGAACTAAGTGAATTCGATGACTGCGTAATTTCGTAACCAAAGTTGGAGAGATGAAATATGAAATTGTAAATTTTTATAATACAGGTGGTGTTGATACCACTGATGAAATGTGCAGTATATATGATGTATTGCGGATATGTTATCTTTGGCCATTGCGAATATTTTATCATCTACTTAATACTGCAGGAATTAATGCTTCCATTGTCTATCATTCGGTTCTTCCTGAAAATAAGTGAGACATTCAATATTATTAGAGGAGATTAGAATGGATCTTGTGCAGCCACAGTGGGATATATGTGAGATCGGGTCTCCCAAACCTTAACAAAACACTCAAAAGAAGCTTTACTGACACAGAATATATTAAAAAGAGCATTAATCCATCAAAACAGGGGCGTTGCACTATTTGTCCACGGGTAAAAGATGTAAAAATTATTTGTTTTTGTCTTCAATATAAGAAAAATATGTGCTTAAAGCATATGAATAAAGTCTGCTTTGAAAGTTTGAAAAATGATTAAAATATTATTTTTCTACTTTTTACTATTATTATCATTAATTATAAAGTATATGTATTACTGGTATATAAGTTTTACTAGTGGTTTATGAAAAAATATAAAATTGTGTACTTCAAAATGAAAATTTTGTAGGTTTAGTTTAAATTAATGCTAGTCTCATTTGAATGCAATAAATTTAACGATTTTGTTTGTATAATGCAAAAAACATCTTATACTTCATAAATATGTATCATAATTGACTTAAAAAATTTTTCATATTTATATATACATGTTAAGAATGCGGGGTGTTCTCTACACCCCGCGAGTAACGACGGTAGAAAAACAGGCGCTAGTGACCGCGGGTTAAATATATAAATGTTTTATGTTAAATACATAAAAGCGCAAATACACATATTTAAAAATGTATAGAACTTATTTTTCCTTATTCTTTTTGGCATAGATTTTTGGATTAAATAAAGTTATTTATTTTGTTTTGCATTGTGTTTGTGATTAAAGTGTAACATATCTCTATTTTGCAATACAAATAGCATAATTTTGTCTTAATATTTATGTGGTTTTTCGAAGAATGTATATATTGCGTAAAAAAAAGAATTATGCGCAATTATAATTTTTTTTCTGAAAAGAAACAATTAGCTGGCATTTCATGCAAAACAAATGAACACGGTTTATCCAGATTTAGGTAAAGCTTTTTATGTATATTTTGTCATGCTAAACGAAAATTGCCATTAATGAGAGTAATTCAGAAATTCAAATTTGTATGTTTTCCTTCTGTACTTTTCTGTTTATAATATATAATATCCATTAAAAACGGTATTTACTAGATTCTAAGCCACACTCCAAATTCTCAAAATGTTTTTTGTGAAAAAATATTGTAATGTAAATATATTTTTTGTGTAATAAGTTGTAATGGCCTCATCCCTGGGGACGCTTCCTCGTCATTTATTGGACCTAATTCTGTAGGAGGTAAAGATGGATGACCAAGACTAACCATGATAAATTTAATTTATTATTACCAAAGATAATATTGCACAAAAAACAATCTATGAAGGGAACCTTTGGAGTGATATAAAGAGAGCTCGAACTTTTATGTGAATAAGCTTACGAAATCCGAATAGTTTAACTTTAATCAATGCTACCTTAATAATCCTAACTTCCCAAATTTATTCAGTAGTTAAAATCTTTCCTATACCGTATCAGTACTGCTTTCATCAACTCCGCTCCTTTTCCTTCTAATCCATGATTATTAAACCCTAACTTTATATACCCTAGCTAATCAGCATATCATGGTTTCTTCTTGAGAGGGATGGATGTGAAATAACGTGATTGCTGGCCCAAAGATTCCCCAAGAGGATTATTAGTAGAAAGTCTCGCAAAGACCCTTCACAAAGTTCATCAATATCCGATACTTCAGAAGTTTTATAAGAAAAAAATGTTTTAATAAGAAATAACAAGTTAATAATTTATTTATTTTACCTGTATTAAAAACTTTCAAATCCATATATGGACTTGTAATTACACTAACCATCAGTAGCATGTTAAAAAATGATTCATCACTTCCATTGTCACAGCTGACTTCGGAATTGGTGTCGGCGTCGCCATTTTCGGATACAGTGTCCTCTTCCATGCCATTCTATGCATTTGTCATGCAACATTCTTTAAAAAGAATGTATTATAGAAGAATCTAAAAAAAATATTAAAAACAGTTGAACATTTATAAGGAAAAATTATATCATTTTGTTTATGCCAGCAACGTATATTTGTTTCATCCATGCCAAATTTTCAATGGCAGCTGTTCTGTTTCCGTTTTTTATCTACATATATAATTGTCTCCCTTTTCATACCTGCGTCATAGTGGACTCGTCTTGATGCTGTTACCAAAACCTTGATACTTAGGTGATTAAGAGAAAGTGTCAGGGGTGTAGCTACCACCGTATCAATGATACGGGGCCCCCACACTACAGTGGCTACATGCGTAAGCAAGAATTCGTAAAGTGTTAAGTAGCCTCGAAAAAGAGCCCCTATGGAATTTTGATAGAAGGCCAATTCAAGACTAGCTACGCCAATGGAAAGCGTATACACAAAGAAATTTCCTAAATGCGAGCAGACAACGAGGTTAGTATAGAAAGAATATTGGAGATAAGCAGTGGTATGGTATAAGTCATGGATGCAAGTGGCCAGAATGGATGGTTACATTTTTCCCGTTGCAAGGGGTTGAACTTCAATTTCTTCCTCCAACGATATTTTTTTTTGCCTTCGATTCTAAGCCGTACCTAATTTTCATTACCGTTAACACTGGAAAAATAGTGCGGCATAGATTCGAGTAAATACGGTGTTTTATTTAATTTATACATCTTCAATATTTTAATTTATTTTATTAATCTCTGGAAATAACCCCGTAAGGTTCTTCGAAGCATTAGAAAATATGTGAGATCTATCACGATGAATGATCATTTAAATTAAAGGCTTAAAATTTGTGCCCTTTTGTAGATATTTCATTTGAATATGTATGTATAAAATTATTTTTTCTTCTGTTACTCATATGAAAATGAAATGAATTCCCATATAGAAATTTCGAAATTTCCTTTATACTTTTGAGCTGTCCTTCTCTTTTCAGAAACTACGTGTCCTTTGTGGCTCCAGACAATGATGGTTATCCAAACAACTGTATTGCCATTCAGTCTTTATGGGGCAAGCCGGATACAGAACTACAGAATGTACCTGTCACTTCCCGTAAGAGCGTTTCATCTCTCGAATAATAAACAACAGTACAAAAAATATGAAAAATGTTTTAAATATTAACTTTTCTCTCTCTAAATTTAAAGAATTTGTCACTACTTTTATTGCAGTTCTTTTATATCTACATTATAACAGAGGAATCTTTCATTTGCTATAACATTTTTTTTTTATTTTGTTAGCTGTTTTGTTTAGATGTACAGTAACACCTCGACTTACGCGACCTCGGAGTTAAGCAAATTTTCAAATCTTGTCAATTTGTCTTTTGTTTGTCCCTTATTTTTTCCATCACTGAAACTCAGGCGGAATCAGAGCTTAATGAAATTAGTAATATGATTGAAGAAGTTGATCTTGTGCCAATCAAATAAATTTTGAAGTGGATAGTGATGGCGTTCAAGAACTGCTGGATTCCAACAATCGAACCGACAATTCATGAGGCTAAGAGCGAGACATTCAAGAACTTGAGTCTGAACTCACAGGCCGGAGTAGCCCTGTGGTTTAGAGCATCGGACTCCCAGACCGGAAGGCCTGGGTTCGATGCCGTTACAAATACACCCCAGTACACACGGAGTACGTGCTCAATTAAATCAGTGGTCCGAAAGTCTTGTGGGCTGAACCCATGAGTGCGGGGGACTGGAGAATATTTCCCTCCCCTTCAGTTCCATGCCAAAATTGGGAGGGGGGAGGATAATTGTCGCCATCTATCGTCCCTTCGGAGAATTTCGCCGAGCTAATTCGTACTGTCACCTGAATGGTGCTCAAGGTCGAGGCCAATGACAGGCGTTCTTCTAGCCCCTTGCCACGATGAATTTCGTTGGCCTCTCGTTCTGACATGTCAGACAGGTAGCATTAGCCATAACAACAACAACTTTTTTTTATTTTTTGAGGAAAAGTTCAACAAGAGAGATCGAATGGCGGTTGGTAATTTGACAGAAAAAACTCAGTTTAATTGAAAAAGGGGTAACACATTTTAGAAAACATAGACTCCAATGTGAAGAAAAATATCTTTGATCAAAACAAGGAATGAAAAAATATATTAGTATGATACTAGGAAATTTTGCGGGAGAAGAAAAAAAAACTTAGATCTGGCCACATTGTTAGATTTTATGGGAAAACCCCCTACATGAAACTAACTTGGTTTGCTATTTTGCATTTGTGTTATCTGAGATTTTTTTGAAACATGTTTTTTTAAATTAGTATTTTCTTTCGTCTCCGGATCAAACTAAAAGTAATTTTTTATGGTAACTATACCCAAACACACGGTATCACTCAGTCCCCACCTATCGCGTAAATTCGGGGTACTACATTTTCATCCAAGGAAAATAGGGGTATAAGATTCTAGAGGTAAAAATGCACTATCATATGTATACTGGAGGCCAAACGGGGTTTTATCGTAAATTTCTCCTTACATTAATTGAAGAGGGTTATAGTAAAATCATTTTTTATTGCCAGAAAATAAACTTAATTCTGGACTACCAACAATGTCGCTGTTGAGTATGTAATTGTCAGTTCTAAGAGTATCCCTTTATTTGTATAGTGGAGACAGTCCTTGACCATGAGTCAAATTACATTAGTATTTTTTTAATTAAATTAGTAAATGTAACTATTTTTTAATAAATTATATTTGATTTCGTCATTATTTTCGAAGTTAGTTACACAACTAAAAACTTATGAGTATTATATTTTATACTATATTTCAAGATATTTGTTTACTAATGTTAAAAATTTGAAAAAAGAAAAATATCACCATAATTAAACGCTTCCCGTATTTCAAAAACTAATTTTACAGAAAACCAAAAATCATTAATGAATACAGCCGTTTCTTTGGGAGGGGATTTTTAAAAAAAATTTAAACCCCCTGGTATGTGAAAATATAACTGAAAAAAAATGTCCCTAATTCAAAAAAACTTCTTTTTCTTTTTAAATTTTTTTTTTGTAGTAACAATAAAATTTAACAAAAAATTTAAATACTGTAAAAAAAAATTTAAAATTTTTAATTTAAAATAGATACTAAAAATTAATATTTTTTAAAATACATCCCAAATATTAAGTAATTAAAGTCATATTCCCCCAAAAATTTAAGGGGATTAAAGCCCCTTATAGCAAAATATTAAGTTTTAAAAAGCCCATATAATCAAAATATTAAGAATTTAAAAGTCATATATATAAAATTTTAAATGATTAAAGTCATAATATCAAAATATTAAGTTATTAAGTCTTTTATTCAAAAATTTAATTTTTTAAAAAAATAAATTAAAAGGGTAATTATTTCGAAATTAAACTTAATAAACTAATGATAACCTAAAAATGTGTTTTTGAATACGAAAAATTTACAAATTTTTTCACGTTTTCGAAGTTTCCATTTATAGAAAATTACGTTCAACCCTCCTTTTTGAAATAAAATGAATAACAAAGCCATTTTTTTTGTAAAAAGAATAATACAACAAAAAAACAAAAACCCTTGGGGCCCCCGGGAAATAAAAAACACGAATCTAAAAAGGGCTTTTAAAAAATTTTGGGCACGTTAAAACTGATTGAATTTAAATTCGGGTTGACATATTTAAAAATTTAAAATTTCCTTTTTTCCCAACCAGCTACCCTAATAAAAGGTTTATATCTTCCAGAGATCCCCCTAAAAATGACGATTCACCCTGAGGAAAATTTCAATTACTTCGACTTTTGTTGGCCACATATTGGTACCCCGATGCTCACAGTATCGGCAATCCAATAAAAAGAAGGCATCACTTCCGGGGGAAAAAATCATACCAACCTTTTCGTTACCCGGGGTAAGATTGGAGGAAGAAAAAAAAATTGAAAAAAAGGTTGAATAATTTATGCGGGGTTTTTTCCAAATTCATGGTACAAAGAAAAAGAGAAAGGTAAAAGGGACAGTAAAATTTTTTTATTGAAAGGACTATAGGGGCACAAGGGGAGGCGATAAAGGACACAAACGGGAAAAAAAAAGTGAAGAAAATGGAGTTTTTGGGTGACTGGTTGCATTGTTGGTAGAGGACGGTAGATGTCTATCTGCTTTTCCCAACTTGATGTACCCAGGGGGGGCCATTCCCAATTGTGCTGACGTCTACGATGGGAGACAAAGTATGAAGAAAATAACTTAAGCATTACATGTATGGCCGGAAAATTTAAAACGGCAGAGATGCGTTACGAATGTATCATGCATAGTTTCCTCATCAACGAATCCAGATTACAGAAATGTTCAGCGATTACATCGTCAACTTCGTGTAAACGTTCGTTCCTCGTCACCAGATATGATACTGGTCGACGAAGAGCTGTACCGCCCAAGCCTGGAAGAAGGCAAGAACTTTTCCGGCTGATTGATCCAAGTACAAAAGTTTTTTGCTCACCGGGGAAAGTGTAAATCGTCAGACCGTTTGTAGAGTGTTGAACGAAAGTCACCCACACATCTTCCTTTTTTAGCAGTACGGGTTTTAATCTTAGACATCCTTTCTGATTGCCAGTGGGTAGTAAACAATGTGCACTGCAGTTTGGGCTCCCTAGCTCATCTGCTGAACAGTTATCGACAGTATTGGTACACATTACGGGGTAACGACCTTTTAATAAACACTTTGGGCTTTCCTTTTTTTCTCTTTTTTTTGTGTTTTTTGCCTCACCTAACTTTGCGGAAAAATTCTTATACAATAAATGATTGTTTTTTCAAGTCCTTTATCTAACCTTTTAAAATTTGTACCATAATTTCGTCCACCCTGTATTTATAATTGATATTTAGGATCGTATTATTAAATTTTCAGCCCCCCCTCTCTCTCTCTCTCTCTCTCTCTCCCCCTCTCTTTTTTTTTATCCGGGTAAATCCCCACAGATAGGAAAAAAAATTCTATTGAATTGCTTTTAAAGCACTTTTTTAAAAAAATCAATCAATCAACCTAACAATATTTATATCTTTCCAACACACACACACAATGCATTTTTTACTTAATCCAAAAATTTAAAAAGGTATTAAAAAAAATTTTTAAAAGGGAAAATACATATCACGAGTGTATTGAAAACAAATTCTTTTGTAAGGAAAAAATTTAAAATTTATTTGTACACCCCATGAGCTAAAATTTAAATTTTATGCCCTACGCTAAAAAAAAGTTTCAATAAGCAAAATTTTTTTTTTTAAATTAAAAAAAATTCTTTTTTTATAAAAATGCATATTTATTAGTAATGTATATTCTTGCATTTATAAATTTTATTCATAAAAAAAATTTTAAAATTTAAAAACATTTCTGTAGGCCCCCACAGGAATTTTTTAAGGGGGGGGGCCCGGGGGGAAAATCCCCCATTCTTGTATCATGCTCCTTTTTTATTTTGTCGAGTTTCGGGGAAAAAACAGTAAAAAAATAATTATTAATAAATAATTAGCATTCATTAATAAAAATTTAAAAAAAATACTTAATTAAATTTTACGTACTATATACTTAGAATTATAACCCAAACGGAAAAAAAAAACAGGGTTTGGGGGGGGTCCGGGCCCCCCGGACCGCCCTTTTTCTTTCCCACGGGCATTTTTGTGTAACATGTAAAATTAACTGAACATTGGTGTTTAGGAGGGGACCAAAAAGGGGTCCAGGAATCTGAGGGCCCCCCCTTTTTTTTCTATTTCAAATTTATTATAAACCCATGTAATAATAAGTAAAAAAAATACCAAACCAAAAAGGGAACGAATGCAGATTTCTTTGGGAATTTAATTAAGTATTTGGCTTTTGTTCCTGGGCAAATTTGTTTGGCGATGTAGGGGGTATGATACGAGAATGGAGCAACCCCCAAACCCCCCAAAAAAATTTCCCTTTTCTCCCACTACTTACACTACATATTTTTTTTTTTTTTTTTTGTGGCAGGTTTTACATTATTAAAAAATTTAATTTTTTTTCTTTTTTTTTCCCCCTTTCTCCTCTTCCATTAGCGTATTATTTAGGGGTTCCTCATCCCCACCCAAAACCAATTGCACAGATTATTTTATGCTTGGGAAAAAGAATGGGGTCATGGACCCTTTAAAGGAAAAATGGGGGCTTTTTTTGCATAAAAAAAATAGTAAAATTTTATACATTAACAAGAATGCCTTTTAATGGTTTTCAAACTATTGTTGTCAAAAAGCTATTTGAAAATTTTAATGGCCTTAATTTTAAACATGGCCTTTTTTCTTCGTTATTTGAAGCCTTAGATTTATTTTGAATACTTATATTTTAAAAAAAATTTCGGTTTTTCCCAAAATAATTTTTTAAAACTTTTTTTTTTTTATTGTAAGGTTTTTTTTTAATTTGTTTTGAAATAAACACTTTTTTCCCATTTTATTTTGCAAACTATGGGGTGCGCCCCCAGGGGAAAAGATAAAAACCCACTTGGAGGGCGAACATTTCGAAAAAATCAAAAAAAAAGGTTGTTTTTAAAAAAATTTTTAATTTCTGGGAAAGGGAAAAAAATACGTTTTGAAAAAAAAAAAAATTAAAAAAACACATTTTTCAGTGATGTATTAAAGTATGTATCGGGATTTAAAATGTATTTTTCAATTAAAAATAACAATCGTTAAAAATAGGGGGTTTTTCAAAATATATAAAAATTAATAATTAATTGTCAATGCTAAGTTAACAACAAGTTTAATAATTACTAGTGACTTCCATGGACTTGTCATATATAAAATTAAATATAATATTTATCCTGATAATTTTTACGATTTTTTATTAAAGTCGCTTTACGTCAAAGTACATTATTATTGCATTCAATATAGTGTTATTGTACAGAGAGCGGCGCGATGAGAGAAAAATTATGATTAAAAAAAAGATTAAAAGTTTGAGAAGCACTGCTTCAAAAAGGAAAGGTTTAATTTTTTTAAATTTAAGTCTACACGCGATACCCTAAAAATTTCATATTTCCTGAAAAAAATGTTTTTGCGTTTTCTTGTGGCTCATATCATTGAGAAGCTTGCAACCAAATTTCAGATTTGTTAATAAATTAGTTTTTAAGATATTTGAAGTTTTCTGAGCTATGGTTTTAGTTTCGGCTTCATCTTGAAGCAATTTTTCCACTCTTAAATTGAATAAATTAAAAATATTTTTTGAGCATAATCAATTCTTTTAGTGTGAAATGTTTATTAATTTCAATTTTCATTACTAAAATCATTTCCGCTTGATTATGTTTTGTGCTTTTTGAGTTCTCAGAACGAAAAATAAAGATTGATTTTAAAGCAGATTTTTGTTTTACAAATAGTTTATATAACTTTTTTCTTTATTAATAATTTTTTTTTGTTGAGAAAATGTCGTGGCCGAAACGTTCTCAGATTGCTGTGAGTAACAATAATTCGAAGAGATGGATTACTATTGAAAATGATGTACCTAAAAATCAGTCCTCAGCTGATACTGCAATTAGACTTCCGAATACAAGTATTCTGAATTTAAGTATTGCAGATAAAGCTGAATATTCCCTTGATGTACCAAACTAAATTATACTAAACATATTGTAGTGCTATATTTTAGTATTTTATAGTCGTACAACAAAAGCTATAACTTCCTAAGTTGCCCGATTTAAAACTGAAAGAAATTAAATTTTATGAACGAACTTTACTATTTTTAGCTTAAGTTAGTATCATTATTATTTAGTACACAAATGTTTTGTGTTTCAAAACATTTGTGAAACTATTAGGTTAAGATTAAGCTGAATAAATTGTCATGATAACTAATGCCATCAATATTATGCAAAAATATATCTTGAATTAAAAAAATATTTTCAGTCATATTTAATTAAAATAGTGTTTTAATGTAGAACACATACATTGGAAAATAACATATTAAGAAATTAGAGCCCTACGGACAATATAAGTTTTTGTTTTATGCCTTTACAAACTTTAAATGCGTTCTTCTCAGACTTTCAATTTTGAAGATATAAGTGTTTTCTAATCCCTAAGGCTTTTTTTCCTGTTCCTCTTAGAGCTTTGAAATTTTTTGTATCTACTTTCAAACGTATGTTCTATAAAAGTTAGTATGAATTTAGGGCTGAGATCTCTATTTATTTATTTAAAAAATTCTAAAGTTACTAATTTAAAAAATTTTTTGTTTTTTTCCAGGTAGAAAAATAATAATTAAAAATCAACAATGGAATAGGACTTCAAATCCGTACTAACTTTTGTTTGCAAGGATCTAAGAAACATAAATAACTTAAAATTACTAAAAAATATTAAAAATCGAGCATTTTATAAAAATTTGAATAAACGTCAAAAATTCTGAATTTTTTAAAATTGTAATATAATGTCTCGTCAAAATGACTTTTAACTTTCAGAATCAACTTAATATAATCTGAATATAAAACACAGATTATTTTTACTGTTACTGTCTCCAAGCAAATTTTTTGAAAAAGGGTACTGTGTAGCCTTAAATGTCTTAAGAGATGCTATGATAACAGCTTTTAAAAAAGAACTTGCTATAAATTTCAATCGTACACTTCATTTACACCTAAACAAGTAATATAAAAAAAATTTTAAGTCAATTCCTACTTAGATCAACAAAGTAAAATTTTATTTTAGCTACTTTTTATTAAATAGTTACAATTAATATAAATATGTATATACATACGACAGAATCACACCGTTAAAATGGTAATTAATTTTTTAATTATCATTAAAATATCTATTGTCATCAAAACAATTGTCTATAAAATTTCAGTTCAACTGAATGCTTTAAAACGTGAGAAAAAATTTTTTTCAAATTTTGACACAATTCAAAAAAATGATACCAACGGGGCTGTATTTGTAATTCTTTAAATAAATTTAAATTTTTAAACATAATTTTTATTAATTATAATTAAATTATTGTATTGTCATCCAAAATAATCTTGTATATAAAATTTCAGTTCAATTGAGCGCTTTAAAATGTATTTTATTAATAATGGAAAAAATTCCACCAAGATAAATAAATATATAAAGAGTGTGAGTTAATAGTAGGAATGGAAAAAAGATGATCTTTTGAATAAACTCTCCAGATATAGTGACCCCAACATGATAATATATCCTTAGAACTCCTCATTATATACAAACAAAATTGTGTCTGTCAATAATACACGAGTTTTACTCGCTCATCCGAGAGTAATATTCATAAAATCCATAAACATAATTACTAAATGGGTAGCTATCTGCATGCTTGAAACGAAATCCTTTTTGGGACAGAAGAGCTAATACATTTCACTTAAAAACTTAAAATCATTTTTCATGAACACATTGTACCTTTGAAGGAATTTAGGTTTGCAATTATTGGAACTGAATATAAGAAAAATTTGGATTTTATTTATTATCCATGCATCTTCTATAAATGGGAATGAAATATATGGGAATCCCCATATTCAAAATGCAAAAGGAGCAAGGAAATTTTTACGCCTACAATAAAATTAAAACGAGCAATGGAATAGGACAATCCTTTTTTTATCTAAATAAGAAGTAGGTTCATATTTAGTATAAAGTATTAAATGAAGTTGAACATTTTTTTTTTAAGGGTTTTGATATTTAACATTTTTTTTTTTTGGCCCTTTTTTTCTTTTCCTATTTTTGTTCTCTCCCCTATATTTATTTAGTTATATATATATATATATATATATATATATATATATATATATTTTTTCTTGTTAAAATTTTTCAATCGTTAATAAAATACTTTCTATTCATCTATTCAAGTTCAAAAAATTTTTTAAGCTTGTAGGGGATGACACTTGATTTAATACAGTTTTTTTCAAATACTTACTCATTTTAAAATTTTAAATTGTATAATATTTTTTTTATATGGGGGGAAAAAATTAAATTTTTGGAAAAAAAGGCAATAGGGGGACATGATACATTGATTACCCAACCCCAGATAGGAAAAAGCTCAGTTTGTTTTCAAGTGGGGAATGATTAAAAAAATTAATATTTGTTTAAAAAAATTTTTAGTAGGGGTTTGAAAATGCATTCGTTAATGTATACGCAAAATTAATCGGTGCAGAAAATTAATGCAGTAAGTATTCAAGTACTGTTTAAAATATAAAAAGATGAATTCTGCTCTATGCAATACACTTACTGAAAAAGGATTCTTGCTCCGCTTTAGTTTTCTTCGTAAGTTTCTATATATAACGTAAATAAATTTGAAATTCATGGGAATTAATTGAAAATGAAATATGAACGTTCTGTTGGGATTGCAACTAAATGTACTTCAACAATAACGAACAATTAGAATGTTTCGAAGAAAGAATTTTAACCAAGTAATAAAAAAATATGAGTCAACTCCTACGTAGATCAACAAAGAAAAATTTCAATTTAGTTACTTGTTATTAAATAATTACAATTAATATAAAAATGTATATACATATGACAGAATCACAATATTAAGAGGCAAGATATAAAGTGAATTTCCAGCAATAATCAATGAATACTGCCGCCCTCTTTTGCCTTTATTCGGAACAAATTTAATTTTTTCCTCCTATATAAAACTAAAACGAATTAATAAAATTTAATTAATGAATTAATGTTTGAAAAAAAAAACTGTACTAATATCAAGTGTCATCCACTACAAATTTAAAAATATGTATATGAACTGGAGTGGATGAGTAAAATGTATTTTATTAACGATTAAAAATTTGTACAAGATATATGTATAAGGAGAGAGCTAACAAATAGTAGGAATTGAAAAAAGTGCAATAGCTTAAAGTAGTTGAAAGGTATCATATAAAGCTATTATAGGATTTGAACTAGTGTAGAAATTTAAAATAATTCGGTAAGAATTCTTAATTAAACTCCAATAAAACCAATGAACACTCACAATACCGAAACAAAAATGCTTTAATGCCATCGAATCAATTTATTTCTGTTTTCTAGGGATGCCAAGAACAGTGCAAAATGAAACTCATTTTGGGAAAAAAAGGTTTTCCCTCGGGTCTATCACCCCCCCCTAAAGATTTCGAAGCAAAAGTAGTTTTCATACATATTTCCTCTTACGTTAAAATACTAAACACTCTGGAAAACAAAAAGTAGGACTTCAAATTCTTAAATTATATTTCTAATACAGCGTTCCTTAAGAGAACTAAATAACAGGATTACGTACAGTCTTAAAAAAATCGAACACCCTTTTAACTTTTAAAATTTTCTTACAGTTCTCAAAATTTCTAATGGCTCGAAAGAAACTAAATTGAGGTATTGATAGATATTGATTAGTTAATTAGGGCCCAAATACCAATTTATAGTTATGGATGTTGATTTTTTTACGTGCCTGAAATCTCCTCTTCAAATAAGCCCACGTTTCAGATGTTGTAAAATTTGGCTTGAAAATTATTGGGGGTGGGGAGTTAAAAAATATCCTCCGATATTAATTTTGTTAAGTAACAAAAATAAAAATGAAAACGCTGGGTTACATTTAAGTTGCTTTTGTGATTTCATTAAAAAAATTTATTTGACTTATTTTACGTAATAGGATTCAAAAGTTTCCCCGGACTGAGTCTATAACAAAAAATATTACCAATTAAACTGCTGAAACACATCCGACTTTGAAATAAGATGCTTGAGTAACAACACACTTTTGCCATGACTTGTAAAGGTTATAGAAACATTTCTAAAATCCATTTTTATCCATGTCCTGTAATTCAGCCTGCGATACACTAATAACTTCATCTGCTGATTGATCTTTGTTTAACATGCAGGGAACAATAAGTTAACACATCCTATGCATGTTAAGATCCTTAGTCAGTATCCATTGACATATGGCCGAGAATATCCCGACTGATTTTCCTATTGTTTGAAGCCTGTTCTTACGTACCACTGCAGAAATCTTTTCAACGTTTTCAGCTGTGCGGGAAATCTGTGGAGCCCATAGAGCGTTTTTCGTCTTCGACACTTTCCCTGCCTTGTCTGAAACGCCGATGCCACTCAAAAGCTTGCGTTCGCGATAGTGTATCACAACCTTACACTTGCTTCAAAATTACGTCTGTCTCCGTAGCACTTTTACCCAAACGAACACAAAAATTAATATCCATTATCCGCTCAAAAAGCGCAATTTCTTTCAATCGCCGACGACTAAATACATCCGCCTACAGGATATGTTGCCATGGTAACCCACAGACCACGTGATTTGGAACAAACTGCTTTTAGAAAAGAGGAATAATGCAATAACACAGAAATGTTATTGTAGGCGTTCTAATGCAAAATTTGTCCACATTATAGGCTCAATCCGGGAACTTTTAAATCCTACCAGTACACCGAAAATTAAGAAGAAATAAACAAAGAAACAAAACAGTTTGGTAAAATTAAACCGTATTGTATGGATTGGAAGTAATGACACAACCTTCAATATCACGTAACCTCCCATGAAATTTATTTTGAACTCGAATTTCTTACAGATGAGCATCCCTCGGCAGATATTAATGAAAAATGCATAGGGGAGTGCAGCGAAGCTTGCAGGTAAGGGTCATTTAAGTTCTCAGATGAAAATGAACTAAAAAGTGGTGCTAGTCTTACATGGATGAATTTCAATGTTCATGAAAGTTTATTCTCTGTGTCTCATAAATAGATATTATATTTTAATATTGCTGTTTAGTGTTCATCAAAACTCTTTAGATTATTCATCTGTTGTTGTTGTTTTTTTCAATTATTTGACATATACGATTCGGTATTTATCAAAACTTTTATGATTTAAACTAAGATTTTTCATTCATTAATGAAAAATACCCAAAAATTATTGGAATATCGGTATCTATTTCTCTTTTAATAGAACTGAAACTTGGAGAATCCAATAATTGCGGTCATGGTGAGGAAAAGTATAATAACAATAATCTATAAGCTTAATAGTCTTGCATATCATTAAATCAAATGACAGATAAGAAATCTAAAGTAAACAACCTTCATATAGGTTTAGTGCAGCGTTTCTCAAACTGTGGGGCACGTCCCTCTTGGAGGGCGTTGAAGGAAGAAGGTTCGTTCTGGGTACCTTCCGTTCCGAACGCGAGTACTTAACCAATCACGCCAAAACGATCGTCTTCGCGTGGTTGGTACTAATTATAGATATCCACCGCCATACTCTGCCAGTGTTTCGGCGAAAAGGCGAACAAACGATACCATATTCGTGGCGAGCATGTAAGTAGTTGCGTCACTTGTTGGGTTGCGTCATTCGTGCGAGACGGCTTTGAGAATTGCTTCATTTGCGTGACGGTTTAGTTGCTTTTGCGGTGGATAGATGGCGCCACGACTGTGGCGCGTGAAGAGTGGTTCCTTGCGGCCAGGGTCACAATGGGTCCTTCGTTCGGGAGGCTTCCTTCCGAACGCGAGTACTTAACCAATCACGCCAAAACGATCGTCTTCGGGTGATGTTGGTACTAGTTCATATAGATCAGTGCTCCGCAACCTTTTTATCGCTGGAGACCGGTCAACGTTTGATAATTTTACCGCACTTGCTGGGGTGGGACACGTTGATTGTTTATATTTTAGATTGTTTTGATTTAACAATTTTAATTTAGTTACGTTTAAATATGCCTTCAGAATAAAGTATAGTTACACCAAAAATGAATAAAAGGGATTTAACGTTGAATATAAAGTGATTTCCGTGGAAAGTTGCGCAAATCCAAGAGAAATGCACCACTTTAAATAAAATGGCAATAGTTTAATGTTCTTTAGGTGGCCCGGCACCATTTGATCCACGGCCCGGAACCGGTCCGTGGACCGGGGGTTGCGGATCACTGATATAGATATCACACCGCCACAGGCGTGACGACTCTACGAGGGGGGTGCGAGCAACAAACAAAATAACAACAAAACACATTCTGACAAAATAAAAAATAAATTACATATTTACACTGATATATTATACTTATAAATGTATCAATGCTACACAATGTATTTTATAATTAATTTAACAATACGAAGTTAAGAACAATTTTAATAGTTACCAGTGACCCTGTGAGATTGTCATATATAAAATTATTTACAAAAATTAACTCTTAAAACTTTATAATTAGTACGATTTATGTTTTGATCCTTAACTGCGGGATTAAAAGTTCCGCTATTCCCCCCCCAATCCCAACCACTTCCCACGTAGATGGGGTATATTTATATATTGGGAAAGAGGAATAAAGAAGAAAAAATATTCTGAAAAAAAATTTTTCCCAAAACATTGCCCGGTTTTTTTTATTGCTTTCCCCAAAACCTTCGGAAAAAAATTTTTTATGGATAGCAGTATAGAAAAAGATCTTACTTCGCGGAAAAAGATTTTATATATACATCCGGGAAAATTAATGCTTTTGGGGCGCAAACCGTTTATTTACCCCAAAATTGGCACTTAAGATTTTTTAGGGCCCTACCACAGTTTTAGCGTCGAAGTATACTTTTTTAAAATTTTTAATGCATTGTTATTGTATGGGGGCGATGAAAACCCCGGATTGAATATTGGGTCGCGAATTTTGGGAAACCTTAAACACTGGTTTAGTGTGTGTTGTTATTGCTAATTCCACCAGTCTGATGGTGTCAGATCAAGGACCGTGAAATTCATCGCGGCAAAGGGTTTTTGAAAGCCTGTCGCCTGCATTTGTTTAAAAAGCTACATCTAAACTGGATGTTTTAAAGCACCAATACGGGAAAATTTTGTTGGCTCGTTTCCCAACCCAATTTTTTGAAAAGAGCACACCGTCTGGAGGTGGTCAGAGACCTCCCACTTCCCCCTTTCGTTCTCTTCCCTCTCAACTTCACGAGAGAACTTGCAATTCGACTGCTATTTAGAGTACTCTCACGCCGCAAAGGCACTAGACATTTATAAATATCCATACCTTTTCAGGGATTCGAACCAGACCCAACGGCACAGCAGTCAGCGTCATTAACCACGATACTGGATAAACAGCCTAGGCTGTTAATAGTTAATATAAGACAACGTATGTTTTAACACTTTTAATTTCGTTTTCCAAAGAATGAAACAAAATTAATTAATTTGAGGTATCCGACCCGGGGGCCCAGGGATTTTTTTAAAAAGGGTTTTGGGGAATTTTTTTTTTAGGAAACTTTGGGGTTTGTTTTGGGAAATATTTAAGCTTTATAAAATGGTTTTATGAAAAAAACTTATTTAAATACAATTTTTTTGGCAAAAAATTAACTTAGAATAATTTTTTTACAAAACGTTTTCCTTTTATAAAATTTTTCTATAATAAAAATTTTTTTACATAAAGTAGACTTCTTAAAAGAGAGTCTGAACTAGGAGTTTTGAAAAATTCGGGATTTTTTTTAAAGGGTTACTCCCAAACAGAAATAATTATCGGCATTTTTTTAAAAATTTCTCCCCCCCGGTTTGTAGAAAAATATGGATAAATCCACTTCTAAGTTGTATTTTTCCCAAAAATTCTAGTTCAGCCTCCTTACAGAGGTCTGGGGGGCTGTACACAGGAAATATTATTATAATATTAGCATTTTTTTTTTAAAAAAGCAGAATTTTTTTTAAAAATTTCTTTCCCATGTTCTTTTTTGTCAATATACTATACTTAAAAAATTTTTTTTATTTAAAAATTTTTTAAGATAATTTTATATACTTTTTCTAATCTAAGTGCCCAACTAAATACCATAAATATTATCTATTTATAAAAAGCCCTTTTAAAATCACGGTTCCCAACGTAGTCCCGGGTACCTTTTCACGTAAAAACAAAATAAAACGTAGTTATTTAAGGGGTTTAAAAAATGTACATTACATAATTTCTATGTTGTTTATTATATCGAATGAATGTGAATTTCTTTTTAATTCTTTCTTTAAAATTTTTTCTAAACTGTTTGAATATTTTTTAGGGGAAATGGGGTTTTTCTACAGTCAGAAATCAAATTTTTTACCAGTCTCAAATGGTAAGTTTTTTTTTCCCAAACTCTATTTTATACATATTTTGCTTTTTAAAAATTTTAAATTAGTTAATTTATCTGATATAAAATGAAATAAGGCTCAATTTTTTTGTAATTTAAACGGGTTTCCAAAAAGATATAATGTAAGAAATGACGGTAACGTAAAAAATATGAAGTAAATGGGAAAAAAAAAATTTTAAAGGGAAAATAATAATGTAATAAAACAGTTCCACATTGGAAAAATATATAATATGTTAATATATGACAAATATAAGAAATAAATGTGTTCTTAAATAATACAACTCGAAATAATGCTAATGTTATTTGTAAGTTTAAAGAAACCTCTCTCTCTGTATATGCCAGCCAAAAATATGCTCAGAGGAAGATCTGCAAAAAAAAATTTCAAAAACAGAGTTCATAAAAAAAAAAATAAAATAAAATAAAAAAACCCACACAATTTTATATTTTAGTCTAAAATATATTACGCGACATTGAAAATGATATATTAAAAATAAATAGGCAGAAAAGTCTGTAAATTTTCTAGTATACGTAACTCACAGAGTAAAGCAATTGATGTGAAATGCGCATATCTCTTACAAGCGTTAAGCATGATATATGGGAGGGAACACAGAGAAAGAGTAATATTCGTGCCTTTGTTTCTCTACTAAGGAAATCATTGTGGTATTTTTTTCTTGTCTCAGAGGACACGTGTAACACTTCAGACTGCCAAGACTGCACCAACGGAGACATTTCCAGTAGACAGATGGTTTTACTAATTACGAGATGATAGGATTGAGAAGGGCAAGTCAGTTCGTACGTCAAATTTCAGCCAAAACACATCTACAGCGCATCTACTGGTGGAAGATGGTTGGGACAAGGTAATGTGAAAAGTTTGAGGAGGGTAGTGCTAATAGAAAGATATCGAAGCATCCACCGATAATAGGTGGCATCCGCCACTTCTGCCCCCCCCTCTTTTTTTTTAACAGGCCCGGGCACCCTTGATTTTCCTAAATAAACCAAAACCACAACCCGTCAATTGGTTGGTAGAGGCTTGCATACACGTCGACCGTTAAGAAGTCTATCATTGACTCTACTGCACAGACCACTCTGTTTGTGGTTGATTCATGAATATTAATGTATCGATTGATTGATAAAATGTAGCCTGATTTTTGTACGAGTTGTTCAGTGTTGAACAAATAATTCTTGTGACGCCCACAACAAATGAATATTTGTCGCTAGAAGACGCTAGTGTTCAGTGTATGTGTAAAATTGGTGAGAGTAAGAGCGTATGGAGCACGCTTGAATAAAATTCTTTTTTCTATTAGTCCTAGCCTAGCCATTTAATTTGTGGTGTTATCTTTTAGAGACTTTTAATAATGTTTAAAGAATCAGTGCGCGAACACGAGTTCTCGTGAGTTTTGCAAGAGTATCCTTAATTTTTGTATTTAATCAAATTTTGTGACTGTTACGGTATAGTTTTGAATATTTAATTCATTACTGGGAAAAACAGGAAACGTTAAGTACAAGGTCTGCTAAAAAATTATCCGATCTTTGGCCATAAAAAAATATCATAGTTATTTTACGACATTGGGATTCTAATCAAATTGACAGTAGGCCCATTGTGCCTTCATGCACTTAGCCTAGCATTCCTTCCACTGCCGAGAACACTTCTGGAAGAATTTTTTTGTATGGTATTCAACTCAGCCATCGCGCTCTCTGTCTTATCTCCTCTACTCTGAAAATGGAATCCTTTCATTGAAATTTTCATTTTCAGGAACAGTCAGAAGTATCAAAAAGCCAGGTTCAGTGTTGATAGTGTCCAGTAGATCCTTTGCTACTGCTAGATGGAAATTTTCTGTTCCACCAACAGAAGTTTAGGCACAAATTTCGCGCGGCGCTCTACGCATGATTACGCAAAATTGCATGTGAAAAACCTGTATTTCTCACTACTTGTACAGCGATCTCTCGTGCTGTAAATAAAGGGATTTTATAAATAAAGGTGAATAAAGAGCTTCTGCAAAATTAAGGGCTTTAAAAACTCCTACATCGTTTTGAAAACTGGCTAAAGGTTTTTCACTTTAACAAATGTGCAAAATATATGAGAAGTTGAGTATAATTATCAATGACTGAATTAAAGAAAAACCAATTTGAGGGCACGCAATAACTTTGTATAATTTAACTGTACTATGTAAAAAAGTATATTATGTTTGTTTTCGAAAAAGTAGAGACCATTAATTTTTGATGCTGTAGTAGCCTTGACAGAAGAGAAGCAATCTAATGACCTAATGAAATAATGTGTCCAATTTTAAATGATAATTATTCTATAGAATAATACGTATAGTTTGTGAATTTAAATTCCCACAAAGCTAAAACTTTGAAATAAACCATAACTATTTCTAAGTTCACTCTAACAGTGACTCAAGACGTTAGTTAACGCATAGCTTTTCAGAGGCCCTAGTAAGACGTAAATAAAAAAGAAATTGGACCATGTTAACCGAAAGAGCATTTTAAAATAGTTTGTCGATATATTCAGAAACGGAAAAAAATGAGTTAACCCAAACATAACTAGTGAAAACCTAAATAAAAGTATTTTCTGTGAAATAATATAATAAAATTATATTTTCTTCCTTTTTTTTTTTTTTTGAGTTTTACCTTTCCAGAATTTTGATTTTTTATGATTTCGATAATTCAACACAAATGTGGACATTTTTCCAAAATATTTGCATGAGTGATAGCATTTAATCTTAAGTAACCCAGCAATTTTAAATGAGTACTCTTCGTTAAGTTTACTCTAAAATTCATTTTTCCATGAACACAATTTTTTAAAAAAGATAACGGTATGATTTTTTTTTTATTCTATTAATTTTTTCAGCGGGAAACACCAATGCATATCTTTATAATGATTTACTATGAGGAAAAATATTCCAATCAAAAAGCTTTTTATTATTTAACTTATTTATCTTCCATTATTCAGGATTTTTTTCATTGATTTCAAAAGACTAAAATAATAGCAGAGATTTTTTAAACAAATGAATTTTAATGAATTCACACACACACAGTAACTGGATCCTTTTCATAGTGTCACGCGCGCAACCAAACTCAATTATACTTTTATGTAAATAAGATATTATTTCACTATTCTTTACTGACAGTCGTATTCATTTTAGCAAATATATTTAACGAAAAAGAGGGATTACAGTTTATCTTTCGTGCGTGTTTGGTTACGGAAAAAAAATCCTTTGTCCTCTTTTCCAATAGAAAATGAGGCCGTGGTATCCTAGTGATCAAGGTAACGGACCCATAGCCGGTATGAGTTCGAGCCTAGTACCGATGAAGACCAGCCGTTTAGGGGGCGATGCAAACTAATTTACCGAGAGCTTAAAAGTTCTCCCGTTGGTATGGTGTGGTATTTCGGAAGGGGGTGAGTTCTGGGGTCTTCCTCGTCACTTGACAGTCGTTCAAAATTATGAGGTCCATCACCAAAATCCCTCGAGTGTCTAAATAATGATACGTCAATATTCACTCACTCATACTATACTTGTATACATTTTAGTACTGAAAACTATAGCCCTTTGGTAGCTAAAAAATTAGAAATATTTATTGATCCATTTGTTAAAGGTTTGTTTAAGGTATCCGACAGGTTTAAAACCATCATTTTCATCAAAAAGTAAATAAAACTTATTTTTCAGTCTATTTTGCAGCCTGTTTAATAAAATTTCTAAAAATATCTTACTTTTAACTCTGAGTTAATTAGAAAAAAGTTACAGCTATTTTTCTGAGGTAGAAGTCCAAATCGAAACCGGAAATTTATATCCGAAACCGGATTTGGGAGTTTTCAGTTGATTTTCCCCTGCAAAATACAATTATTTTTTCGTTTAAAATATCTTAATGATTTATATATATGTTTAGAGTAAACTTAATTTCACTTTATGAATGTTTTAATAGATATATTTCGCTTTTAAATATCTAACAGTTAACTGATTGCAATGTTTGTTGTGATTCAAACGAGTTGCTATCTTTTTATCGTTTGTGTTCAAAATTAGAGCTCTTTATATCTTTTTTATTACTAGTTTTACATAGAATTATAGTCATTTTTTATTAAATTAAAGTTGTCATGCCAAAAACAAGACCAGTGAGGCAAAAAAAAAAAAAAAAAGATTTCCAGAAAGCAGAATTTGTTGGAGATACGTAGAAAGAAAAATCAACGGATCTTCCAAATTCAGTTATAATTTCTATTAAAAAGACACATGCATCTTTGAGATCAAAACGTCGTAAGAAAATGACTTCACGGGAAAACTCAGAACTGTAATGAAAGTCTTAACTATTTCGTGTGGAGTACAATCCCGAAAGCGACTTTTGTTGAGCTACAAACACTCCGCTTAGGGATTTATGTTGCAATAATAATTTTTAAGTCCGGGTTTAATGGTCTATTACCTCTGCTTCAAAAGTTAAGGAGTGAATTAGTGCCTGCAATGAAGGGATACTTTTGGTACATCGTCAAAACCAGAATTGTTGATTCAACGAGACATTCTAAACCAGATAAGAAACTGTCCCATAAAAAACGAAAGGTCCTTCAAAAATATAAAAGTATGAATTATAAGGTTCAGGAAGGCACCGCGTACAAACCTGGAGATTTTTAATACCTTCCTAAATCTTTAAAAAGTTTTATATTGCAAATATAAACTTTATTTTGCATTTTCTGAAGAATGTTATTTTTGTACGTAATGGTTCGCGGTAAACGTGATACCTCTTAAAATTATTCAACTATTCTTATGAAACCTTTGAGTTTGTTTTTTGTATTACAATGAATGCCTTGTGCTAAAAGTTAAGGGTAATTATTCAATTAAATTATTTTTAGTGTAATTTTATATGAAAAAAAAAAGTTTCTTTAAAAGAAAATTCTGATTTTTTTTTCATGTCAAACACCTGTATTTCATAATTATATTGTAAAATTAAGTTTTTTTTTATACAAAGCAAATTTAAACGTTAAAAATTGTATTCCTGCAAAATTTTTATTTGTTTTTGTAATATATATATATTTTTAAAGTTTTTAGAAAAACAGCAAAATTTTTTGTAATATTTTGGTTTAGATTTTTTAATATTTTGAAAATAATTTTTTCAAAAAATTCTTTTTATTGTATTTTTATAGTTTTGCAGCATACTTACTTAAAAAACAACAATTAAATAATTATTTAAGTTATATTTTAGAAAATTGTCTCCGAACCCAGTCGGATACCATAAAGGGTAAAAAAATGATTCTAATTGTCCAGGTAATTTCGGTCAATTATGCTGTACATATTTTATATCAGAAATTAACTAAAATATTCATTTTAAACTTACATTTGTCGAGTATTTCAGAAATGATATTTCATTCAAACAGCAGTTAATTGACTAATAATAAAAATATTTTGAAAATTTATAAATATCGGTGCATTTTCCTATCATCATTATTATTATTGAATGTATGAAGCAAAAATGCAATTTTATGTAGATTGTATACATTTTCATTTATATGTGCCATATATCATCAATTCTAATTCATATTTAAATTTTGGTATTGTTTTTTGTTTAGTGCAAAGATGACAACTGTAGGTAAGTAACACTTGTCTATATTTCATATAGTTATTTATGTATTTCTTTTTCTGAATTGAAACAATTTAAATGATACAGTGGAATATATATTTTTTCTCAATTTAATTGTTTGTATGATGACACACAGACACGAACACAAATATACAGGTTTACTTTTTAGAAATTAATTGTAGTACTAAACTGTATTCTCTCTTCCTGTGCAACTTCATTCGATTAGTATAGAAGAAGAAAAGAAAGGTTGTTATTGTTTTGAAATTATATTTAACCCTGCTTTCATAGTCCTAAGCCTACGAGTTTTGTATTGAATTTTTTTGGAATTTTTCTATTGCTAAAATTTTTTCCTATTTTTTTTACTTATTGTTTAGCATTATCTATTATTTAGAATTTAGCATTATAGTAATTAAGCATATTGTGAAAGATTATACTTGCATGTGTGTAACTTGAAATTATCCGAATAAAAAAGTTTTATAATACCCTGACGAGAAAATTTTGCAGTCAAAATAACCAAAATAATATAACATTTGTTTCGAAATAACAAAAATAATTTGATACATTTAAATACTTGACTTCCAAAATTTTAAATATTTATTGAAACAATTTTTCATTCTTGTTAACTCAACAGGTGTTGACAGATTTTTTTAGGAAATGATTGATTCTCATACAGAATTTGAAATAGTAAGGTGATGATACCTGTTATGTTTTTGAATGATGACAAAAACTATTACCACAATGGATTTAGCGTGAAGATGAAAGAAGTGGAATCATCAAAAGATTAATGGGGAAAAAATCCTCTAAAATAAAATGAGGATAAAATTACGTTAAAAAAGAAATAAACATATGTTTGGAAGAATGTATAGTAAATAAACAAAATTTGTTTCGGTTTTTTTTTAAGAAAGAAAATATAAAATATTGCTTATCCATCAATATCATTAAAATTTTTACAATATATATATATCAATTCGTTGTCAGAAAAAACTGTGTAACATCATATTAAATTTAAAAAGGATATAATTAAATATAACAATAGCTCATAAGGAAATATATAGACATATAGGGTGTACAAAAATTTCAAAAACGAATTTAAAAAGAACAAGATTTTCGCTTGCGGTTTTTTTATGTTCCACGAAGAAAACATTGCAATTTCTTTTTGACAAAATGAAAACTAGGTGGCGCAACGTCTACGTCTTGCAACATTTCTATTTTAAGGCTGTTATCGGTTAATGTTAAAGAATAGGACTCGAATTTGGAACATTTTTTCAGATATAAAAGAAATTAAAAATTATTATGATATTCTGGCTTCACTATCCTTTAGAGAGCAGCATTTTTTATCATACTACCCATTTTTAACCGAGTTGATTCCTTTTCTCTCGAATAAAATGTGTTTTGCTTTTTTTCTCCTATACCGTAATGTTAAATGAGATTATCGTCACGGATTAAAATGAAAAAGAAAGTATTCATGGAATATTTTTAAAATTTTTAAAAACACTATATTGTTAATTGAGGTATGAGGTATAATACTGAAAATTTCCATGGAAATTAAAGGCTATGCTTCATCTGAAAGAACTTCACGTTTAGTTCAAGCTCTCGTATTTTTACCGGACAACTTAAAATGGCTTCACTACAAGAATAAGAGAAGGATCTAGCATGTTTTTTCAAATTTAAATATGTAACACAGGCGCAGCGCAAATTTGGGACCACCCATAAGCTAAGTCCACTTTTAAGATCCACAATTTATACGTGACGTGACGGTAGAAAGCGTAATGTCAAAAAACAAAATCAAGTAACCCTAGTAGAATCTGAGAGGACATTGCTCGTAGAGACTTGATATGTTGCACACTACTAATGGTGGGCACAGTGAAATTGTGCAATAAAACATTGTAAAAAACTTCAATTTCTTTATGGAATACAAATAACCGTAAATGAACACATTTGCTGGTTTATTTGTAATTAATACATGAAAGAGTAGTCATATTTTTCTGACACTCGGTATATTAATTATATCATCTTTGTTCTTTTCTATTCAGTGTAAGCTATTTTTTTTCATTTAAAATTGTTTGAAAATATGACATAATATCTATTTTAACTGTTTCTTTTTTTATATAAAAAATTGTAACGGGAGTTTAAAAGTTATTTAATGAAAAGAGGTAATTACTGATAAAAATATTCTATTTTCAGAAAGAGAGAGTTGTACCTCAACTTTATTTTTAATCGTCTGGAAATAAAAAATTATGTACATCGACCAAGGTACGAGGTAAGGAATTCTCAAGAGGGGGAAAAAACCTTTTTCATAATAGTTCTTTTATTTCCCCTTCATTTTTTTCAAAAACTGCAAATTATCTAAAACTATTTTAATATGATTTCCAAACAAAAATTTGATATGAATTTTTATTCAGTGAAATCGAAGGAAATAATTTAGAAATGAATATACACTACACGAAAATTTGAAAAAGCAACTCGAAGAAGAAAAAGACAGAGAGAGATGAAAACGAACAACAAGTGATGATTATTTTGAAATTGTATCTATGGCACTGAATGAGAGCAACCACAACTCGGAATTTGTTAGCCAGGATCAACGCGGATGGTGATATACGAAGAAGGGGCACAACTAGGTACAGAATCGAGGAGGTAAGTAATGATGCTGTCTGGTGATAATTCTCCATTTCATGTCAATTATTTACTTAATTTTCGCCTTTAAAGCACGGCTTGCAAATGGTACAAATGTTTGCAGACCATTCAAGCTCTCGTATCCAGACATGTCGATGAAAGAGTAAAAGGGAAGAATTGCACCGGAGATTCATCACCATAAATTTTGCACGATATTTTTTAATAAATATAAAATTTAATAAATAAATTTTGACGAGTGTTTCCTACGTTCGGACACTATTCTGCTTGCTGGTAGAGGACATTGATAACCGCGAAATTAGAAGAGTGTCACCGGCCACGGTGCATCCTTTACCTATTGTTGTTCTAAGGTCCTGAATACGAAACAAATATGACATGCCATCATATGCAATGATATTTCAAATCATGATGTTGTGTGGTTGATTGGTAAAACAATTCCATAGACGCGTCTAATATGGTCCTGCCTCCGCATTGGTACCATATTAGTACAAAAAGATACTTTCAACAAAAAGAAGCGGAAAACATCTGAGATAACAATTCTGTGCCATTCAATCTTATACAGAACAAGTAATATGGACCAACTTAAATCTGTCGTGCACCGTATAAGTGACAATAGAAAAAATAAGAGTATCATACTACACAAGTTACCATGAACTAAAATATATTAGTAATAGCAAGCAAGGAATGATGAAAAAAGATCAAATTAATCATACTACGTTGTTGTTGTTTCTTATCCCACTTGATCGACAGAAAAATCTAGATCAAGTAAATGAACCCGTGCGTTTTTAAACAATGAACATTGCAGCTGGCTTTTATGGCAGCCAATACATGTCTAAGTCAAGATAGGGGGCAGGAGCAGCTTGAGATCACATTATGTGAATTCCGGACAAGAGTAAACTTTTAAGACCCTCCACATGCCGTTGAACTATATAAATACTATACAAATTACTCTCAACAAAAGTAAATTCAAAACGCTAGTAAGATTACTACTATATATCCATATTACTTAATCACTTATAAATTTATGATGGGCTTAAAAAGTAAGTACCATACATTTCGTTAAATGTTAAAAATAAAAATCATCGCATCATATAGAGTGGGAAAATAATATAGTGTAGTGTAATGTTTGAAGTTTTAAATTTTGCATTTCTAGCATTTAAAATTTGATATTTATAATCGAAATGGAAATCATATCATTAGACAGTTGATGATTGTAAGTTATAAATCAGGAGCTTAGATTGTTCTTAATATGAATAAAAACATGATAAAATGTTTCAGTATAGTGTCAAGATCAATGGATATGCAAGGGACGTTCCGAAAGTAAGTTTCATCCTATATTTTAAAGAAAAGATTTTTTACTAGGCAAAAAAAATCACTATAAGAAACTTCAACCGATGCTGGTTAAACGACGGACGAAGAGTCATTTTCGTAAAAATGACTCATGCGCAGCGTGCAGAAAAAGACAGAGTAGCAACAGGAAGATGTGTTTGAGTACATGCCACGGTGGTAGACAGACATGGGATGACAACATGATCACCAATAGAAGTGGGGAGTGCTACTATCCAGTATGGAATATGGTCCATGGAACTGAGTACATGTCGGTCATCGCGCGATGTAGGGAGAGAAGTCACGCCTTGCCAAATAGTTGTTCGCTGGTGTTGCATGTTCAGTTAAGGAAGATAGAGTGTGCAAGATGAAGGTTGAAGTGGGAGCCCCTCTACATCCAAGACTGGAAACAACATTGCTAGAGTGCAGGACATCGTGTTAGGATTTTCATAACGTGTTGGGTTACCGAAAAATGTCTGCAAGCTGGGTGCTGAGAGCTTTGTTCTGGATCCCAAGAATGCGGCAATGAGTATCAGCCACAATCACCCGATTCCGGTACGCTCAAAGAAGAAATGAGTACCTGTTCAGAATCATCACAGGCGATGAGACATGGTTACTTCCTTTTTATTCCGGGAACCAAGTCCCCTCCAATGAGGTGGAAGCATTGTGTTCACCAGTGTGGAGAATATTTTTTCCAAAACAGTGCTGAGGGTGAAACAAGCTGTTCTACAATTCCTTACATCGCAGAACGCGGAGTACAAGAAAAGTTTCTTCAAACTAATTTTATGATATTCTGAAATATCTTAATGTCGATGGGGATTATGTTGAAAAATAGTGCAAAAGAGGTGTAGAGTTCATAACGCTATGATGCACGTTTTTCTTGTGTGATAAATTTTCTGCTGTGTGAAAAGGACGAACCTATCTATATATACTTTCAGTACATCCCTAATAATACATTTCTTTGGAGACTTCAATTTTTATTCAGTAAGAAAATAATAAACAAAAGATCTTTTTCAAGGTTTTTTCTTTAATTTGTTTAATATTATTTTATTTTCTGTTGCAGAATATAGGAGATGTTCAGCTACATTGGCGGATATATGGGTATGTAGCTGGGAATCTCTCTCGTGGCTTTGTTCGATCTTTCAGAGACCATCATCATACTATCGTTTACCCGTACAAGATAGAAGAAGATATAATTAAAAATCAATACAACTCGTAAAGACACATATTGTTTGATCGTTCACGGATTTTCATCAGAAAGAGCCTGTAATTTAGCTTCACTAATCTTATTTAGGTTGTGGTAGCAGTATCTTCATAAGCAAGCTAACAGCCTCCGGACAAGGGTGATCACTTTGTCTGAGTGGATGTTGCGGCTGCGTACTGTATCGTGGGTCCTGTTCTCAGGGTGTACTTCCCGGCCGGGTGACCTCGACTAAACTAAGAAAAACGCGGCGCCAGCGCAGCTGTTATTGGCACCATGCATCGGCAGACCAATCAAAAGTCATGCGGAACTCGCCCGATCACCCAGCAAACCAAAATCTGCGTCAAGACTCACTTGATGCACATGGTAAAATCATCAGACCACTGATGCAGCAACAAACAGTCATCAGACTCATTTGACGCAACACCGCAATTAACATCAACAACTCACACACTATATCACCCGCCAACTGCTCGCAAGGCTCGCCGTAGCAAACAAACAAAATCACGTTCACCTATCCACCGATTCACTAATGGGGTAGTACTGTGGTAGAGTATCTTCACTGCAGCCCTCAGGATTAGGTGATCACTTTTGTCTAGTAGTTATGCTACGCGGCACCACGAACCCCTAGCATCGCTGGTTCTGTCTCGGATATACACTCCACCCAAGGTATAAACAAGTTATCAGTACCAGCTCTACGCCAGCCAGTTGCTGCCACGATGCTTTTTGAAGCTTTGGTCCATTTCCTCCTGTTTTTTCTCAGACTGCAAAGTTAGCTCTATTTGCTTAGAGGCGAGGTTTGAGACTTGAACTCTTCTTTTCTTTGTGTGTAATTAGTACATTTGAAGCTTTTGCTTGTGTCATGCTTTTGTTTTTGTACATCATAGCCAAAGCACCGTGTTATCTTACAGAATGCAGCAGAAAGAACCAGCACGTTTGCTTATAGAATTAGGCTAGTTCCGGTGAAACCAGTGACTGCTTTCTATTTCTGTATTTACTGATATTCCAAAATAAAGGATACATTTAAAAACTAAATCCCTTGATCTTTGCTTTTTTGAAGTCATGTACACTAAACAAAGAAAAATATTTATATAAATATTAAGTATTTGTTTGGTCTGTGAATTACATAGGATATTTTGTTATTTATTTGTTTTGTTTTAGCATAATTTTGTGAACCTAATATTTTGTACCTTATGTGTTCCGCGCATTATTTTGGTAGCTATATAAAAAAATTATGTATAAAAAATTATTCTTATTTTAAGGTGAAATGTGTCTTGTTTTTTATCCATAAAAATTCGAAACCATTCTGCAAATTTTTTTTTTTTGGGGGGAGATAATTCATGATATATTTCCTGTAAGGCAATTCCATGTCAGGCCTAAATACCATACTTATTAAACTGGTGAGGAAATACAGAATATTGTTTTATTACGAAGAATTGAAATAAAAAGACCTTCTCCTGTTATCTTTTTGCATTATAACACATTTGTAGTTACCTGGAACGAACGTTTACAAATTAAAATAAAATTTTAAAAATTACTGCAGTATTTATAATGAAACTCTTTATTTTTTTCTGACAATAAAGGTCACATTATTACTATAGCATAAGTGTACGGCATAGAATACGAGCTCTTCAATGATTTCTGAAGGTATTTAACAAAATGATAGGTAATGTAACATTTCGTTTTCTTTGAGTTCTATCGTCTCGAATTAGGGTTTTGTTCCGTCCAGCTTAATTGGGTCTTTTAGCTAGAATAATTTAACTCCACAAAAATGTATGTCACTACTAAATAGCATGTAAATAGCCAATGAGGTAGAAAATAGGAGTTGTTTGGGGACAATATTGCTACACTAGTAAGTTTTTATTACAGTAGCTTACCCCTATTAGAAGATATCGAAGGATTTCTCTTTGGCAAGCTTCAGAGGTTGCATCTAATTTAAGAGGAATACCCATTATTTCTTACCATTTATTTTATTTCGTCCACATATTGCGCAATGAAGTCTAACGTATAAATTAATAAAAGTAAATTGTTATAAATATCTATTTTTAATCCTTTCACGTTCTCAGTCCTTGCAGCTTTCGGATACCCCCGAGAACCTCAACGATCAGCAAAACATCAAACAACATGAGGAAAATAGGGGAAAAAGGGGCTCAATTTTTGGATTGAAAGTGGTCATTGATGATTCTAACCCAGCGTTTCTCAAACTGTGGGGCAAGCCCCCAAGGAGGGCATGTTAACTCTGCGAGGGGAGCGCGAGCGTATTGAAAAGTCTAAAATAAAAGGTTATTTAGGAAAATTATTAATTTATGGAAAGTAAGCAAGCAAAATACATTCTGACCTAAAAATTAAATCCCCTTTTTACACTGATATAATACACTTATAAATATATCATTGCACAATGTATCTTACAATTAATTTAACAATATAAGTTACAAACCGTTTCTATTACCAGTGACCCCAAATGGGCTTGTCATAAAAAAAATTATCCCCAAAAAAATTAATATTTATCTTGGTAATTTTTGTACTTTTTATAATTAATCCCTTTTAAAGCCCCCGGGCCCAAATTAAAGTTGGTTCACTCTTCCCCCCTTTTCCCCTAGGGGCGCGGATTGGAAGCATTGGGGGGGAAATAAAAAAAAAATCCTCTAAAATAAATAAATCCTTCTAAACACTTCAAGGTCTTTTTTGCATTAAAGACTTCAAAACTTCATGGAAAAAGGTGGAAAGGAACTTCTGGACTTCATCCACTGAAGATGTTGTTTTAATGAAAACCTATTAACAAGACAAATACCAAATCGACCCAAAACTTTACATATATTTATATATGTTGTATGTTTTTTAAAAAAAAGGTGCATTACAGAAAAAATGGGGTCTTGGCACATATTTTTCCCAAATATAAAACAGATAAAAAAAATGCTTACCGATAAAAGTAATTTGTTTTAATTGAAAAAGGGAAAAAAAATATATTAATTTTTTAAAAAAAATGATTTTTTTGGGGGTAGAAATTCGGAAAAAAAAAACCAACAAGAAGGGATTTATAAATTTTCCCTCTCCAACTTTTACTTTTAGAAAATTTTTTATAAAAACTTTTCAAAAGAATGAATCTGTTTTCCTCCACGTTTCTTTTTTCGTTTTGTTTATAATAGCTCCCCGATTTTTATTCTTTTTTTGACAATGAATAACGATATAATATTGATCCCATCTTTTGTTTAAATTCATTACGGATATTTTGAGGAAGTACTGACTTTTTCACATTTAAGGCCCCCATTTTTTTTTTTCAATCTTTAGATAATTTTTTCTCCCAAGTAACCCGTATCCCTTTTGATTTTCTTTTTTTTCCCCCTTTTTGTTGATCACTTTTTTTGGGCTGATGATTTTTTTTTTATGTGGAAAAGTGCTCGTGGAGACAAAAGGAAAGTAGAGATGAGACTTAAAAGGGGGACAATAAAATTTTAACTAAACTATAGAATGTGTTTATTTTTTGTGTTTGGCTTTTCAAAAACAACCAAATTTCGAAGAAATGTTCCAATTCAAACCTTTACCCAACAGTTTCAATTATGGGGTAAACCCCCAAATTTTTGGATCGTGAAAAAGAAGTTTTAAAAAAAAAAAAAATTTTGATTTGAAAATACGAATATTTTAACCACAGACGATTTTTTTCCACTTACTTTAAGTTGTTTAGCGGAAAAAATTTTTGATCGAGAAAAACAGTTGTGTGACCGAGAGCATTACCGTACTATGATTTTAAAGCGGTTAAATCGCGAAACGTTTATCCTGCAATTTGCATTTTGATGAATCGCCATGTCGTGTTACTGTATTGTAGTTTACGCTTTGCGGGTCGCAATTTTCTTCAAAATAAAAAATCGGTTCCCGTAATCTAACAGCCCAAAAAGAGGAAGTGTCAAAATATAAAAAAATCCTTAAATTGGTAAAGAGGTATCCACCGCATTTTTAAAATTGTAACGGTATTGAAACGTACTTACCGTTTTTTACTTTTAATACGTCAAAAAACAAAAAAATCGGCTTTGAAGATAATCCCACCCAAGAATGGTGAAAAGAAAACAGATATGAAAAAAAATAATTTTGCCATTCTTTAGAAGTACGGCTTGGGCAAACCCTTTAAGTTGAAAAAACAGAAGCAGTAACAGTAAACGGGGGTACCACTAAATGTCTTCCAGAAATTCTCCGAAGTAAATTTTGGGGGCTTGCTTTACTATGACAAGCATCTTCCCAAAAGCCCCGGGTTAACAGTTGAGTTTTTTAAACAAAAAAAAATTAAAGTGATAATAAAATACCTTATTCACGGATAGCTATGAGGGCTTTTAGTTTATTTTTTAAAATTAAAAAAAAAATTTTGGGGCGTTTTCATTCAGAAGAAAATTAAAATTGAGCTAAAAAAATGCTTTTTTTCTTTCCCCCAAAATTAAATAGTTTGGTTTTAACCCGGGGTTCGCCAACAAAAAAGGAAAATTTCACCCCCGGGCGTACAAACGTCGGGGTGTTAAGCGTCTAGCCAATCAGAGCCCTTTTTCCCCTCGGGCGAGAGGAAGACCCCTGATTGGCCCCTTTTTTCCAAAAAGGGAAATTGAAAGGTAGGAAGGAAGACTATTCTGAATCCTCAAAATTTTTTTTAAAGTATAATTTTAAAACACCTAGGTGTATCCCCAAAATTTTCGGGAAATCCTCGTATAAGGCGTAAAAAAGAGGCGCGCTCGAACTAGGAGTAAACGACGGGAAGCGATTACGGATCCACCGTCGGACTCACAGCCCCCGGGGGGGGGGCCCCATCGGGGTAGGCTTTCCCCGGGTTAACGGGCCCGGATAAATCCCCTAATTGACCACCGTTGGGTGTTTCCCAAGGAAGGGGTTTTGCCGATCACAATGTTGCTCGTCCCGGAACGTTCGACTTGGAATCTCATGGGTTAGAATAGAATGTTTTCAATAAACTGAACAATTTTAAAAAAAAAAAAACCTTAATTCAAAACAGCCCTAGAAAAACTTTTTTTATTTAAAAATTTCTCAAAATACTGGGTGTCCGGGCTAAAAAATAAAAAAAACATTATAGCTTATTTTAGGGTACTACTCATCAGGGTGTAAAACCCCGTTCATCCATGGTTGGAAATCCTTTCGGAAAATTTTTGGTCTAGTCCCAAAGGGCCCCAAGGGGTTTCCCCTTATTCGACAATCCCCAGACGATAAACTTTTACGCGGTTCAAAAAGATTTGGACACCGCAGCAAAACGTGCTGGTTGCCTTGGGTTCCCCGGGGTTTTCAAACACTCTGACAGCGGCGTGGTTTTGGAAAGAATGGGATTTTTTAATCCTCCGACATCAAATCTATCCACCAATGGGAAAAAATTGGGGTGGCACGAATTTTTGAAAATTACGATTTTTCACTTTTTTATATTTTCAAAAGCTTAAATATTTTTGCAAAATATATATGATATGAAAAATGGAAAAATTATAATGTATTTTGTTTTAAAAAATCTTTGGGTCCCCTTTTTAATAGTGCTCCAAGCAAGTCATTAATGATCTGCTGGGACACCCTATTAAAAAAAGTTTCTGATGAGGTAATTATATGATGTTCAAGTGGTAGATGACTGAATTGGGCATCTAAAAGTGTGGAATTCTTGTTTTTTGGGATCTTAAAAGCGAAATTAGAGAAAAAAGTTAAGTGATGGAAGAGCTCGTGGCGTAACTGACTCCCCGACTTTTTAACCCCTTTATCTACCGACGGTATTTATAAACCACTCACTTTAAAATTACGTAGAATAACCTTTTTTCGAATATTTTGACAATACTTAGCAGGAATAATCTTTGAAATCCACTCTTCCAAGATACATGACAGCACGGGTTCCATGATGAGTACTTTAGCGGGGAAGGCGAATAGTTTTATAGCAGACATTGCGTTTTCAACTGACGTGGTTTTCAGCGGATTGCGAAGATTATCATTTTTGTCCCGAAAAAACAGTTAATATCAAAATTTAAGTGTCTTATTTTTTTTTTTTTTTTTTTTATGTTAATGAAGACCTTAGAAAACGATTTGGCTATTTATTTTAAGTGAACAGTGTATATAATTAATTTTACAGTTGAATATCTTGTGAAGGGCTCACGCGTTTTTTCTTTAACATGTCCTCTGGGCATGAATTAGCTCTAATGAAATAAATTTCCCAAAATTGAGTAATTAGTTTATATATATCCCTTAAATTTTCAATGAATCAAAAATTCAACGATATTATAGTATGGCTACCAGAAATAATATCAATTATCTACACAGCATGGAAACTGCTGTTTGGGTTGTTTATTTTCATTTTCTGTCTTCAAACGAGAGCCATCAACATAGACTGTGTCCTGCGGTATAGATGCCTGGTGCAAGTTTCAAAAGACAGAAGCTAAATGTAACGAAAGACACTCAGATTAGAAACACATATACACGTACTATATACAATAATGAATTAAATGAAACCAATTTTTAGATACCTGGGTGAACCTATAATATGAAGAAAATGTTTACACGGAAAGACTCAGAATTAAAGACTCACAACCCAAATGTGTCAGTTAATAACACCCTATGGTCAATGCTTCCAAGATCTACATTTGGGGAATTAAAAACTCTAAAATATTATGGGTAAATATGGCTATTGTACAGTTCAATATGTGTCATGTAGCAAAATTAAGGATCTTAAAACATTCGGATATTGAACCAAGTTTTACTGTTGGTCATGCTTCAGAAAAATTGATGCAAGTCGGATTCGTGTAGCCCAACGAAAGCATCTTGAGATCCCAAAAAAAGGCAAAACTGATAAAAATAATGAAAAAAAGAAGAAGAGAAGAGTCTTTTGTATGATCAGAGAGTAAAAAAAATGCTTCACATGCTTCTGGAAACTACTAAAAAAAGTAAATGATCAAAAAAATTACAAATTTTTACTTTAAAGCCTTTTTTTCTCAAAATGTACTTTTTTTCACTTTATGTACCTTTTGTCAAACACTTCTTATCATGTAAATTTCAGTGAGGCAGACTTTTAACATTTTTTACCTTTTTTAATGCAGGGAATTAGATATATCTTAAAAACCCTTTTTTTTTAGCTAAAACTTTTTAAACTAAATTTTAAGGGAAAAAATTGAATAATTTTAAAAATTCATAATTAATTTAATTAAAAACCCTTTATTAAAGGGGTTATTAAAGTACGTAAGCTCTGTAAAAATTGTATCCATGAGAAATAAGTATTTTTCTAGAAAAGGTACATTAATTTATGCAATTTAACATGGGCTCCTATGAACATGCCAGCCCCCCAGGAGACGAGAACTTTGGTATTTCAACACTGGCGAGAAACCTTAAGTTTTCTGATAGAAGATACTGTGACTGTGTGTTTGATTATTTTGGAGTCCCGTAAGTCTATTATTCAAGCCAGTAACGACATTCCTTTTGTTCGAACACGCCGCCGTACACGGGTGACTGATTTGAATTCCGTTTAGAACACTGTTTCCCTTTTTCTGTGGCATCCACATCTTTACTAATGAAGTCAATTAACAAGTCCATAGTCTGTGATTGCTGAATAATGCACATACGTGTGGCCGATCGGACTGGACCCAAAAGGAGTTTCTAATCCACGGATGAACAGTTTATTACATTCTGATGTGTAGTTCCGTAATAATAAGCCATAACCTCTGGATACTAAAGTCTGGACTCACCCTTTATATTAGCTTAGCTATTAAGCTATTTATTGGCCTATGAGAAATAATAAAGAAATGATATGAAAGTATTTGGGAAAATTTCTTATATTTGCAAATGCTTACTTCATAACTGATATATTAATAAAGAAAAAAATTTTAAATTTTGATTTATGAAATAAAACATGTACAGAAAAATATGTTTAATGTTTTTCGGTAGAGGTAGTTATCTCAAAAATCTGAGTTAAAATGCTATTACCTATTTAGTATTATACTCATAAAGTTTAGTTCAGGATAAACATTTTGAATTAAATATTTATTGTGTGATAAATTTTCAGTTCTATGTCTGGATAAGTTTAAATATATTGAACTTTTTAATAAATACAATTATTTTTATCCTTCTGAAAGCCTGAATAAACCTTGCAGATTTTATTAGCGTTGAATAGTATTCATAAATAATTATTTTTCGTCTAATGATAATTTTAATCATTCCATTCTTGTGGTAAAAAAATTAATCAGGATCCTTTAGAATTGTCAGAAAAAATAAAAACGTACTTATCTTTTGCAGAAACTCGTCGTCGAAGTCATCAGTGTATAACTATGCTTTCCCAAAAGGTGATTTCTTTCAATAAAATTTAATAATTATATGCATAATACAATATTTTACATTTTTAATTAATTTTTTCCAGTTTTTTTTCAAAAGTTTGATTTCATGACAAAATTATTAATATTAGCAGATGCTGGAAGCCAAATGTATACATACAATAATGTTTCCTTTTCATCGATTTAATTCTGTCAACAACTACTTTTACCTGATTTTCAGATGTTATTTATTATTTTACTATTTATTTTTTTAAATTAAAAATTGTCACTAACTGCAATTTTGTTCATATGTAAGTTTTGCTTTGGTTTCCTTTATGAGCTTTTTTTTTTTGGGTATTAAGACAGTGGTCTCAAACTTTTCAAATCACGTAATCTCTAGAACTAGAACGTGTTTTCGTGGAATTCCTAGAACTAGAAAGTATTTTCGTGGAATCCTATTCCACGCACACAATTAGAGGAAAATATCTTTAAAAAAAGTATTGCATTTATAACTAAAAATTAATCTACGTTTAATATAATTTACTCATTAATATTAATCTGTGATCCAAGTGTTACCTTCCCAAGATGCTTAGCAACAGGGATATGTGCTTGCATTTTTTCACCAAAACTGTCGAAATCTAGGTCTATTGAAAATAACTGCAATCGCATTACATATTCTGAGTTTCATTTGTTTCTATATCTTGGTTGCAACATTAAAATGCTTACGGCTATGTGAGAAATACTGTGTATTTTGCATGAATTTGCAACATAAAATTTTGGATCTATTTTACTTAAATTTAGATTTTTAACATCGAATCTGTTGTTGTTGCTAATGCTACCTGTCTGACGTAGTCAGATCGAGGCCCACAAAATTCATCATGTCGTTGGCCGTAGCATTGAGCACAATACAGGTGACTGTACGATTTATCTCGGTTCTACCCCAATTTTGAGGAGAACACCCTAGAGGAGGGCCGGGAGTCTTCCACCTCTCATTCCCTTCCACCAACCTCACAAGAGGACTTGCGGCTTGACGGCTGCTTAGAGAACGTTATTCGTGAGTTTAATTGTGCGTCACCTATGGAGCGCTATTTGTGTTGACTGTTGTATTGTTTAAAAGAAAGTTTTCAAGCAAAAGTTGGCAACAGCGAAGGCCATGAACTAATTGCTGGAAACACAGGATTGCAGTTATCTAGTAACTATGACGTCACCCTTTATCTACCACATTATGATTTACTACATTTTTTTTCATGCAACATTTTTATAATCACTGCATTGAAAATTAAGGGACATACATAAACAAAATATATACTTTGGGAAATTTAATCCATTAGAACTAATTAATTAATTAAGGTATCCGACTACGTTCGGAACCATGATTTTGCAAAAGCGAATAAATGGATAATTTTCATGATATTTAGTGTCATTTAAATAAGACTACATGTATAAAATGGTTTTAAGGAGATTTTGACAAAAAAGAATTATTCAAATACAATATTTTGGCAAAAAATTAACTTAGAATAATCTTTTTAAAATGCTCTCCTTTTTGTGAAAAATGCTTCTATTATAATTATTTGATGCGTACTTGTACATACTGCCTGAAGTCAGATTATTGAAAAATTCCTGAAACATTTCGCTTGATAGTAGATATCATAACAGAAGATTACAATTTTCAATAAATTCATACAGATGATCATGTTAAAACTATTTTTTTAAGCCCAAACAATACATTGATAAAATTTGACTGCAGTTTAAATTTCTAGTATAAAAATATGTCATGTATGTGCAAAATATGCAATATACATTTAATATGCTTAATAGTTTCTTAGTAAAAAAATGAACACTAAATTCTTTAATTTAACTTTGTCGATAACCGAGGAAAATCACTTAAGCAGAAACATTGTATATATATATAATTTCTTTCATTTTATTTTTTTTCCATTCATTCTCTTCACAAAAGATCAATAAATGTTTTAATTTTCAGGATCTTGATTTAATGTATGAATTGCTAAATCGAAAATATCCCGGCACGAATGATATAAAAGAAATATTCGACGAGGCCTGTAAGGACCTTACGCTAGCTAAAAAGGTAAGCAGCAAAATATTGTTTTATTCAGAATTATGTTTGACACGTATATTTAACAAACGAGGCTTCATATAAATAAAGAAATCTGTGTCCACGGTATATGTACATACACTAACTACAAAGTGAAAAAATACAGTCGAACTTCCTTATTACGAATCTCTATATTGCGAATTTTTCTATATAGCGAACTTTTTCCCTGGAACTAAGATCGTTTCCCGATTTTCTTCGTAAAATAACCTCCCAATAGCGAAGTGCATTTTCTATATAACGAAATTTTTTTCCTTGCGAATCAATTTTTTTTCTCCCTATTTTTAAAGTATTTCTGGACACATTTCAAGTTATTCACTTTTTTAAAATTTTATGGTGGTCATAAATCTTGAACTGGTTTTGTTAGATGCTTAGCTCACCGCGAGCAAGCAATAGAATTCTGGGTGTTTCATCCAAGAAGTGCAATCTTAAACCCTCATTTTACAGTCCTCCGTGGAGTTTTCTCGTGTCCCCGTGTCCTTGAACTAGGCTTCGTTCATTTGTAGTGTTGATCAGTCGTTCTGGTAGCTTCGTTTCTTGTAGCTCGAAAATGTTAAATGTAAGTGCTTGAACATCAAAGAAAAATATTTAATTCTTCAGGAAGTGGATAAAGGCGTCTAGAAACTTTCCTTGCAGTTTTTCTTTTTTTATTTCTTTCTGATAGGTAAGATATATAAAACAAACATATATTATTTTACAAAAGGGTGTGGATAATTATTATTTAATACATAGTATTTATGAATTTAAAATTTGTTTTATGCGGTTTATAAAGAAAATTGAAAGATGAACCTATATATAACGAATTTTTCATATAGCGAACTTTTTTCGGGATTTAGCGACTTCGGTATATAGAGGTCCGACTGTAATTAAATTGAGTATTCGCAACTGTGACTACTATAATTCGTCCAATTCATCTTTTTTACAGATACTTCTTGATAAATTCTGCCTATCAGAGTAGCAATATCTCGATAAAATACAACGGAGCTTTAAAAAGTAAGGTAACAAACCCATTCAGAGTAAACGTTTATTCAGAATATATATATATATATATACATTGCAGGAAGGCACAAGTACCTAATACTTCTGTACATAATGAATATATTTATCGAGGCATCGGTACACCAAACCATCGAAAGCAGCATCTTAGAAATCAGCATAAAGGTTGTACAACCACGGCTTGCTGTGCCTTAGCATCGGTTCTGAGATGCTGACTTCCTAAGTTTTCTTCTAAAGTTGAAGAAAATTACTGTAAGGAAGATTGTCCCAATACCTGCCACCGAAAACATTCTTTCTTCATTTCTCACAACTATTCTGCTTTCTCAAATTTCGCGCACGGAAACCACACCCGTTTTCGTGACAAAAGCCTTTACCAATTGCCAATGAATTTCAGCAGGAATATTTTCAAGTTTCTTATTTCAATCTCAGACGATGTTTTCGTCAACACAGCCATCTTCTGAGTCACTCTTCTAACACAGCCATATTTTGACTGAGTCAGATTTCTAACACAGCCGTCTTCTTACTGGGTCTTCTAACACAACCATCTTCTAACTGAGTCAGTCTTCTAACACAGCCGTCTTCTAACACAGCCGTCTTCTAACTGAGTCAGTCTTCTAACACAGCCATCTTCTAACTGAGTTAGTCTTCTAACTGAGTCAGTCTTCTAACACAACCATCTTCTAACTGAGTCAGTCTTCTAACACAACCATCTTTTAACTGAGTCATTCTTCTAACACAGCCATCTTTTAACAGTCATGTTACTGGAGAAACAGTTCCGTCTACCGGCACTTTTTGAATTCTGTGATCATCTTCATTGTCTTCAGAGGGAGTTTC
Source organism: Trichonephila inaurata madagascariensis (assembly GCA_019973955.1). Classification (NCBI taxonomy): domain Eukaryota; kingdom Metazoa; phylum Arthropoda; class Arachnida; order Araneae; family Nephilidae; genus Trichonephila; species Trichonephila inaurata. The sequence goes on from BMAV01006748.1 coordinate 206,816, forward strand.
AATCATACGGAAAATTTATACGCTCGTCAGAATTCTTATTACCAACTTTTTGAAACCCGTACGTAGTTTAGAGTTGTTTTAGTTTTTACCCTGTATTATAATACAATTGTCAGTGTACAGTTTTTCCACAAAATATATCAAAGTTGAAATGATACGCATAACTCGAAACGAGAACAATTTGGAGTAGTATTTTATAGAACCACTGTGGACAGGGATGTACGGGGACAGGGATGTCAGTGCTTCTCAAAGTTTCTATGTTAGCGACCCGATATTCATTTATAATTTTCATCGCGCCCCCCTCATACAATAACAATGTATTGAATTCAATAATACTATACTTTGAAGCTAAAACTACGATACGACTTTAACCTCTTAAGTGCCATCGGCGTATATAAAAGTCTCACTCAGCCAAAGCATTAATTACCCTGGACGTATATATACATCTTTCCGAAGTACGATATCTTCTGCTATCCATAAAATTATTCCGACGGCTTTGGAATGCAATAAAAGGACCTTGACAGTGTTTACGTAGGATTTACTTATTTCAGATTATTTTTGCTTCTTTATTCCCCATTACATCACATACGTGCGCCTACGTGGAAAACGGTTGGCATTGGGAAGCGAATCACTTAACTTTTAATCGGCAGTTAAGATATTTAATATAAACCGTACAAGCTATCAAGATAAGAGTTAATTTTTTTATATAATTTTATATATGACAATTCCATGGGGTCACTGGTAATTATTAAACTTGTTCTTAACTTAGTATTGTTAAACTAATTATGAAATACATTGTGTAGCACTGATATATTTATAAGTTAATATATTATTGTAAATGGGTATTTTTTTTATTATTATATCAGAATGTGTATTTTGTTTGCTTACTTTCAGTAAATTAATATATATTTTTTTAAAATAATCTTTTCTTTTCGACTTTTCAATATGCTCGCACCCCCCTAGCAGAGTTGCAACGCCCCCCAAGGGGGGCTCGCCCCACTGTTTGAGAATCGCTGTCTTAGATCAATCGTTATGCCTCTTGTAAAATTGTCTCTGTCATCTGAAATTACCTTCTTAAAGGCGGCCTTGCATTCTTTTCTATTAAACATGCCGATGACCTGCATAATTTACCTCATTTGCATTACTCGGGGATTTGCAAAATTTTCTGACTACTCATTCTCGTGTATCTTTTTTAGTGACATGTAGTGTATTTTTCGTCATATTACATTTCATTACACGGCTGCAAGCTGAAATTGTTTTCCTGAACCAAATTCCTTTTCATCTATAAATAAAATTTTGCTTTAAAGAAGAGCGAGCTATAACTATGTCTCGTACAACTCATTTTTAAAAGCTAATTTTTTCAGCAATATTTTAACATCTGAATAAAATTTTTATTTAATTGTATGTAACAATTTCTTTTTTATTCTTTTCCTAGAATATTGAATACTATTTCGCGGAAAAGAACAAGTTAGACGTAAGTAAACGGAATATAATGTCTTTTTTAGCTATTTCTTTATAATAAGTGCGTAAGCAAATTTAAAATGTATGCCTTTTAAAGTAAAAAAAAGAGTTAAGTAAAAAAAAATAGTATTAATTAACTAAAATGAATGTTCTATAGATTATGTGAAGTCTTCTTTTTGTATTTTCTAAATTAAAATAAAATAGTGAGCATGCATAAGACTATGCTTGCATTATACCAGGGGTCAGAAAACTATGGCACGTGGGCCACATGTGGTACTCTGCACAACAACTTTGTCAATTTTTGAGTGAATAGAAGTTGATAAATTTGTAATGGTCCTTATTTGACAACCATCTTTTGAATAATGGGCATTTAAGAAATTACAAAAAAATTTTAAAGATAACACTAATGATAAATTGGCAGCTATTTTGTAAATTATTGAATTGCATTACTGGAGTGATTTATTGTTTGAAGAGAGAAAACTGCATGAACCTCGATTTCCGTTTTTGGTTCTACATATCTAAGCAAAAAAATCTTTCCTCATATGAAAGATGTTTTTAGTCTGCAAAGAAATTGTTTAACAATTGGATGCTCAGAATCACGTCAAACTGAAAGTCATAGATTATACCCCTGACTTTGCGATATGAAAGCAGAGCGGTGCAAAACTAAGTTCACATTAAGGTATCCGACTACGTTCGGAACCGTGATTTTAAAAAAAAAGATAAATAGATAATTTTTATGATATTTAGTGTCACTTAGATTAGAATACATGTATAAAATTGTTTAATGGACATTTTGACAAAAAAAAGTATTTAAATACAATATTTCGGCAAAAAATTAACTTAGAATAACCTTTTTTCCAAATCTCCTCTTGTGAAAAATGTTTCTATTATAATAATATTTACCCTGTATATATATATATATAGCTCACACTTCTGTACAGAGGCTAACTATGATTTTTGAAAAATTCACATTATTTTCAGAATTACAACCCATTGAAATAATTATCGGCGTTTTTTTCTTAAAATTTCTACCCTCTGTTGTCGTAAAACATGAATAATCCCACTTCTAAGTTATATATTTCAAACATTCTAGTTGAGCCTCTGGACAGAGGTCTGAGCTATATACAGGCAAAATATTATTATAATAGAAGCATTTTTCGCAAACGGAGAATATTTTGAAAATGGGTCATTCTATGTTCATTTTTTGTCAAAATATTGTACTTAAATTACTTTTACTGTAATACTATTCTTAAAACAATTTTATATACGTTTTCTAATCTAAGTGACACTAAATATCATAAATATTATCCATTTATACGCTTTTGCTAAATCACGGTTCCGAACGTAGTCGGATACCTTAATGGTAAGAAATATCTTTAAATGATGCAAAATTAAGATATAAAACTGTAAATGTACATTATTGATCTCTATTCTCTAAATTTCCATGCATTATCGCTGGAATAGAATTATTTCAAAAATATCCTACTGTGTGGCACGCTGAATCATATTGATAGGCTGGTTCGGTACGCCATAGCTAAAAGTTTGCCGACCCTTGAGTTATACTATCGGGGTTTATGAATTAATACGTTTTTTTAACCCTTTGGGTTCTGGTTTTCAATGTGGAATAAAACTACCCCAAAGTTAAATTAATATTTATAGTACCGGGGGGCTGGGCTAGTTTTTTAAAAAATTTTGCTCGAGAAATAAAAACTTTTTTAATTTTATTTCTTTTTCTTTGGTCCTTATCATAAATTAGAACTGAATGTATAGCAAAATTGTTATAACAAAAAAGATAAAGAAAAGCAACTAACATCCTGCATAAGCGCCCACATTTAACACAAAAAAGTAAGATCCAAATTTACGGGTGTGCGTTATAAGCTGGATAAAAAAAACGTGAGTTTTTAAAATAGAATAAAAAGATGAGCATAAAAAATATCCGGCTTCTACATGTATCGAAATACTGCTTATTTTTAAAAAAATGACATACCTGATGAACATTAAGAGGTTGTATAGTTCTAGAAGCTTGCAACTTTTTTTTAAAGCTTGGGATAACACTTCAAATAAATTAAAACATAAGAGCATTACACGCGCACATTTCAGGTTTTTTCGTAAAAAAAGGATGTGCATTATACGGCGAATATCACTAAAAATTGAAGTAGTAGTTCTAGAAGTTTACTTCTTTTTTAAAAGCTTGGGAAAAACTTCTAATAAATCACTTCAAAACGTAAGAGCATTACACGTGCACATTTCAGGGGGTTTTTTTGTAAAAAAAGGGATGTGCATTATACGGCGAATATCCCTAAAAATTGAAAAATATAGCTAAAAAGTGTAGGTATGCTTTATGCACCGGTGCGTAATGTTTCGTACGCTGGATTTTACGGTAATTTATCTTACAGGTATGGTTTTAAAATTATAAATAAATAACATTCTGGGACGGGATTTTAATAATCAGACGACATTTCAAGCATTTATTTATAGTACACCGATTGAAGCAGGTTGCTATTCAGATAAAAATTGAGATGTGGGCTTTCAGAAATAAATAATATAATGAAATAAATTTTATTGCGTTATTTTTATTGCCTGAAAAATATCCTTTTTATTTAATGAGATTGTCCTCCATCTTTATTATATGGTATGAAAAAGCACTATATATATATATATATCGGAGATTAAGATAAGTAAAAATCTAACTTAAGCATAAAGCAGTATTAGGGAGAAAAAATACATATTCCATTTCAAATTTTACTTATCAACCACAAAGTGTTTCTCTCACGTATTATTAATACAACTTTTATTTTGTATTTTTCAGAATGGTTACACTGTAGAAGAATCTGGAAAAATTGTATCGTCAAGGGTTAGTTCTGGAGTTTTCTTTTTCTTTTTTTTTTTTCTTTAATGTAACTCTATTTAAGTCATAATGTTTTTTAAAAAAGAAACTTTTTCTTAATTTTCATTAATTTCTTTTTTTAGGCTTGTTTATCTCTTATGGTCGGAGAATGTCAAGTAAAGCAGCAATGATGGGAATTTTTGGCAGATGAAATTTTTCTTAGCAAGTTTTCAACTTGTTCGAATGAAAACAGGAAAATTGGGTACAAATTGAAATTAGAATGTTTTTGCTGATTCCTGAAACAATAAAAGAAAAAAAAACAGTGAATAATTTTTTTTTTATTTATTTAGAACTCTTTCTTTTCATTTTGCATTTTGTACAAATTTAGTTTAGAATTCAGACTTGTCCAAACTCTAAGGACAAATTCTCTAACTTAATTTGTTTTGGACGAAAAATTTCCGAACACTCGATACTGAAATGAAAAATATCTTTATACCTAAGCACTAAATTTGTAAATTTTTTTAAATATTTTTTTTTACTTAAGGTATCCGACAACGTTCGGAACCGTGTTTTAAAAAATAGCATAAATGGATATTTTTCATGATATTTAGTGTCACTTAGATTAGAAAACATGTATAAAAAATTATTTAAATACAATATTTCGGCAAAAAATTAATTTAGAAAAACCTTTTTTCAAAATGTTCTCCTTTTGTGAAAAATGCTTCTATTATAATAATATTTTTTCCTGTATATAGCTCAGACCTCTGTACAGAGGCTCAACTATGATTTTTGAAAAATTCACATTATTTTCAGAGTTACAACCCACTGAAGTAATTATCGGCGTTTTTTTCTTAAAGTTTCTCCCCTCTGTTGTCGTATAACATGGATAAACGCACTTCTAAGTTATATATTTCAAAAATTCTAGTTGAGCCTCGGTACAGAGTCCCGAGGGTATATACGGGCGAAATATTATTATAATCAAGCATTTTCACAAAAGGGGAAAAATTTCAAAATGGTCATTCTATGTTCATTTTTTTCAAATATTTACCCAAATAATTTTTAATTGTAATACTATTCTTAAGACAATTTTATATACATTTTCTAATCTAAGTGACACTAAATATCATAAATATTATCCATTTATACGCTTTTGCAAAATCGCGGTTCCGAACGTAGTCGGATACCTTAATTGCGTTAATTATAATTTAAATCAGGGCTTCGAACCGTTATTTTTTCATTCCGGTTCAACTAAAAAATACATATCGGCTCATTTCCGGTGTTCGTTCCTCCAAAAATAACGATTTTCGGTTTTCAGTTCACTTCCGAATGAATAGTGTTTTTTTATGTATATTCTTATTTGTACTAAAAATACAATTCTATCAAAATTTAGGAGATTTTGCTTTTTTATTGGTATACTATGTAAATTGATACAATTAACCAGCATGTATGATACGAGCGGTGAGCAGAGAACACAGCGAGCATTGACATTGTTATCCATTATCAAAATAGCATTTGACAACTAGATTCATGAAATTGATTTGTCTACCAAAACAGTCTATACCAGTGATTCCCAAAGTGGGCTATATAGACCCCCAGAGGTCTATGACGGCCTGTAAGAGGTCTGTGTCAGCGAAAAAATAATTTGGGCGTCTGAGATAGTGGCTGTCATTAAACCAGATCGAGACTTTAATTTTAAAAGGAAATTTATTTGAGTGGAAATCAAATTTTACCTATCTAACAGATTTATTGAGGCTTATTTGCAATAATAAGGTAACAGCATAAATTGAATTAAAACAAGAACCATCATTCTAGAGTTTCTTTTGAAAATTAAGCTAAAGGAGTACAATAATTCCTGAATTTTCTCAGTTTCTCAATTTGTCAAAGACAATCTGCCAGGAAATGGATGCTTTAACCTAATTTGAACATTTAAATGCCCTTTATTCAGATTTTGAAAATAAGTTTGACTATGGTAATACCACAGTAGGAAAAAAAGATTGGAAACTACTAAATCGAGGAGATTTATCGTTAAATTTGGCAAGACTGATGCCATATGTTGAATTTTGTTAGAGATGCACCAGATTCATTACTCTCATTAAAAGCATTTGTTTGTTGCTCAGTTATTTTATTTAACATTTTATGTATTAATTACATTTTAATTTAATTAACATGTATTTCTTAAGTTTTAAACACGGCACTATAGTTCGAAATTTAAATTTTTTAAAGTAGAAAACGAGCTGTTAAAAAGACATTTTTGATAATTTTGTAAAAATACGATATTAGGTAAGCAGGGATATACGCCAAACTGAAAAACATGGCAAGGGGTCTATGAGACAAAAAAGTTTAGGAATCTCTGGTCTATACAAATATTCGTGGAGGATCGCATGCTGAGATACCTAGCTTATTTAACTGAATTAAATCTGCCTTCTACAAGTATTTTCATATGAAACTGAAACAGAAAAGTACTAGTGAACATCAAAACAGGAAATCCTAAAACAATGCACATTTACGTAAAAAATTGTTGACTTTAAAAGAAAAATATTCATTGTTGGTTCCCCAGTAAACAAAATGACTGAGGATATATCAAACCCGGGAAATAAAACAGTTTTTTTTTTCGGTTCAATTCTGGATTTCCCATTCCGAAAAAAATAACAGTTTTTTTTCAGGTTTTCGGTTCAGTTCCGGTTTGAAACCCTAGTTTAAATAACTAATTTTTGTCAGATGCAAATGTTTCGAAAGAAATAATGACCTGAAAGTTACGAGAGAAATACAAACGTCAAAGTTGTTCACGAGATTGACGGATTCTTAACAAAGAAAGGGCCCCAAAAAATTTTTTTTTTAATTAATGTAGCATAAAAATAAAAACCAAAAAATTTTAAAAAAATTTAAAAAAAAAAACTTGAGACCCTTTAAAGGGATAAAAAATACGATGAATAATATAAAAGTAGGAGGGAAATGTTAAATTTCTTAACTCACAAATTAATCTAGTTCTATTTAACTTCTATTTTTACAGAAATCCCGAACCTTTTTTTGCTTCTCTGCCGAAACGGTGTTGGGGGCAAAAAAAAGATTTTTATGAAATAAAAAAAAGGAAAACCGTTAGTTAAATTTGGCAACAAAGTAAAAAAGTTTAAAACTTATAACAATTTTGCGGGAAAAGGGGTACTAACTTGCCTAAACTTTTTTTAAAAAAAAATTTTTTGCAGCATCACGAAAAAAAAAATTTTATAGAGAGAATAAAAAAAAATAAAAAATTAAACAATGCAAAAGGGGGAACCCTTGGAAATTTAAATTTGAAAAAAAAATGACTAAGTTAACAGAAAGAAAAATTAAAAGGTTATTTAAAAACAACTATTTTTGAGTTAGAAATTAACCCGAATTTTTCCAGAGATAGATGATTTTTTTCAGTAAATTATAAGGAGAAGTTCGCAGCATTATTTCCTCCTATTAGCAGAATCATTCACCGATTTTGAAGGCTTTCGATAAAATATATACGAGGGTTGGGGCATAAGTCATGGCAACTATTTTTTTTCTTGTATATATGGGAAGGCCCCCAAAACGTATATGTGTCTGGGGAAAGTTCTGCAGGAAAGGCGTATATAATAGAACAGAAGTTTTGGGGATAGCTGGTAGTAAAGCAGCGAGGGCTGTGAAATCAATAGTTGGTGAGGTGGGGATGGGAAGTAACCCGGGTTGAGCAGTTTTTTACATCAAAATAGCTGTTATCAGAGGGAAAAATGCGATGGAATATCAAGGAATTAGTGTAACCCCTTTGGGAAATAATGCCTACCATACCGTACATAGAGGTGGGTGTACTGTGTTGTCATTCTTTTGCACCGTGAAGAATATTGCCCTGACACACCACCCTAATAAATTTAAAGTGTTACGATATTTCAGTGCTATTCATTGTTCACACATGTAGTTAACACCTTTTTCCCTTTTCATATTACATTTTCCAACCGGACTGATATCTTCAAGAAAAAAAACCAGTTGTCAGGATTTTTGCCCCAACCCTCGTATTTATTATTTTATTTTATTTTACAAATGCCTCACACTACAAATAACACCTGTGCAATTATAGTGCATACCTTTCAATATTTTTCAATATAACCAAAACCATTCAGTACAGAGCACACTTCCAAATATTCAACGGTCACAGGAGGACCAGAGTCACAAAAAAATACAGTCAGGGGAGTCAACGATATCAATTCCTTACAGATGGGATCTCATTCAGTCATACCCTATCAACAGTCTAAGATAGTGGTTCCCAAAGTAGTCCCTGTGGACCCGCAGGGGTTCCCGATATTATTCAGGGGGTCCGTGGAAAATTGAAATTGATTTGGGGGTCCCTGAACAACGTCAAGGTTCCACGCAAAGTTTAATATAAAATTTTAAAAAGCACCATTTGACTATAAAAAGGGGTCCGTGGGCAAGTTTTGACTATAATAAGTGGGTCCATGGGTAAGTTTTGACTAACAAAATATGGTGTCCCCGCCAATGGGGACATCCGCTCTCCACTATTCACGCGACATATGTCTTTGGGAAAGAACGAAGAACTACTAAATTCAGTCATACTAAAATCCGTTTATTAAAATCTTAGTTTAAACACAATACAATACAATATTAATCTAAGAGGAGGAGGATCAAGAATGAGAAGACGCAACACGTATTACCAATAAAAACGCAACTAACCACTGAATCTATCTTTATAGATTAAATCCTATCTCAATAGTAAAAGCCTTATACTTAAAGTTTAATTGATCTAGCTTACCGCTATATTCTGGGTAAACAGCTACGGTCCTTAAAACTTCCGTTCCAGTTTTAGTCTGGCTGGCTTTTGCTTAGGCTATGCTCCGTTGGCCTCGGGCCCACTTTTGGCTTATCTGCAGCGGCACTGCTAGGCTAATTCCCAGATTAAGATTCCTCTTCTAGACTATATCTCATTTCACTTAGTGACTACTTCTCTACTTAGTGACTTCGCGACCACGCGATTGCTAAACTTCCAATATATATATGATTCCTAATTTACATATACACGTTCTCTTCTTGAGTTGGCTGGAAAGAATTGCCATTCTAGCCCCAAAGAAATCCCAAGAGGACAGTTAATGGAAATCGTGATAAAAGCTCCTTCACAAACGGATCCATGGATTAAAAAAGTCTGGAAACCACTGATCTAAAACGAGCTTCAGAAACCTGTGAAGTCTCTCGCGTCCTTCTTCTAACACAACTCCTAAGTTCTTTGACGGCCACGATTAATGGCAAAACTTTTCCAACCCAATACCAAGAAGAGAAACGAATCGAATATAGTAGATTTAGTAGATAGATGTTGATGAGATGGTGAACGGTAAGCCTAGAGATAACTTAGTGTGAATCGTTCGAACAAATGTTAGACGTCCTACAGTTCAGAAGAAGGATACTTAACTTCAATAGAATATAATATGATTAAGAAAGCCTGAGTCTTCTCACCTACAATTATAACATAATAGGAATTATTTCTACGTAGGAAGGTGACTCCTACAAAAAGGTAATATTTTGTATAGAAGTTAGATTAGAGAGTTGAATTATTATAATTAAGATAAATGATCTTAGTTGCGCTGATCTGGACTTGAATATAAGGTTTAATTGGGTGTTAACTCACTTTAATTAAAAGGTCAAATTAGAATTTAAGTAATATAGTTATTATTCTTAATAAAAGCTACAGCTAAGAACTACTATGTTCTCATCATTTTACATAATCCCACACCTCTAGCTTACAAGTGGAACTGAACGACATAGTCAATACAGGATGGCTATGTCGCAATGGCGCCCGAACGTATATAATTCTGGGTTAGGTAATGTAGGTGGAAGTAATGTATTACCCGATATGTATTTTTTAGGGTCAGAGAACATTTTAGAGTTCCTAGAAACAATAGAGAATCAAATACAGTTACTTGAAATCCCAAGTAATCTGTCATGTACTTACTTAAAAAGTCATCTCAGGGGAAGGGCTCAAGATTGGTACTCAATATTTGGATCGGTGTTAGTGCAAAAATACAGCCACGGATTTCCCGCGCGCAGCTCAAGGCTTGAATTAGCGAAGGCTTTTTCCCACGGTCAAAAAAAAAAAGAAAAGAATTGTAAGTTAAATTTTTGTTTAATAGCAGGAAGAAATCAGGAACCCAATTGATTTCATGTATGATTTATTAAAAATTAGAGAAACATTTAGAATTAGGAATGTCCTAAGCAGAATTGGTGGATCATATTTAGTTCGACTCGAACGACAGATCCAGGAATTATGTGGAAGTGCGCAATCCGCAAACACGCAGGCCAACTTTTGGAAGTCTTAGCTAAATTCGAAGAGAGGTATTCTGCAAATTAAAAAAGGGGTTCAAGGTGAATGATACCGTAGAAAGATTCAGGGTCAAAACGCGCATAGGATGCCTAATTTTGATGCTAATGGTAGAAACTGAGAAATTCTGAAGTTGACGTAGACCAAACAATAGTAGTAGAAATGATTTTTATGAGAATAGCCGTCAAAGTAATAGGAGAGGTTCGAGAGGAATAGATTTCCTGCGAATAGTGGATCAGAGATTCAACAACTGGGGTTAGCCACTTCGAAATGAGCGAAATGATAATTTTAATAGAGGGGACTGTAGAAATAATAGGGTTCGAGTGAAAATTTCAGTCGAGGCGATAGGATGCAAAAGGGACAATTAAATATTGCAAAAGCAAAGATCAACCTCAAAAAGTATCAAGAGAAACGCCACTAGCTTTCTCCGATATGTATATCACCTGTAGAACTTCCCACGTTCCTATTTTATTAAATAACACATTTTTGAAGGCGCTATGGGACACCGGAGCAGATAAATCATTTATATCGGAAATAGTATATAGAAAAATATTTTTTTTTATAAGCAAATAAAAAAATCGCGAGCCCAGGTAATAACAGAAATACTGGTGGGTGCGAAATGCCAAAACATGGGATTGTAGAATTGAATATTCGCATCAGACAATTTGAAAGAAATTGGTCATTTCATGTAAGCGACGGGATTTAGAATACCCGCGTATTCTAGGTGTTGATTTTATAAGAGGATCAAAGATTATTTTAGATTTTGACTCAGAAATCGTTGAAAATTCAAGATCTGCTGGTTGAAGATAATAAGGTAAATAAAGGGAATTTACGCGTTATCGGGTCAGAAATGAAGTTAAATATAGTGGCTAATGTTTTATCGAAAAATCATGGAAAGTATAATTGAGAAAAATTTAATTGTGCCATAATCAGGATTTAGTACTTACTTCGCGGGAACAGTTAATAACAGAACAGAAAATGACCCAGAATTAGGCCTTCATATCTATAGATATTTAGAAAACCCGGAAGATAACTCGGTTAATGCAACGATATGTGAGAATTGGTCCCACGATTTCCGCTTAATTGAAGGATTGTTATTTTTATGCGAAACACGCTACGTCATTAGGTGAAATGCGTGTGGTATACATCTCAAAAATCTTTAAGGAATGAAATAATGAGAGAATTTCAATGACAGGCCAATAGCTGACACTTGGGAAGATTTAAACGTATCATAAAATTCGACGTTTGTTATTTCCTCGTACATGAGAAAATTCATTGATCAATATGTCTCTACATGCCATATGCGTGCTGGTTAATAACTATAAAAACGCGTTACCAGCTGGTCGATTAAATCCAATTATATCAAATTATCCAAATGAGATAGTGACGTTAGATTTGTTAGGCCCGTATCCTATATCTAGAATAAGACGTAATTGCTATATTTTAGTAATAACCGATCATTTCAGCAAATGGGCTGAAATTATACCTCTTAAAAAGGCCTCATCTCGTATAATAGCGTGATATTTTTGGATAATCCTTTATATCGCGTTATGGAGCTCCAATAAAATTAATGAGTGATAACAATGGTCCTCAATTTATATCAGAAATTTTGAGCACTTAAGGAAAGATTAGACATAAGGCATGTGAAGACTGTTGCATATAGACCACAAGCAAATCGGACTGAAAGAGTTAATCGAGATATAGTACAAATGATTGCAAATTATGTTAATGATCAACACGTGATACTTGGGATCAATTTACGTGAGTTTGCTTACGCCATTCGTACGGCGGTGAATGAAACAACGGAAAAATCACCTGCTGAATTATTTTTGGTCGAAAATTGATTACCCCATTTCCGTAAAATTAGTTATGATTTCGAAGGTTCGGAATTCAGGGTACAAAAAATATAGAAAAATTCATTCAGGGAAGCTGTGACTATAATGAAAATTAAAATGTGAACGGTGGAAAGATATTATAACAGACGAAGAAAAAGACATAAAAATTAAGGTAAATGATTGGGTCTTATTAGAAACACACCCTTTAAGTTCAGCAGCTAACAAAGTCTGCGCTTAAATTTGGAACAAAAATTTGAAGGACCTATAGAGTATTAGGAAGTAAGAAATAACAATAATATTGTAATATGGAAATCAGGAAAGATTAACGGTTAACGTGGATCAAATAAGAATATATCGTCATAGGAAATGTGACGAGGTCGAGTTAGGAACAGGTATCCCAAATAGTATAAGATCACAAGTCAGGAAACTAGTACTTCGGAAAAAGTACATCAAGGGATTAAATGAGTCACACCATGGGAAAGAAAAATCTGCGGTGAAACGTAAGTTAGAGTAAAAGGGATTAGTCGCCAATCAAATCAATATAAAATACAGATAGACCCATAAACGCAGATCACTGGTCGTGATCGCTTCCTAGTTAATTTGGAAATGACAGGAAAAGTAAAAGGACAAGGTTCAATAAGGAATAAAGAGATCAGGAGAGTCATCAGCAAGTGGACCACAGAGAAAATGGCACAAAAGGACACAATAATAAAAAAGACATTTATCATCCAGTACTATTTTATAAGTAGAAAGAAGAACAAGAAGGGAGACATCTGGAGTTCCCAAGATGGACCAAGATACAGCTACGTCCACGCCAAAGAAACGATCAGGAGTCCTGAACGGCCAAGGACGCAAATAATGAAAACAAGGAAAAGCCGACAAGGCGAGATTACAAGCCCTTAGCAGCAATCATCATAAGGAATTCCAGTGCAGCTGAGGAAAGAGAAGAGGAAAGAACAATGGTAGCACATCATCATTGGACTTCATGGTGGGGAAACCGAGCAAAAATCAGGTTGTATTCTTTCATTTATGTGATCTTCAACAAGTGGCCGGAAGAATTATTGCAAAGAAAGAAGTCTCGGCGGTGCTTAAAAGTTATGCCAAGCAAAAGCTAACACTACAAATGAGTGTATATTTATTTTGAACTTTTGACTTGTTAAAAAATTTTCTTGGAGAAACAATTGTAATTGCACATTTGTTTGCTTCTGATGTATGACTTCGTGAGATGCGACAATTCCTTTGGTTATTTGTTATAATGGCTTATTGAAAATGCTTGTAATTGTATAATATGTGTATATATATATGTTGTTGTATTGTTCCAGTATTATGAGGCATCTGGTTCAGGGAAACGCGGCGTAGTCAGGCACCAACAATACACAACGGCACTGCGCGGCTCATTGGGAAAGTTTTGAACCAGATGCGGGGATGGAGATGAAAAATTTATTTCAGATTTACAGCCAATATATAATGCATAAAAATTGTGAAACTTATTGATATTATGTAAACATAGATTGGAAACAGTGACTCAGAGAGTTTTCATTTCAGGGAGACAGACCCTGAAAATTGTAGTAATAGATGATAACTTCAACACCGAAAAATTGGAGCAAAAATGCCAGCTCCATATGAAATGATGATACAGATGCAAAGTTTGGGTCTGCGCACCCAGGAAAATTTTTAGAAAATTTAAGTGTATAGCGCTTTACATATATATGTAAAAGTGAGAGTGGGCAAGAATTAAACAGTAATTATTAATGTTGGCCTAGTTAATGGAGTAAAATTTATTGTCAAGAGTTTAAATTTAAAATTAAGTTGACTTTAATTTTCATTGCTCATCCTAGAATTAAATTTAATATTCAAGATAAATATTGGAAATTATAAAAGTTAAAAATGAGGATTCAAGATTAAAAATCTAAATAAAACTTAGAATGCGAAGAGATCTGAAATAAAAATTTAGGACGTAATTTATTAAGGGCATTGAGAACCCTTATAGTCCTCACGCTTTTCTTCTTGGAGTGGTTGTGACGCGTTCCTCGCGTCCTTCTTCTAACATAACCCTGCTCTTTGACGGCCACGTGATTAATGGCAAAACTTTTCCAACCCAATACCAAGAAGAGAAAACGAATCGAATATGCAAAAGAGATATACTTTAAAAAGGATAGAAAGTTTGATGAGATAGAACGGTAAGCTTCCAGATAACTTAGTGTGGAATCGTTCGAACAAGTGTTAGACGTCCTACAGTTCAGGAAGAAGGATACGCTCATCTCAATAGAATATAATAAGGATTAAGAAAAGCCTGAGTCTTCACCTAAAGCACCATAACATAATAGGAATTTATTTCTACCTAGGAAGGAAGGTGACTCTACAAAAAGGTAATATTTGTATAGGAAGTTAGATTAGACAGTTGAATTATTATAATTAAGATAAATGATCTAGTTGCGCGATCTGACTCTGAATATAAGGTTTAATTGGGTGTTAACTCTCACTTTAAGAAAGTTGTTAATTAGAATTAAGTAATTTAAGTTATTCGTAATAAAAGTTGTGTTAAGAATTACATAATGTCTCATCATTTAGATAATCCCACACCTCTAGCTTACGCGGATCGTACTGAACATAGTCATCACAGGATGGCTATGTCGCAAACGTAGGACGGATTCTTGTTCAAAATTTCCCGCCTATTGTCACTTGAAATTTCTGCAGAATTATATTTGAAAATCATATTAATAAAAAAACTAAAAGTCGAAATTCTTGTCGATCTTTGAATCACGAATGCTTCTTTCTTTGGAAGAAAGTCACATACTTCTTCCCAACGATGTTACTATGTGCCGGTACCCGCTTGAAAGAAATTTCATGAAAAAAATCTTTTAAAAACTACCTGCATTTCGTAATTCTTTGTGAATTACAGAGGTAATTTTATGATAAAGCATGTAATGCTGATTTCTGGCCTTGTTGAAATCAGAGCTAACACCAGAATTTAAAGCTCACTTCGTTCCGTAAGCTGTTTGAATAAAACTGTTTTCAGAAATGAATATAAACTTACTATTAGACTTGAAATCTTTAAAACAGAAAAGAGAGTGAAAATTGCAATAATTGAATCCTTAATTTAAAAAAAAAACCTCAAACTTGTGTAGTAAAGAAAACCATCTCTTGCATCAATAGGACAGTAATAATAAAATATATGAGTGCATTTTCCCAAATTATTTTTAAAACTTTCATTTAAAATACATATGCATTTTTTGCCCTTTTGTAAAATTTTATTGAACATATTTTTTTTTGGAGCATAGAATATACAAAGAAAAACAATGTTAATTTGTTCATTGTTGAATAAATGGCTGCTTAGTAAATCTTTAAAAAATATTTTCATCGTTGTATATAAGAGGATAGAATTTTTCAAAAAAGATATAAATTTTATTTTATCACAATTCCCCTGAAAACGAAAAAATGCTCTTTTACATATCTCACAGCACTTAAATGTGGCACCAGCAGACACACACTCATGAAATTATTGGCCACAAACATATGGGAGTTTCCTCACATGTAGCAAAAGTGCATAGACACAGATAAACAATATGTTTGACTAAAAAATCTTATATTGAGATCTGTTTTAAGTAAAATATTTTCGACCCTCTGTGACTACATTTTTTTCATTTCCTACTATTGACTCTCATTCTCTATTTATTTATCTTGGTGGATATTTCAATCGTTAATAAAATACACTTTAAAGCGCTCAATGGACTAAATTCATGATGGTCACATGATAACGGCAATCACGTGTTTCTCATTGATTAAAAATTGACATACTAGTTGTTCAACTTGTAAAGTTTAGATAACATTTAAAATTTGATGATTGGGTAAAGAGTTCACGAGTTAAAACTCTTCAAACAGTTTTCAAAATTTTAAAAAAAAATACTTACATTATACGAATACTTTTAAATTAAGTGCATTTTGTTTAACTATTTGCATTATTATGTCGTTGACAAATATGTACTTTCTAACACAAAGTTCCTGCAAAAAGCAAAAGTTGGCAAGAGTGAAGCTGGAAACGCGTGATTATATTTATGATATAATTATGATGTCGCATTAATTTATGAACTGATTGGCCGAAAACACACGTGGCTCAGTTATCATGTGACTGACGTCACATGAATTTAGTCCATTGAGCTGAAATTTTATATACATGATTATTTTGGATGACATTACAGTAATTTAATTATAATTAATAAAAATTAATTGATTAAAAAAAAGAAACGAGTCTTACAGTAGTCGCATATGATGTGTAACATCTGACATGTTATCCTGGTAAATACGCAATAATAACTTTTTTCCTGAAAAAAATATGAAGAAAAAAAAAATCGCGCGCTCGCGGATATGATTGGAAATAATTTTCTATCGAATAATTATATCTTTAATGAAAATTGCATTTAATTAACAAAAGAAGTATTGCAATATTTTATCAAAAATAATTATTCTTGTTTAATTTGGGGAAGAGCGGAGACAATAGAATAATGATAACTAAAATATGACACGTATACTTGGGATTTCAAAGTATTTAAAAACCGTTGAAAAACAGCGTCAATAACAATACCCCTGTTAGCAGTCGAAACATTCTATATTGTGTTCATTTCAAGCTTGAGATCATCATTCATAAAAGCCATGAGCTGGCAAACTGAAGTTGAAGTTAAAATCACCACTCAAAATCAGGGGAAAAGAGTGATAATTTTTTTAAAAGAGCAGAACCACCTTCGTTATATGGTAAAAGTACAAAATGCTGGAAATTTTTAATTTTTATTAACCGTTTGATTCGAAGAAATGTATACGACCACCGTAATCACTGTTTGTTCATTTTCAAATAAGCATTCTACCGCACTTATGTCCCCCAATATCATGACTAACGGATTTAGAGTCAAGCGCTCGAGTGCTTAATGGATACTAGAGTTGGACCCCCATGCGAGGGTAGCGAAAAGACACAGCTACGCACTCTTATTGGTCAAATCAAGTAGCACGCGCTTACGTCACATCCTGTTGCACACATCCGTCCCTTTTCACGAAATCACTCCCAGCAAATATCCAGCCACCGAGAGAGAGAGAGGAAAAAATGTTACACATCAATAATTTTTCAAAAAAACTCAAATGCAGCCACGTTGGATCATTTTTAAAAGGTCAAAACTTTAAAAGATTTTTTTTTTCACGTTTTAAACATTCAGTTGAACAGAAATTTTTTTATACAGATTGTTTTTATGACAATGTGATATTAATATTAATATTCATATTTATATATTAATTGTAACTATTTAATAAAAAGTAGCTAAAATAATTTTTTTTTGTTGACCTAAGAAGGAATTTAATTAAATTTTTTTGTATATATATTACTTGTTATGTTCATGATTTCCATACCGAAATATTTTCTAGGTTATTTAGAATAACCTATTATTTTTGGCGAAGATCATTTTTAAAAACACATTATTCCAATAAGAAGAGTCAATTTGTGGTAAAGTTATATTTTTTTTATTTGCGTGAGTGAGTGCTTATTATCGCTGTACTATAATGCAACAGGAGAGCTATTGGCTACGAACGTTATTCTAAACCATGGTTTAGTGATGAGGACAACACTTCAGCTGATACCCATCTCCGAAATTCTATAGCACGCCAACGGGAAAACTTTTAGCCTCAACAGATTTAACGAGCGTCAGCCCTCTAAATTGTTGGACATCAGTGGCTCTAGGGCAATTTATGACACACCGTCCAAGACCTTGACCACTAGACTAGCACGGCCCTTTCACTTGTGTGATTTGCCCAAACGTAACTTTTTTTGGTACAAA
>BMAV01006749.1:0-139396 GCA_019973955.1 Trichonephila inaurata madagascariensis
AAACCGGTTTTATTAGAGAGTGTGTAAATATGACAAAAAAATAATTTGTAACTTATAAATTATAACAGTATATAAAAAATCACAAAAAAGTGAAGGAACATCTTATTTATTTAAATCAAAAAATAAATGTGAATATCACTATTCAGTCTGTGGTACTATTATAAAATATAGAAATGTGTATTTAAAAACATAATGCATCAATTGTACAGTCATTAAGTCTGGAACGTAATTTTGTGCAAAAATTTCCAGCTGTAGAAAACGATTTTTCGGCATCTACGCTAGTTGGTGTTACTGTTAGCAATGCACGATATACTTTTTCCAAGTGTCTACCTCTAAATCCCTCATCTTCAAATAAATCAATTTCTCATCGGATGTGGTTTTGGATATAGTTGCTTTCCGTACTGTATTTTGATTTGTTGAAATTTTTTTTAGTTATTGCTAATTCTAATTTTTGTTCAAGTTACAATTCCTTTTCACTATTGATATTAGTATCAACATCGCCTTTGATAACTGTACCGAATTATTCTGAATGTGGATAGGTTTGTGGGTAAAAAGTTTTAAGAAAGTTTACTGTAAACTTCATCCCATTTGATTTTGATAGTCTGTTTCTTTTTCATTTTTAAAATTATTATAATTATGTAAATACCGTAAGACATTCTCTATTTCGGTATGCCTTTCTTCTGTGCGATTTTTCAATGTAGCATATAATTCTTCAGATAGTGATGTGTGCTATTCTTTCGGTAACTTCAACATGAAATTTATTGTTGCATTAGCTGTCAATAAATTAGAATCTCTCCGACATATGCCTAAACAGCCAGTTTAATTGGAAGTAAAGCTGATACAGTTCTGGATATTAAGTCAAATTCACTTTAGAAAAAATTATTTTGTAGGTATAAGTCGATCATTGCCTTTTTGATTGGATTTTTCAGTTTCAAAAATCGTTCCATCATTAGGAGTAAACTGTTCCAACATGTTTTAGAATCTAATATTAACATATGTTGTTTTTTTTCAGTTAGTATATATTTTTGTAAGAAGGCATTTTTTTGTAGGGAATGTTTAAATATCTTAACAATTTTTCGAACTGTATTAATTATAGGAAGCCATTCTTGATGAGTTAATACTTCATCCTCATTAGCAATATTTTCAACAATTACATTGTCATTATCTTCATTGCCAGTATCACTCTCACTCTCTTCAAAGTCGGAATCCGAAGTTTCTGTATCCCCAGTATTTGAATTCTTCTGTTTTTTATTTTTTTGGTGTAGTACATTTATTACTCCTAATTGAATTCCGTGAGCACAATTGCTGAATTGCACCAATCAACTTCCCAACTTTTTTCATAACTCTTGCTCCATCAGTCGTTATGGATACAATATCTTCTTCAGGGATAATCGCTATTTTAGATTTAAGCACTTCCACACGTTTTTCGGCTGGCATACTTCCCGAGATAAGTGTAAGTTCTATATTCCCAAACTTTTTTTCTGAATGAATATTTATATTTAAATAGCGTTTATTTCATGCACTCGTCCATTCATCAAATGTAGAACTAAATTTTCACCATTTACTTTTAACCAGGGGCGTAGCTACTACCATATCAGCCGTATCAATGATACGGGACCCCCAAGCTTCAGGCTCCTCAACATGTGTAACTACAGTATCACTAACAGGGCTTTTTTTTCTACATAAGAGCCCCGAAGGAGTTTTGATAGGGGGCCCACTCAGAACTTGCTACACCAGTGCTTTTAGCTGTATTAGTTCGGGTTTCAAAGAATTGCGAACACCGTTACTGTAGTTTATAACAGTTCTTCTTACAGTATTAATAGACGTTGATAGATTTTTAAAACTAAAGGTGGATAGTGATTTTCTTAATTCAGTAGAAGAGCAAAACACTCGAAATAGCAAACCATCTAATGCTGTCATTTTGCTTATGACTCCATCCAAATTAGCTTTTTTCGAAATAATTTAAAATTCCTGACGGCTTGGGCTTATAAACTGTGTTTTAATTTGTACCTTTACCGCAAATAGATTCTTTCCTCTTTAACAAATTTGTTTCATGTTTCTTTTTTAAATGTGTATGGAGTCCACTTGTACTTCCTCCATTCACTTTAATAACTCTAGAACACTATGCCAACATATTCTTTTCATCATATAAATAATGAAACCAAACCGAGGTATTATCAAATGATTTTTTATGTTCTTTAAAGTTGTTCTCATTCATTATTAGGGGTTATGATTTATGAGTATATATATAATGAATCTGAAAAATATTTTGAATCCTAAAATATAATATGCAAATAAAATGTGAATAACAAACTCACCAATTAAAAAATATATCGATATATTACTCATTTTTTTCACAAGTACAACCTTGGTTTCTCAGATACGAATATCAGACTACGAAACCTGCGCGAGTGCGGAATCGCTCTGAACTGTAATAGGATAGTTTTGGCCCTGGATGATTCACATAGTTAATAACTTCTTTTGATTGTATGATACAACTTTGTATTCACAGTCTAATTAATTCCACCGTTAGGGCGACATTATAGTAACAGGTGTTGACGGATGAAGGAAGGCAGATGAGCTTGGATATGTTATTCCTCTTTCAACCAGAACTTAGTTAGGAGTAGTGTATTTAGTTCTATTTATCAGAGAAATAATTTATGTCTATATTTTTAAGTTCATATTAGTAGTCATTTATCCTGCAATTCAACCAATATAAAAATTGGATGATGGATTTAATGAGTTACTTGAGAACAGTAGAACCAGCTAGGAAAATTTAAAATAAGAAAAATGGTGTTGGAATTTGCATATTGTTATTTATCTTATAATCTTGGATGTATAATTTGTATGGCAACGGTAAAACCCGATTGCTCTCGCTATTTATACTGGCGTATCTGGCACCATAGTTTGTAATGAATGTAGTAGAGAATGAAATGCGTCATTAAAGATATGAACTGCCGAAGACTGGTTATTATAGTAAACCTGGTATATTATCAAGTCCGTACAAGAAGAAACAAACGGAATGAGCGGAATATAGACGTTTAATATCTTCACCTTCTGAAATGGATGTAAAATTATTTCATTTATAATATATTTTAATCATGGTGCAATAATTAAAACGATATCATAAAAATATATACTATTTCGCTATATTGACGATCCCTGAACATATAGTAGAAACAATCTTAAAAAAAAAATGCTACTAAATACCGAAAAACCGGTATTTAAACTTGTGAATACCGGTATTTCAAACTTGTACAAATGGCTCAAAATACCGGTATTGCAATCCTTAGTCACAATGCATTCGATTTCATTGCCTTTTTTAATTGAAGTGCTTAAAATACAATATGGAATTAAAATTACAATTCAGGTGATTATGTTTACTCACTTTTAGTAAGATTTTGAGCAGAGAATTCTTCTTCCTTTTCATTTAGCCCTTCAATTACATAAAAAATGGAAGCGCCGAGCGATAAATAGGATATGTATATAACCATCAGTGAAAATATTTTCCTTTGGCATCCTGATAAATAATTCTATTATATTTTGGAAGTATTACACAATAAATATTTACAGGTGGAAAAAGATCTTACACTTACTTTAATTTTTAAAAAATCACAAGATGTAATTTATAAATTTGTAATTTGATATATCAGAGATATGTGTTTTTAACCATTGATTAAAATTAAACATTTCAGTTATTTTGATATCGACGAGGCTGATTTGAAAGATTTTCCGAATCTTGTACACAAAAATAGTAACTTGTAGCACAGGGTCGGCAACCTTTTAGATCTGGCGTGCCCAACCGATCTATTCACCCACATGATTCAGCGTGACACACAGTAAGAAATGTTTGAAACATTTCGATTACCGTGATAATGCATGCAGAGTTAGAGGATAGAGGTCAATAATATGGATATTTACAGTTTTATTTTTTATTTTAATTTTGTACCATTTCAAGATATTTCTTAACATAAAAATAAACAGCATGAAATATATTTATTTCTTCAACAAAATTATAAAAAAAATTAAAATTGTGCAAAAATTAAGTATTTTTAAACATGGTTATTAAAATAAGAAATAAACAACATATAAAATATAAGTATCTCCCTTCATTAAAAAGATAAAAAAATTTAATGCCAACATAATGCACCATTCTATATTTTCATATCACAAAATTAGGGGTATAATAATGTGACTATTAATTTGATACGGTTCTGAGAGCTCAGTTGTAAAACAATTTCTTTGTGGACTCGAAATATTTTTCATATGAAGAAAGATTTTTTTTCTTAGATACACAGAACCAAAAGCGGAAAGCAGAGTAGATGCAATTTTCTCTCTTCAAACAATTAAATCTCTCCAGCAATGACATTCAACAGTTTACAAAGTAGCAGTAAATTTATTTTTGGAGTTATCTTTCAGATTTTTTCATGACTCTGCCGACCCCTTGTAGCGGATTTTCACGCACATTTCCCCTAACTAAATTCATGGACTACTTGATGACGCCATTTGATATGAGATTCTCAGCGTTTTGTGAAGGGACCATAATATATATACAAATAGGCGTTACTTATATAGTCAGGTATGAAATGAGTAGCTGAAATATTTGAGAAAAATTGGGAGTGTAAAAGAGAATCAAAAAGCGTTAGCAGAAAATGCCTCGAGGCAGCAGTGAACTTTAGCAAAATTGAGGGATGGTTCGGGAATCAATAAAAGTCTAATAGTGAGCTTGGTTCAGAAAAAAAACTTAAGTAAATGTACTTGAAGAGAGTACATCATCAAGCTTAGTCAAGACTTTATTTAAAAATAATTAAATTAATGCTATACCTACGCGCGCGCGCGCGTGTGTGTGTGTGTGTGTGTGTGTGTGTGTGTGTGTGTGTGTGTGTGTGTGTGTGTGTGTGTGTGTGTGTGTGTGTGTGTGTGTGTGTGTGTGTGTGTGTGTGTGTGTGTGTGTGTGTGTGTGTGTGTTGTGTGTGTGTGCGTAGGTGCGTGCGTGTGCGTGTGTGTGTGTGTGTGTGTGTGTGTGTGTGTTGTGTGTGTGTGTGTGTGTGTGTGTGTGTGTGTGTGTGTGTGTGTGTGTGTGTGTGTGTGTGTGTGTGTGTGTGTGTGTGTGTGTGTGTGTGTGTGTGTGTGTGTGTGTGTGTGTGTGTGTGTGTGTGTGTGTGTGTGTGTGTGTGTGTGTGTGTGTGTGTGTGTGTGTGCGTGTGCGTGCGTGTGTGTGTGCGTGTGTGTGTGTGCGTGCTTGCGCGCAAACTACTGAACTTACTAAATTAGCAACCATGTGCTTCGTTCCATATAATGTCGTCAATACGATTCCGATAATGCGTATAAGTACCACAAGGTCTTAATTTTTTTCACAAAATTTATTAGTACATTATCACACTGCTAAATGTTATGAAAATCACTTTTAAAATGGATTAACAATTGGATCCTGTTTTAGTACTGTAACGTCGTGACCCCGTTACTGTACTTCATAACATGATAGTGTCAGGGATCACTCAGTTTATGTTCCATGAAGCTTCCTTCCTACAGGGCAGGAATGGCGAACCAATGGCACGTGGTACAAAATTTTCGGCACGTTGCCTATCAAAACGTTTTGCGTTTTAGTTCAAAATAACGAAGTTCACTATGAAGTATTGCCAACAAACGTGAATGATCGATCACGGTACGCAACCGATGCCATTAACGAAATTTTGGAAACATGGAATTCAATTCCAGATACATTAAAATGTCTGAAGAAGCAGATAAGCTATTTGAACCATATGTTCATCCGCCTATGCCGGCGAGTCATTAATTTCAGAGATGAATAGCATCAAAGAGTCGCATAAAAATCGTTTGACAGATTACTTCAATTCAGCATACGTTCTGCTGAAAGTAACATCTCAATCCTAATATGTTATTTTTCATCTAATCTGCAACAACACGCACACTAATGTTACTTTGATTTGAATTATACGTGTAACTAAAACATTTACTATTGTACTGCAAAAATGTATTTTTTTTCGTAGAAAATAAAGAGTTTTGAATTGTTAGTGTTTAGTTTTGTTATTTTCCCAATCCTCACAAGTCAAAATTATTTGACGGCACGTCTAAACCTCACTAAACATTTTTTTATAAAAAAGGGCAAGTTGATCCATAAAGGTTCGCCACCCCTGCTATAGGGCGTTGTGACAATCGATCGTTTGTATGTCGGTGAAAGAAAAGGTGTGGCGACATCAAAGCCATTTTCCAAATCAGTTCACATATGTTATGTCCTAGGCATAAGGAAAGAATAGCCGGTCGTTTTTTGGACGTACAATGTCCCATCTGGACTTGATCCCCCATACATCAATGTTGAACAGCATTGTTGGGGAGAGTTCTGCTAATAAGTAGACGTCACCGGGCACTGCCTGGTACCTGATTACTTTTGTAGCCAATTTGGCCGAAAACTTCATCTAAACTCAAATTGGCGCGTTTGTTTAACTTTTATGCGCCAAATGATTGACCGATAGTTTCGTTATTTATAGCAACCCTACTAAATATATAATAGCTGTAATTAAATCATTTATTCAATTCCTACACACACACTATCAGCTCACACTTTCTATATATTTATTTATCTTGGTGGAATTTTCAATCGTTAATAAAATACATTTTAAAGCGCTCAATTGAGCTGAAATTTAATATATATGATTATTTTGGATGACAATACAGTAATTTAATTATAATTAATAAAATTAATTGATTAAAACTAATTATTTTAAGAATTACAAATACACATACAGCCTCATTGGCATCATTTTTGGCGACTTAGCGACCCTTTTGGCGACTTGTGTCAAAACATGAAAAAGTTTTTTTCTCGCGTCTTAAAGCATTCAGTTGAACTGAAATTTTATATACACGATTGTTTTGGATGACTATACCATACTTTAATGGTAATTAATAAGTGATTCTGTGTCATATGTATATTCATACTTCTATTAATTGTAACTATTTAATACAGTTACAGTTAATATCTTTATGTGGGAATTGGAGCACACAACAAAGGCTATTATCCCAACTATTTAATAAAAAGTAGCTAAAATAAAATTTTTCTTTGTTGATTTAAGTTGGAATTGACTTTAAAAAAAAAATTTATATTACTTGTTTTTGTTGATTACACTTTATGCGTGTAAGTACCAAAAAATTGATGAACTAAAATCAAATGCAAGGATTAACGTTTTTTTTTTTTAATTATTTTGAAATTAGAGAGCTAACGGAACGGGTTGATTAGAGAAAAAGTAAAGACTACCCCAAAGTGGGGAAATTGCATGAGATTGAAAGAAGGAAAAGGTATTTAAGTACCATTGCAACCATATTTTAGTGACATTGAATAAAACCGAGCGAATTCTAAAAATGGAATACGCTCACGGGATTATGGAGCCCGTATTCGAAAAATACTATGTGAAAAATAATTAGTTAAAATAAATAAGAATCAATAAAAGAAAAAAAACTATTAATATTTGACTTATTATTTATTATCAATTTTGTTATGTTATTATTTTAGTGTTATATGTAACAATTTTAACGATACAATAATGATATAATAATTATTATTATATATATTGTGATATTATTACTATTAATTTTATTACTTAAGGGGACTTGGTACCCATTGAACTACTTTCTATCTTTTTATATTTAAAAATTACATTTTGACATTTTAAATAATGTTTCTATTCAAGAAAATGATGCGAGATGAAATTTTTCACATATTATTCCCACAATTTTAAAAATTTAAATTTTTTGAAGAAAATTTGGAAAATTTTAAAATTTTACTCCTTCTGCAATTATTAATTTTTTGACCTGAAATTTTTTTTTGTAATATTCTTATAGATCTTATAAACAACTTTAGGGAACGATTTTGCAATAACTTAATTCGTTTTTGAGAAAAAAATAAAATGTTGATATGCATGCTAAAAATCAACAAAAAATTTTTTTTTAAAAATTATTCAGTTTACAGCAAAATGGATCCCTAATTTTGTTACATGCTTTATATGCAACACACAGGAAAAAAATGGAAGTGATTGATAAATAGTTGTGGAAGGAGTAGCATTTTGAATGCACTAATGTTTCGAAAAATACAAATTAAGAAAAACTACTTTAAAGTTTATAATTCTGAAAAAAAAATTATAATAAGCTTAAATAAACTTAAAATACCCCTTTAAGATATTAGTTATATATTTTTCTTTAAAATAGTTGCATATTTTCGTATTTTTTCAACCCATACTTTTTTATAAATGATCAATTTTAAGAAGGAATTAAATGCACAAGAAAAATGTTTAAAAAAAAGTTTTTTTTCTGTTCACGACAGAAAGCTTAATTTTTTTCTTCACATAATATTGAAGTATTTCATTTGTATGAAAAACATGTCAGGAATAAGAACTGAAATTATGAAATTATAAATATAAAATGCCTTAAACCAAAAATTTTACATGCACACATTTCACAAAGAAGAAAAATTACATTATTATATTGCCTCGGAAATATTCTGCTTTATATATTACACATTCTTTTTTATAGTTATTATTTCTCTTTATAAAATAGTTTTTTTTATCATAACGCTTTTTTAGCTTTTTTTTCTAAAAAGGGGGCTTGGCCAAATTGCTTAATTTGTCTTTAAATAAAGTGTTATTCAACTTCTAACTTTCGACTTGCACAAATTATACATCAATCGAAGGTAATAATGCAACGAATAAGATTAAATAAAAACAAAACGATTGGTTGGTCATTTTTGAGGTACCAAGTCCTCTTAAAAATTTGGAAAATCCCAGATTCGTATTTTAAACTTCAAATAGCGGCAAGCGGGAAATGGAAGAAAGCACTTGGTTGCTAATTCAATGCCTACGACACGTGCAAAATCAGAGTTGCGAATTTGGTGAGTTATCTAGAAAATTGGCACCTTTTTGCGATTGCATGTAAGTGCCAAAGAAAATGTTTAATCGATAAATCCAAGGAATTAATTTGATATCGATGCTTTATGGTTTTCCGCCAGATAATTATAAAATTTATCCAAGTTGGATGATAACATTTGACTGGCCACCACAAAGATTGATTTAACTCCAAACAAGTAATATAAAAAAAATTAAGTCAATTCCTACTTAGGTCAACAAAAGAAAAATTTTATTTTAGCTACTTTTTATTAAATAGTTACAATTAATATAAATATGTATATAACATAGGACAGAATCACAACATTAAGTGATTATTTTATTAATTTATTAAGTATCGTATTGCATCCAAAACAATCTATATATAAAATTTCAAGTCAACTGAATGCTTTAAAACGTGAAAAATACTTTTTCAAGTTTCGACACAAGCCCACCAAAAGGTCGAAAAGTCGCCAAAAATGATACCAACGTGGCTGTTTTTTGTAATTCTTAAAATAATTTTTTTTTAATCAACTAATTTTTTATTAATTATAATTATATTTATAAATTACAGTATTGTCCTCCAAAATAATCATGCGTATAAAATTTCAGCTCAATGTGCTCTTTAAAATGTATTTTATTAACGATTGAAAATTCCACGAAGATAAATAATAAATATATATAGAGAGTTTGAGCTAATAGTAGGAATTGAAAAATGAGTGGAGTATCTATGAATCAAATTAGTTCCAGATTTGATTGTAGATGTGGTTCACGAGGTGGTGATAATCCACATGATGTATTCAGAAGCATTAAAAGAGGTACGGTTACTTACGTATTATCCCAACCTATTGGCGACTTTATATGAAACGAAGCACCTGGTTGCCAATTCAGCACAGTACAACACGTAGGAAATCGGAATTGCCAACTTGGCTAGTTATTAATAGAGTTGGCGATTGTTGAGCTAATACGTAAGTACCGAGGTACGTGATATAGAATGAGCCATTTGAGTATTTGTAAAATTTTGTTGGTTACTAAATATTTGTTAGGAAAGTCATTAAAAGTATTTTTGTCGTAAATGAATTGAGGGAAAATTAGAAAACTGTGTATTTGATTGGCTTACGTTTTGTCACAAGATTTGTGTGATTACTAGTGTGAATGAAAGTTCTGGAACTGTGGTGTTTAAGATGTGATAGTGGAGATTTGGATGGCAACAAGTTTAGCGAAAGATTGACTGCAATTGAGTGTTTGGAGAGATCGGAAGAGAATCGAATAAATGTTTTGGTTGAATCCTAGTTGAACCCCCTGGTTTGGCGACAAGTTTAGCGTCAACTTTCTTTAGGATTTTAGCACCGTAAGCAATTCTTGCGTGCAAACTGCGGTCTTAAGATTTAGCTCAAGTTGGTCATTTTGAAAAATGGGTTTTCCTTTGGCGACAAAAAAATCAGGAACTTCAAATAGGATTTCACCCTGCTTTTTTAGTTTCGGGATTTTTTTTTTATATAATTTTGTTCGGTACTTATCTCAACTGCATTGGTGACATTATATAAAACAAAGCCCATGATTGCCATTTCAACTAGTAAAACACTTGCAAAATTGGGTTTGCCAAACTTGGCAAGTTACCTTGGACGTTGCATTGTTTCGATAATAAGTAAGTGCCTTTTGTTTATTACATCATAAACTGTTTTAGATACTTATGTGTCAGCATCACCGCAGCAAAATTTACGCCACGCGAATCCCGTCATAATATCAAAACAAAAAGATTCTTGCATGTTTTATTTGAATAAAAAAATAAATAAAAAAAGAATCAGTCAGATTATGGTGGAAACTGGTACGATTCGCGTGGCGCAAACTCATCTGTGGTGACGTTGGTGTCTAAGTACCCAGTTCTGTTGTTGATAGGGTTGAATTGTCGTATCGGCCACTTGATCACCAAATTGATAAAGGGTCAAAATCGCCAAATCGTAGGGTTGCTACTCTAAAACACAACACGCAAAAGTGCGCCAAATTGGCTATTTGTTAAAATTTGGACGGACCAGTGGACGATTCGACAATTTCACCGTTGATAGTTGTATCATACTATCTTATTTCCCATTTACTCGACTTCGAATTCGGGAACCATGCTCTTGGCATCATTTTGGCGAAACTTAAAAATTCGTCGTCAAAAATTACACTAAAATATGATTTTACTATGGTCTGCTTTTTGTTTTTAAAAAAATGTAAAGCACACATACCTATGAGGTGAACCATTTTAAATCCATATTGAATTATAAAAATGACTAATGATTTAGGATCTTTGATAATTCAGAGTTCCGCATTTTTTTTTTAAATTTATTATTTCAAAGATAAGCATGTTTATTAAAACTGTGTTTAATCATTAATTAGCGAAAAAAACACTACCATATTGCCAATAATTTTAATATAAGTTAAACGAAACATCGCAAATAAAAAAAAAATGTTTGGGTTATTTTCTCTCTGCTGTTATGTTAAAAGAAATGGAAATGCACAGTGGATATTATGTATGATTTGGAAAAAATATAATCTTGTACACGTTGAATCTTCAGACTTCAAATTCATCTCTTAGACCTCACATTAAAAGAGGGACAAATTTATAAAAAAAGTACCAAAGAGAGACAGTAGAGATTCAAGCATTTCAATTAATTTCATGTGGACGCGAGCCCAATGGGCTTGATTCACGAAGTCACATGATAAAAACAAACACGTGTTTTCCATTGAATTCAAAACAAACATTAAATTAATTGTACTTGTTCTATTTGTAAAACTCAGATAAAATTTCAAATTTCATATTTGGGTAAAATGTTTAAATGTTAGGGAAAAAATTTCTTCAAAAGATTTTTAAATTAAAAAAAAGTCGTATTTTATGCTTATACTTTTAAATAAAATGCATTTTCTATACATATGTACTTTTTAAAAGAAAGCTTCTGCAAAGAGCAAAACTTGGCAACACCGGAGCGCGTGAACTGATTAGTTGGAAACACAAAATATAGTTTTTTTTCGTGTGACTATGACGTCACATGAGTTTTTGAATTGATTGGCTAGAATCACGTGGCTTTCACTATCATGTGACTATGACGTCCCATGAATCAACCTCATTATCCAAAAAGAAACTGCACTAGATCAGGAGCTGACAAGTATTAAATAATGCTACGTAAATTGCTCATAATATTAAGGGGTATTTACGTATTATCGCAACAATCGCCAACTATATTAATAATTCGCCAAGTTGGCAATCCAGATTTCCTGTGTGTCATACGCACTGAATGGGCTCAATTCATGTGACGTCATAGTCACATGATAGTGAAAGCCGCGTGATTCTAGCCAATCGATTCAAAAACTCATGTGATGTCATAGTCACACGATAAAAATTATATTGTGTTTCCAGCTAATCAGCTCACGCGCATTGGTGGTGCCAAGTTTTGCTCTTTGCAGAAACTTTGTTTTAAAAAGTACATATGTATACAAAATGCATTTATTTAAAAGTATGAAGCATAAAACACGAATTTTTTTTTTTTTTTTTTATTTTAAAATATTTTTTTGAAGAAATTTTTTTTCCTAACATTTCAACAACTTTACCCAAATATGAAATTTGAAATTTTATTTAAGTTTTACAAATAGAACTACAAGTACATTTAGTTTAATGTTTGTTTTTATCATGTGACCTCATGAACTGAGCCCATTGGCTACCAGATGCTTCGTTTCATGTAATGTCGCCAATAGGTTATGATAATACGTAAATACCCATTAGGGATAGTTGTAATAGAGGTTTCTCTTTGCGACAAATAACTGGAATCAAAAGCTTTTTACAGAAAAAATTTGATTTATCACGATATCAAACAGAGGAGACAGTTTGTAATAATAAGATTATTATAGTTAATCCGTAATTTTCAGCCATCAAGAGGGGTAGTTATTTTTGTTAACCAAAAATGTATCTAGCCAATCTTCAAAAGCCTGCTTTCACCAATAATTAACTTAATTTTCAAAATTATGTTTTAGCAGTGATAAAAAAATGCAACACATCAAAAATTAGAAAAGCCAAGAAAATTTATTCATTTTTTTTTAATTTATATTACAAGCATAGTTGCTAATTACATTTAGCTTTGTAAATTAATACATAAAATTAATAAATTTCTGCATCACTGATTCACAGACAGACGAACACATTTTTCATTTGAATCACTAAATACTTTTTTAAATATCAATTGCGTTCAAAGATTTGTTTAAAAGGAATTAATATTTCTTCTTATTCTGTAGTCACACTTTTGGCTACTTTTTTTTTATTTGGAAGCGAGACATTTGAATTTATTCCTGCCTTAAGAGCTTAGATTTAGTGTTAAGGTTTATTGTCACCGAGGCAGTAAACAGCGAGTTGTGAAGCTGTAATTAATCAGAGGTCATAGCTCCTTCGAATAAGATATCTATGATTGGCTATACTTTTTCGCCCCGCGTTAATTACTGTTATGGTGTGGAAGACCTTTTGGAATTTGAAATGTTATTATTCTGTATCGAATCAACTTTAAATGTAAAGGTTTATTTTGTTAAAAAACATAATAATAAATTTTCGAAAATTTTAATTAAATAACCTTTTGCTGTGGAGTCTGACATTTTAGTGAAATTACGTTATATTCTCTATTTATCAATTTAATTTTATATCACAATCAAGCAATAACAAAAAGGCGCATGGAAAACAGAAATAAAGGAAGCCCCAACTCAACACATGACGCCAAAGAAGGATTTTTTTGGTGAGAAATCTCGCCAAATAGCTGGATAAGGAATCTGTTTTAGGTTCCAACGTGTTCAAAACATCACTTGAGATTAAAAGAATTAATTTCTTTTTCTCTACTAAATCGAATAGATGAGTGTGTTTGTTCAGTTCCTTGTCTTTCCTTAGATGGAAGTGAATCTTTGATTTCTTTATTTCCTCGCCTTCTCAATTCTTTGAGTATCAGACCTCTCAGAGTAATCGCAATCTCTTCCATCCTTCTCAAATGGTTTAGTTTGTAATCTTTAACTCTTTCAGATTTTCCCTTAAAGTGATAAACGCCTTCCTTGTGCTTCACACCCTAAAAAAAATACAACTTTCAGGATGATGAAACTAAAAATCTAAATAAACAAGTAATACAAAGAAAAAAAAATTAAGTCAATTCCTGCTTTGAATGGATGAATAGAAAGTATTTTATTAACGATTGAAAATGGGAACAATATATGAAAAATAGGAAAAGAGTGAACTAATAGTAGGAATTGAAAAAATGTGCATGATTTGTCTGCATTGTGGTAACAGTGCACACTCTGGCTAGTTTGGCTGAAAAATCCGTTTTCAACGCCAACTTTTGTCATTGTTTAAACAGTTGCATTGTTACGACAATGAAGACGAGTCTAAGTTGGCGTCGAAACCCACTAATTAAATTTAATTTAATTAATGAATTTATATTTGAAAAAACTGTTTTAATGTCGTGTTATCCATTAAAAGTTTAAAAAACTTTATTTGAACTTGATTGGACAGATAGAAAGTATTTTATTAACGGTTGAAAATTTGAACAAGATAAATATATTTATATATATATATATATATATACAGAGAGAGAGAGAGAGCTAATAGTGAGAATTGTGAAAAATACAGTATTCAGTGTGTTGAAATTAAAACATAAAATCTAAAATAAAAAAAGATGAAAAACCAAATAAAAAGGAAAGGATAATTTCAAATAGTTTCAGAATGTCTCTTACAGAATAAATTTATGGCACGAATTTCGCTGACACAGTTTTTCTTAACTAAACTCTCGGTTATTTTTGACATAGACTGGATTAAATAACGAGAAAAAGCCGGTTAATTAAAGATCAGCATCTTCTAATACTGTTACTTAGATCCGAGGGCTCGTGGGTTTTATGCAAACCAATCACAAAGAAAATAAACAGTTCTTCAAGAGCGATGCGAATTTATTAACAAAAATCAAATCCTTTAAATACAGGATTCAGCAGCAATATTCACAGAGTAAATCCCCGAAGGTCTTCACGCCTTCAACAGCAACCAAACACAATCTCTAGTGTTTAAAAATACACGTAAGTAAAAGATTATTCACAAGCACAGCCAAGCTAATCGCTAGTCAAAACAATCCTCACTACTCGCTGGTTTAATCCAGACTCCTCGCCGTAACTGCGACCATCTTTTCTTACAGGCGCGACAGAAACTTCCAGAAATATAACCGTCCACTAGTGTCAGATCTACTACTTTCTAGAAGATTCCAGAGGGTTCCGAACTCGCCAACATGGTCGTCAATGACACCTAAACGATAGCCAAAGTCGCCAACTTGGTCGCCAAAAATGATGCCAACTTGGCTCTACCGCCAAGATTTCGCCAAGTTCTCATTGAATCGCCATTATAACGTAATGGGCGGCATTGCTTGTGAGTAGCACAATTTTAACATGAAATAAACATAAAATAGAGTAATATAAATGCATTAAACATCCAAATACAAATTATATACACTATTTACACAAAATTCGTAACAATACAAAAGTAAATTTCATTGTCAGATGGGAGAAGGCGAAACCGATTTGTATAAGTGGTATTTCTTCACCCGGCGAAACAGCAATTGTTATGCTGTAGAATAGTAATTCTCAACCTGTGGGCCACCGTCTTTTTCTGGGTGGTCCGTCACGGCCCATTGCACTAAGAAATTCAATTATTTAAGAACAATGTACTAAAAATTTAGCGGGAAATTTTGTCAATGAAAGAATTAAATCTGTTAATTTTGCTATCAATTTGTTTTTTGGTGAAAAGAAAATCGAATCTACTCCATAAATCAATAAAAAATGCATAAAAGTAAATATATTTGTGTGTATGTTTGATAGTATGGTCAATGTAGTATTAAAATAAAAGCAGAAAATAAGAGTTTTAATATTTTGATCAATTTTGCTTTGTCCAAAGTTGCTTTGGTATTATGGTGTTTTTCCCCACTATCATTATGTCGCGGGCCGCTTGAAATATCTGTCATATGTATACGGTACGGAGATAAAAAGATTGAGTAGCCCTGGTATAGAAGCATTTCAACAGGCACAATTCGACGAGATCTTAAACTTAAGAATAAACTTAACAGTTGTAAAACCCCACAAAAAAAAGTTTCGCCTACTGACCGATAAACCTGGTTCCACTTTGCAGAAGAGTATAAAGATTGGATTGTTGATCAGTAGAGAATTGTCGTGTTCTCTGGTGAGTAAAGATTCAGCCTATCCAAAACGATGGGCGTGCAGCGGTCTCCACTACAGGACCGACTTCCTGTTCAGCAACTCTAATTATTTCCCAACGGTCACTTAGTTTCTCGTGCGAAAAGTATCCAGAAGAGGAAAATTCCCACGCATAGATTCTGGGCAGTAACGTAACGTACACCTCCGCAACCCTCGCATCGTGGGAAGGTGGGGGAGGGAAGGGTTCTAAAGGACCAGAAGCCTGACTGCAGTCAAGTACCTACCCTTTGTAAAATCCACCTTGGGGACCCAAAACCTGACTTCGCAGGAGGGGAGGGGGCAAATGTTCTCCGTTACACCACTGATTCTGGGGCAAATCATCATTTGATATTACTTTCTTCGCTTGTGAGAAATTCGCTTTCTCACGCCACTCTCCAATTTTTAAGTCTACTTTACGAGAGGTAACAAGGGATCGATGACTGAATTGTCATCTCGGGTACGTCGAACGGAAACCATTCTACATCACGTGTCTTACTTTGAAGACTTTATACAAGCTGTCTTTAAAGAGACACAAACCTGAAACTCACCACATATCAGACAAAATTCCAGAATATCGTCTAAATCTTAAGCGTAAAATCAGTGACAAACTTTCAAAACCAGTGCCATGTTGTCTTGAATATTTCGTCGTAGCCTTCACACAAGTGACAAACACTGTAGTGACATCGGCATTCCGTTACAGGGGCAGCCACCCGAAAAGGTGTATCAAGGTAGGAAAGGAACCTAACGAAGTGATCGACCCTTCCTGCATTGTGAAAATGAACAACTCAAACTCAGTGGTGCAACGTTTCATGAGGGCCAGGGCCTACTGTGCCCATCCCAGTGTACGTGACCATTGGGCGCTGATATGCATGAGAAGATGTCCCAATCAGGTGGTCAGTCTGAAGCGAGACCCCAGTGTTTAAGTCCCCAAGTAAACTTAGTACTCATTTATCGACTCACTGGAGTAGGGCTGAGTCAACCTTGTCCAGCCCGGAAAGAGAACCCAGACCTGTGGTGTGGAAGCGCTATACGCTACCACTCGACCACTGGGCCTTCGTGAAAATGAAAACATTATAATAATCTGGTTTGCTTCGCTGAGTTTAGTCTGGAATCGGCAACACTATGCGCTAGCAAAATGGAGGCACTGGATTTCTTAAAAATCTTTCCTGATATGACCATTTCATCAAAGCACTTTTTCTTTCCTGATGAAGGTGGCACATTCCTGGACGACAATGCTAAGATCCACCGACGCGAGAACATACGTATACTCATATGAATTGACTACCATCGAAAGGAAAATATCGATTTAGTCGGAAATCTTTGGGATGAGCTGGAACAGCGGTTATGGGATAGTTCAGTGAAAAATTGAAAACACAATATTTCCCCACTTAATATTATAAATTTTAATATTGGTTATTGTGGATATCAATGAAATATTTGTTTTTATGAAAACCGGAAGAGAATATTTTTCTTATATATCTTATCATTAAAGCGTAAAATCCGTTATTTCATGGAATAACTAGGTATTTCATGATATAACTAGACAAGTTAGTTAAAATATATAATATTACTGAATTCTACGCTTTAACTATATATTCTATAGAATAACGATTGCTTGATCGTTAAAGTATGAAATATGGCCCTATGAAATACGGCCTATGGTTGGAGATTCAAAACAGACTCAAAAATCCTCGGAGAGATGACGAATCTAAAAATTTTAAATACTTTAAAAATGTGAAATGAAGGACAGAAAATAGAATTACTGCAATGAAATTATATGTGCAGAAAGCTCATAGAGATATCTATCGAATCAGGCAAGTACGGATGTCCAAGGTGGCCTAGGATTCGAAATAGCCCTGTAGGGGAGGGATATGATATTTTACTGCTGGAGCCCCATTAGGCCTAATAAAAGAGTGCTAAATGGATAAATAGATGGGTCTCGCCAAGGGGAAAATCTTAAATCTCATAGCAGAGACTCCAACGCATTTCAAGACATTACAGATTTTAAAAAGTTTAAAACGTTGAAATAAAATACAAGGAATGATCTATGACCAAGAAATTTGGTGAGAATATACAATAGAGGCAGAGGGATCGAATGAGCCAAGTTCGAATGGATTGAAAGGCTCAGGTGTCGGGCTATTGGCAAAATGCTGTACAGGGGGAACGCACCTGGGGGTTAAGTCCTTGTACTTCCTAACCAAACAGGTAGTACTATTAATCCCACAAAGATCAACCCCATGTCATAAAAAAATGCCACCATAAGATTAACATGGGGATTGATATTTTAGTGTTTAAGCCCTCCCCTGCCCAAAGCAGATCATCATTAGTAAAGAAACTATGAAGAGGGGACATGCCAAGTCGATCGACGCCCCGCGCGTGCACATTGGTCAAATGAGATAGCATGCGCTTCCCCAGTTTCCTGTTACACGTTTCCGTCCCTTTTCACGAAATCACTCACACAAATATCCAGCAATCGAGAGGAAATATGTTACACGTCAAAAATAATAATAAAATAACTCTGAAATTGTTCATTTTACACTTTAACGGTCCGTCATTAGTTATTTCATAAAATAACTTGTTAAAGTATGAAATATTTCACCTATTATATACTTTAAACTAACATATCTGGTTATTTCATGAAATACCTAGTTATTCTATGAAATAATTGAAATATACACTTAAACGGTAACATATACACTAGTTAAATAGCATTGTTTTGTTACAGAATGTATTGAAAAGCTTGTATAATATATTTCCCCTTTTTATTCACTAAATTACTAAAAGAATTAAGTTTTGGAGAAACTTACCGCAGTTTTTAAAAGTCTGAAATGCAAATCCAGTTTTTCGACGTCAATTATAACTCTGAAGATGCTGAGTTTTTTGGTTTTCCAGTTAAATGTGATGGAGAAAAGGCAAAACTGTTTGCAGACTTGGCAGAGAGCATCGACCGTCATGGAAAAAAAGGCAAGGCCATGTATCATCCAAATTAAAAGAACGATTTTATAGACAAAATAGTATACATTCCGTGTTCATTGTTTGACCTAGAAACATTTTCTCGTGATGAATTGTATAGGAAACATGAATTGACCAAATATTGCTACGCATCATCGAATTTTAAAAATTTATAAAAATTTTATCTATTGTTAAAGAAAGGTGTGTTGAAAAGACATTTATAAAATGTACATTATATTAAAATAAACAAGAATTATTGAGAAATATTACGTTAATTTTAAAAATTCTTAATTAACAGAAGCAAAGAAGAAAAAATCTTTTTTACACGCTTTTCTAAGCTTCACCTGTATGTAACGGAATCTTCTAATTCGATTTTTACCCATTTTATAAAAGGTCAGATTAATTCGAAATTTCGTACACTTGTCAAGAACAGATGACAATACAATAATTTAATAATTTTGTTCCATTGTCCTGATCAGGATCATTAGGATTAACGATTTCCCATTTATAAATTTGGCGACTAATTCCAGATTTGGTGACTAAAAGATTGCTACAACCCTAAAGCTAAGATATCAATGGTATTCCAGATTCTAAACAAATGACGCATTTAAGATTAATTCATCAATGAATAAATAATAGTTTTAAAAAACTAAAAAAACACGCTTTTATTGTGGATCGAAATAAAAAGTGAAAAATAATTCTTAACACCAAAATAAAATTATTTATGAGAAAATTAATGTCATTGTAGTAAAAGCGTGGGGTGCTTTGTATTACATTTTTACACTGACTCTGCATTTTGGAACAGAATTAGTGAGAAATTATAACAAAAAATTGATAGCTAGCACCCCACGCTTTTACTACAATGACATTAATTTTCTCATAAATCCTTTCGTTCTTATATTAAGAATTATTTTTTACCTTTTAGTTCGATTAATTATAAAAGCGTGTTTGTTAGCTTTTTTAAACTATAATTTATGTTAGATGTTCAATTTAATGTGGAATCATAAAAGAATTTACAACTGTTACTTTTTTTGTTTGTTTTGTTTTGTTTATAAAGCAAAATCTAAATATGTTGTTTGTTAAACAATTTTGGTGGAAAAAGTTTTTTAAGAAAAATTATTCTTTCAAATACACTCATAACAATCAGTGTCTTATGTAGAAAATCTTCAACTGCCAGAAAAAGAAAAAAAAAGGATGGGATGGGATGGAATTGTATACTACAGTTTAAAAACACTTAAGTGATTTATTCCAGAGTCCAATTGCATACTAAACGAATAAGTCAAGGAGTAGTTGGGTTCTGTTCCAAATTTGGATGTAAGCTCTGACAAAGTGTCGTGCGAAATTTCTTACCAAATTGTTTCAGACTGTTGGTCTAAGGCAGCAACATTTTGAAAAGATAGTAAATACCTTTCTATCAATTCCCAAATGGGAAAGTTTAGAACCGGGGTGGGCATTACGTCAATCGCGATCGACCGGTGGACCACCAAGACATTTTGGGGTGACCACCTGAAGATTTTAGCAATTAGTAATCATATACGGAAATATTCAAGATTGGCGGGGCAGACTGTCTTCATAAAAAAAGAAAAAATTTGATAAAACTTTTTGGCTATTATTATTATGTTCGTATTTTTGCGTTTTGCTTAAAACTCGGTTTTAAAAGTGTTAGGTGTTTTTTTTTTTTCCTCATTTTAGTTCTATAAGCCTTTTCGAACCTCACCACACCTACGACACTGGGCATTGGCACACACAAGAATTTTTCAAGGGGGGAGGCGGGGTCGAGGGTCGAAAGTCTACCATTCTCGCATCATACCCCGATGCGTAGTCAAAGATATTTTTTTTTTAATTTTGTAGATTGTCGAGAACAAAAAACAGTAAAAAATAAATTACTAAATAAATTATAATGAAAGATATTAATAACAAAAACTTAATTAAATTTTACGTAATATATACATGGATTATAATCAATCGGAAAAAAAAAAAAGGGCTATGGAGGAGGGTCTGGACCAGTAGACCCTCCCCCTCCTTGTGTGCGCCACTGACATTAGATGGACCGCAACAGCATGAAAAATTAGAAGTAGCCCACACCCTGGAAAAGTCTGCCCACTCCTGGTTTAGATGGTGTCCTTTGTTGAAAAATTGTTCCTCAAGTTCGATAACAACTCATAAACAGACATGTAGTACGCGGCAGAGCATTATTTGGTTGCAAAGTCTAGCGAGGAACAAAAAACACACATAACGGTTACTACGCACTGTGGGGCTGTAATTTATCCTCAGTTTACAGGAAAAAGAGCTCCGAATAATAAAAAAAAATGCAATCTTAAACCACAATGTCACGTTGCAAGTTTGTGAAAACGCATTGTAATAACAACAAAATCCTAACGTTGTCCTGGACATCTCCTGACAGGTCTATCCCGGTTGTCAAGAGATATATTTTTAGAGTATTTTAATGTGAGACGCAAATTTTAAAATTAATTTATAATGTGGAATATAGATGCGATGTTATTTAATACACATTGCTCTAGGGAAGGTAAGAATTGTAACTGAAAATACTGAATCCTAATTCTTTAATCGTTTATTTGCAAATTTCTTCGAACCCATATACTTGTACGTATACATAAATCCTTAAAAGCTTTTGTTATAAAATCCTATTTTGGAATAAATTTAACAATACACTTATTTGATAATATGAAATAAACAAAATGGGGGTTTTTCTTCTCTGATAACATTTTTTTCATGTAATTATAAACCAAAGAACCAATGAGGTTGATTCATGGGACGTCATAGTCACATGATAGTGAAAGCCACGTGATTCTAGCCAATCAATTCAAAAACTCATGTGACGTCATAGTCACACGAAAAAAAACTATCTTGTGTTTCCAACTAATCAGTTCACGCGCTCCGGTGTTGCCAAGTTTTGCTCTTTGCAGAAACTTTCTCTTAAAAAATACATATGTATACAAAATGCATTTTATTTAAAAGTATAAGCATAAAATACGACTTTTTTTTAATTTAAAAAAACTTTTTGAAGAAATTTTTTTCCCTAACATTTAAACATCCTTAACCAAATATGAATTTTGAAATTTTATCTGAGTTTTACAAATAGAACAAGTACAATTAGTTTAATGTTTGTTTTGAATTCAATGGAAAACACGTGTTTGTTTTTATCACGTGACTTCGTGAATCAAGCCCATTATCCGAATGGCAACTTTTATATGGAAGGATTGCCTCGGAAATATTTCATGATATTTGAATTTTTTCTGTTGTTATTTACTTCGCAAAATGTCTACTTACCACCGACATAGTCTCCTAGGCCAATAGTGGTGAGAGTTATGAAACAGTAATACATGCCTTCGATAAATGACCAATTGTCTGTGAACATAAAAACACTGGAGGGCAGCAAAATGAATAAGAACATACAAGGAAAGTAGAAAAGCACGTATCCTGCACACATTCTAAGTTGACTTTTATGATCACCTTGAATGAAATCGTATGTTTCTCGATATACGTCTGCATAGGAAGATCCAAGCACTTTGTAAAACAGTATATTTATCGGTATACCAATGATGCCGTATATGATGCAGATGAGTTGACCCGTCACAGTGCTCGGAGAAATATCACCATAACCTGAAAATAGTAGCTAATAAGTTAACTCTTTCAATGCACCGAATTTTTAACAAAAATAATGCACTAGAGAAAAATAATTACAAATATTTTAGGTAAACCTCACAAAATTATTACTATTGAACAAAAACTGATACATATTAATAATACTAAACACTTTTTCAAATAAAGGGTATTCAAAGTTTTAAAAAATAGGTGGTACATGTTTTGTACCACCATGCTTCA
Source organism: Trichonephila inaurata madagascariensis (assembly GCA_019973955.1). NCBI lineage: Eukaryota > Metazoa > Arthropoda > Arachnida > Araneae > Nephilidae > Trichonephila > Trichonephila inaurata. The sequence goes on from BMAV01006749.1 coordinate 22,923, forward strand.
AGCAGCATGATAGTTCTGGAAACATTATTTTTTCTTCCCTAGGCACAATGGAATTTTGCAGACACAACACATCCATTCTGTACGAACTTGGATTGCTTTGTATTTGGGAAAATAAATAAATACACTTCATCTTATACTGTTCTTCATCCTATATATTAAAACATTTTCAGTTTTTCCTAATCTAATGTTATAAGCTTAATTTTAGTTTAGACCTAATTTACCTAATGTTAGTTTTAACTTTAAATATTATATTCCATACATTATTTTATTTTACATAGTTTTTATTTAGTCAACATATATAATAAATGTATTAGTTGTATTTATTTCTTCCTGAAAACGAGCTGTATAACTCATTCAGGACATTTGTATAATTCTGTGTATGAACTGTTATTTAATAAATATTATTATTTTAAAAAAATGTAACTTATAACTATTAACACAATAAACATGTCCATTATTGCGAAAAAATAAGCGGAATACATTTTGTATTTGTAAAGAAAAGGGCCTTCAATAGCGTGGTGGTACATTTTTTGGATTCTCATATTTTCATACTAGCAATGCACATGTGATGTTCTAATTATTGTAATATTGACTTATTTAGTTACATAATATATGTACTTACCTAATTTGTATAATATCACAAGAATCACTTTCATTTACACTTAAAAATACACAACACAGTCACTTCCAAAAAATACCACTCAACAAACTAACAGCTGATCAAAGAATGAACTACTGCACAAACCCCTTGCATACAATGGGCTTCTGACATCTGTTGTAAACATGAGTAACTGCTAGGAGTTGACCTTGTGGTGGTTCAGAGAATGTACCATATAGCATCAGTTTCTGAAACATTCAAACAAGTGGTACGTTTTACGCAATAAAAGAATTCGAATTGAGTGGTACAACATATGTACCACCAAGCATGAAAGAGATGAAGAACAACATGCAATACATCCGAAAAGAATTTGAGTCTCGCATCAAGCGTAAGGAAATAACTGATTGAAAATCGTAAAAAAGTAGTTCTCAAATTCAAGTCGGCAAATTTCACACAAGGAATATTTTGAAATAGGTGAGTTAGTAGTCGTAAGGGTTCTCATATACATTTCTCTAATTAGTGTCTTGGTTCAGTTATGACGTTTACCACCAAAGACCCGCCGTGTAGGGCAGCGATGCACGTTTAATCTGTCGAGAGCTGAAACGTCCTCCCGTTGGTGTGGTGTGGTAGTTAGGAGAGGGGGTGCCAGCTCAGGTGTCGTCCACGTCACTTGACCATGGTTCAAAATTACGTGGTCCGTCACCAAAAGCCCTCGTGTAGCTGAACAGTGCGACGTTAATATTCAATCAATCAGTTATGACGTTGTTTGATATGAGAACCTTGTCTTGTTAAGGCACCGCAATGTATTCAAACTAATTCTTGCAGACGATGAAGACGTTGAATTTCTATGTAGCCATAGTACTCACTGGTTTATTGTATGCTACTTTGCACCAGGAATAAGTAGTGCTTTAATATCTGGTGATAGTTAGAAATGGCAAAACCATCGAAGAACCCTGAACAGCTTTCGTGAAAAAAAAAATTATTTAAGGAAATAAAAGTCAACAAATATCAGATTTCACAAACAAAAAGTTACGTCCTGATAGTCATTTTTGGTTGATAATCATTTCTGCTTAAAGGGTTAATTTATTGTAACATTTACGTTCTAGTTTGAATTTTTTTTAGTACTAGTATAGTAAATAAAGGGTCATCTAAGATGTACTTACCAATTGTGGTACACAACTGGAATGCAAACATGAATGAATTTATAAAATTCCACGTTTTGCTGTGATGTTTTACTTCGTCATCAAAATAAGCATATCTTTTTTCCGGTTCCCAAGAATCTATAATGGTTTCGATGTCTTCTTTTGTAAAATTGTTCTTCAGTAATATATCCTCTACCACTTCATAAGGAAAAAGAAAATAATAATGATGACTGATCTGCATTAGAAGCTTTGCGCACAATTCATTTTATTTTGTTAAAAATATGGATATGAAAAAGATGATTCGAATTCAAAAGAAAATTTATGCACAGGACTGATACGGATGAGTATATGACAGATACTTGTGTAATAACATTCTTATTTGTAAAATTTTCAAATATTTTATTTGAAAAAAAATCCGCAGCCTGTTTCTATTTCAGTGCACTGCTTGGCATCATTTTATTTTTGTCGGCAGACTGAGCGATATAAATACGTCAAGCTAGCTATTTATTTTTGTGCAACAATAATGACGTGTGGTTCCGTTATTTCTGAACCTAAGTACTATATAATAATAGTGATAATGAGTCAATTTTCACATTTTTTTTATTCTAGTCTCCAAATTGAAGTTCTATTCAGCACGGTTAATTACAGGGAGGGTGACCTATAAGTAAAACCTTGTCAATCGCTTTTTTTTTTTTTTTCACCCCTTTGGACATCGCTCCTCCCACTAAGTTAAGTTTTACTTCCAATACGAAGCAAGTTTTACTTCAAGCCTATCAGAGACATTCTCTCCATCCAACAGAGAGGCATTCTATCAGCTTTTTTCTTGACTTCGAAAACGAATTTTGCCTTGTTTACAGCCTAGAAAGTCACATCCATTGACCCTCCGCCACTCGTCCAATAACCATGCGGATACATTCAAGCCTGATAAGTCTAATTTTGTCTCTCATCATGTAGCTCGTATGCCCGAAGACAAATCCTCATGCACGTAATTTTCATTTTTGTAGATACATGTAAGTACTCAGTGGCGTAACTACACCCCCATATCGCAGGGAGTCCAGGATTCTACAGGATCCAAAGTCTGACTGATACCAAGTACGGGTTTGGTGCCCAAAACCTGACTTTACAGGGGTCCCTAATCTAAAGTGGCGTTAGGCCACTGTAAGTACCGGAAGGCTTATGAAAATGAATCGAATACAATGACTTTTTCCAATCATTTGGAAGCGATGGGGTAGAAGAAGTTGATTAAATGGTGCGTAAAAAATGCATTATTCACCAGAAAATTTGAATGCTTGAAGTGTAGAAACTGCATGAGATTTAGAGAAACATTTGATTGGAATTGTCGAATGCAAAATGATGTGAAAAAAAACATAAGAGATACATGGTTTAATGAGAGACATGAGTATATACTAGTTACTAGATATTGATTTCGAAGATCTTAGAAAGAATTTCTTGTAAATGAGTTACGCATCAACAAGAACACTGTGATTTATTGGTTTATGCTCTGTTACGAGATTCGTAAGATTGCTGTTGTTAATGAAAGTATGCTAATGGTGGAAAGGTGTGTTGAAGGCGTGACGTAGTGGTAGTACCCACCACATCGTGTGGTTTGGGAGGGCACAGCCTGACAGACACCAAGTGTGCAATCCTTTGTAGATCAACTTGGGGCCCAAAACCTGACTTTTTAGGGGCCCCCTAATATTCTTCGTTATGCCTCTGAATGACAGCAAGAATGGTGAAATGAAGTAGGAAAGAAATAAGCCTGCTGACGGCAATAGGATGTTTCGAGGGATTGAAAAAATATTTTTAAAGTGGTTGGAAAACGTCGAAAAAAAGTACCTTTGAATGTAAGTAAGAAGGGGATGCAGCCAAGATCCATTATAATTTCAAACTGTTGAAAGGCGTATGACTAACTTTCTTCTGACGAGGATGTCCAAGTGTCGGCGAGAGGTCCGATTCATTTAAAAACCAATCACAGTTCCGACTGTCCCGATATTGGTGCTTACACAAACAGCATCAAAGGGCCATGGCCAGCAGGTGAAACATTTCTTGAAAAATCATACTCCTAACACGGTAGGACATTTCGTTCTTACGTGTTAGGGTCACCAAAATCGCGCCATGATATCAAAACAACAAAAAGATTCTTACATATTTTATTTGAAAACACCCAATCAGTTAGACTTTGGTGGAAAATAGCTCAATTTGAGTGGCGCAAATTTGGCTGGAGTGACGCTAATATATAAGTACTTACTTTTCAAACATATTATCTCACAGAATATATGCTCCTCAGGGAGCTCACCTTCTTTAGGTGGGTACGGGTGTCACAATCCTGAGGTACCCTAGTGATCTTTTCCTTTTCCCAAGGGGTTTACTATCTTTGGTAAACACGGGTGCCACGATCCCGGGGTACCCCAGTGATCCTTCTTTATTTTCGAACCTCCATCTTGTCATCCAATTTCTTCTTTTCCCATCCAAACCACAGACCTATGAATGTTTGGCGCAGTATAGCCAAAACTGGCTCTTGCGCCATAAAACACCAAACTCAACTCAACTCAACACAGAATATATGCGGCGAGTGCCTGACAAATCATTTCATGGATGACAATACCCTTCAAGAATTCCTCCTTGTATACATCACATTGTGCCTGTCATATGATAAAAAAGGAAATTCCTTCAAAATGACATGGTATTTTCACATTTTACTTTTCATGTTCTTTTTCATAACATTTAGAAAAGAAATTTTAAAAAAGTGATATTTTTTTTCTTGTTTAACACACAAACTGATCTATTCCTGTCCTTCGAACATAGTGTTATCTTACCTCTTGTCTAGGAGTTTCAAAACCGCATTATTGGCGTCATTTTTCCCGTTAAAAATTAGCCGCCAAGCAGAGCACTAAAATAGAATTTTAACAAAATAAGCATATATTTTGTTGCTCAAAACAAATACTTACATTTGAAATTAACTCCCGTTGTGTTCAGATAAACATTTACTTTAGTTAAGTCTTCTACAAATAAAAATATACATCCTCCAAACAAGAGGTAAAGTATGTAAATAACCAATGTACAAAGTATCACTCTCCACATCACAAAAGTCCTTTACAATGCAAGTTAATTAAATATCTCTTCCTCGCCGTATAATAATTTTGCATCTTCCACGAAGATTTTTCAATAATACCATGAAGTCGAAACAGAGTTTTCAAGGCTTGGATTTGAATAGCCATGGAAATTATAAATTATATCATTTTCACTTTACAACCTCTAACATCAATTATAATACATTCTCAATGACAATTCTCCAGTCATCACACTCATAATAACAACATCTCTTGAACGTTTAACATTATTCAGGAGTCAGTAAACTTGTTGATGAATTGGAGCCTCGAAATTTTGAATAAATATCACCAATCTTCATAATGAGGTTGACTCAGTATATAAATAAGACATGTCTCAAAATCTTTACACTGGCGAGGTGGAGATGGGGAGAGTGAGGCGTGAACTCATATCTCGACTTTCTCATCTGATGGTAGCTGAAAATAATGAAGAAATTGGTTTTATTAAGACTCTAGTAGAAGCAGCTTAGTTTCGTGAGCGTAATATTAATTCTATGAAATTTCTACTTTTTCGTTCTCAAATTTAGATTAATTGTCTGTATTTGAATGTAATAAAATGAGTATTTATCGGTTATAGGAACCATGGGTTGTCAACTGCTTTTCCGACACAGACAATTAAATCATTAATAGTTTCTTTTATGTCATCTAAATAAACCTCGGAGACCCAATATCTTATTACTTAAAGTATTTTTAGAATCTTTGTCAGACCTGGTTTGGAGGTTTTATCTTACATCTCCTTCAATCGTATTGCACAATATAGTAATGATTTTGTGACATGTGGCTAACAGATTCTTCTTAATACTATTACTCCAAAGCATAGCAATAATGTAGGTGCTGCTGTTCCCTTGGTTCTTACCCTTTACATCTCAAACTTCCTTCAAATACAGCACAATTAATATCAGTTAGAAAGCTCCTTTAATAGTGATTACAGCCTTATCATTACAAGGTTTAATTTTCAAAGCCTATAAAAATGAAATGAACTGTAAAAGAGTGGACTGACTATCAATCACGAAGCAAACAAAATCTACATTGTACCATAGACGACAACAATTCCAACTTCTCTGATACTGTTACTAGCAAAAAGAAAAAAAAAAAGATTTTAAATACTCAAAAAATAAAAATTTCCAGTAGATAATTTTCTCCTTGGTGGAATTGTGCATGCCATGATTTCTAAGAATTCAAGAAGTATTTCCGGAAAAAGGGCATTTGGGAAATCTCTTTCAAATTATGAAATATAAAAATACAAGTGATATTCCAACTTTCTCCGATTTCATAAAAAGAACAATGATGTAATGGTAGTCAATCTGTAACAATGTTGCAAATCCGAGAACTTTTTATAATATCGTGAAAAAATTTCCTATACAGAAGAGCTCTAATCTGCACTATGAAGAGCACAATCCTTTTTGTAATTTTTTTTATTCAACATTTTCCATGAGCCATTTCTTTGGGTTTTCTCGCCCAGGACAGTGTAGTTAGATTCGAACCGGGTACCTTCCAATCCGAGCGCCAGTACTCTATCGGTCACTCCAAGACGATCGTCTTCGCGTGGTGTCTAAGTACTGGTTTTTATTTAGATACCACTACATTACTCTCCCACCAGTGAGGTGGATAGGCGAATGATTTTTTTTCCCGTTCGTTTGGAGAGAGAGCATGTTTTTTTTTATTTATTTTCTCTCATTAATTTTTATTCTTCTTGCTGAGATGAGAGAAAGGTAATCTATCGTTTGTTTTCGGAGAGAGTATATTTTTTATTATTTTTATTTTTCTTCTCTTATTTATTATTATTTTTACTCTCTTCTTATTTATTATTATTTCTTATTCTTGCGGTAGATGGCACCACGACAGTTCAGACAGTTGCGTTTTCTTACTTCAGTCCAGGGTCACCAATGCAGGTTAGATTCGAACCGGGCTCCTTCCGATCCGAGCGCCAGTACTCTATCGATCAGCCAAGACGATCGTCTTCGCGTGATGTCTAAGTACTGGTTTTTATTTAGATACCACTACAGCAGTAACTTAATAAACTCTCTATCACATCTCTGGATTAAATAGAGTTATAAAAACTTCTACAGATGTGTGTGTGGAGCTCCACCATATTCCAGCTACATTCCTAAAACTATTAAATCACAGTGAATGTACGGTTGTTCTAAATTTTTTTCCAACAGTTATGTGATAATTCAACAGTTCTTCAGTCGTGGAAGCATGTCATCCATCTTGCAATTCAAAAACCATGTAAAGACAAAAAACAAAATTCTCCTTTTATCGACCTATAGATTTAACCTAGGTTTTCCCTAAGGCATTTGAAAGAATTTTAGTCAGTTAAGGCAGTGTTCCCCAACCAACGCCGCGGTCCGCTGAAGGAGAGAACGTTGATTGTTTATATTTTAGACTGTTTTGATTTCATATAAATTTTAGTTTAGTTGTACTTATATATAATCATGACTTCAGAATAAAATATAGCTACACCAAAAAATGAATATAAAGCGATTTATAACAAGGAATATAAAATGATTTTCATAAAAAGTAGCCCAAACCCAAGAAAAATATACCACAGTAAATAAAACGGAAATAATTTAATGTTTCTTGTGCTGACCGGTATGTTTGATTCACTGACCGGGGGCTGGAGACCACTAAGTTAAGGCACCCGAGGACATTCCCCCTCAGAGAGCTCACCTTCTTTAGGTGAGTACGGGTGTCACAATCCCGAGGTACTCTAGTGATCTTTTCCTATTTTCCAAGGGGTTTACTGACTTTGGTAAACACGGGTGTCACGACCCTGGGGTACCCTAGTGATCCTTCTCTATTTTCTACACTCCTTCTTGTCATTCAATTTCCCTTTTCTTCTTTTCCCGTCCAGACCACAGACCTATATTACCAAAGGAACATTGTTCAAATTTTGTTTTTTCTATTGAAAAAACTAATGCTTTATTACTAACATATTATAGTTTACATTTTCTATTGCGTTAATTTAGTTTCTTTTTCGTATATTTCTTTGAATACTTTGATTATGTTGCTTTATTTTTTTTCAACTAATACCGTTGGTCAGCCAACCCGCATGTTTGCCATGTGCGGCGTCCCGTAAGGAGGAATATGGTATCCTGGGAATACTTTTGGCCCACGCTTCGCTGTAGACAGGTGGCAGGAGTGAGCCCGCTCCTGTCAATCGGCTGGTAGTACCTCTCTTCGGTGTCCCCGAAGAGACACTGCTGCAGATAAGGTAAGCGCCGTGCCTGGTTTTTGGCCAGATGACCGGCACACTGCCTCCCTTGTTGGACTCCGTGGTGGATGGAGGCACGCCAGGACGAAGTTTCCTTTTTCACTTTTATGGATCCAATGCTGCTGTACCCGGGAAAATGCCTTAATTTACCCAACATTGACCAGATATCGACTCATACCAGATTTCTTTTAATTTTTTTACCGAATAATGAAATGGCATCAAAATCGCCTTTTGCTATACAGAAAGCCATTGTAGGAATAGGTGGTGAACCTAAATCTGTTAAAAGATTAAGATCCGGTGATCTACTAATTGAAACACTCTCTGCCGTGCAAACAAAGTCTTTCCTTCTCGCAAAAACATTTCTGAATTCACCTGTAACAATAAGTCCACATAAAACTCTTAACTCATGCCACGGTGTCATTTCTGAACCTGACCTGTTGACCACCCCTGAAGCGGAAATCTTTGAGGGATTCTCCGATCAGGGTGTTATTCAGGTCAGGAGAATCACAATAAAAAAGGATACAACTGTTATACCTACCAAACATTTAATTTTAACTTTCAATAGCCCCACACTACCCCAAAGAATTAAAGCTGGCTATTTGAGTTGTAAAATCCGTCCATACATTCCGAATCCTCTGCGCTGTTTCAAGTGCCAGAGGTTCGGACACTCTCAAACTGCCTGCAGAGGACAATTGACGTGCTCTATGTGTGCATCTGTTGGACATGCCTCCTTAGATTGCAGTATGGAGCTGAAATGCTTCAATTGTTCACAGCCACACTCCACGGATTCAAACTTTGTCCAAAATGGAAAACAGAAAAATAAATCCAAACAATTAAAACAAACAAAAACATATCATATTTAGAAGCCCGAAAATTAATAGCTCCTCAACCTTCTCAAACTTACGCTCAAGCTGCCAAATCCTCTATTAAAAACAATTCCACTCAAACAGATGAAAATATAACAAAAGTAAAATGTCCACCTTTGAAGTTACTTCAACCACTAAAACCAATCCCCAAACCAAATATATCAATAACCACTCCTGTTATATCCACATCATCTTCTACCCAAGCAGAACTTTTGCAGTCCACCTCTTCAACAGAATCTACTGTCTCTGAACCTCAACCACCTATTCCTGTATTTGGTGACGCACTTTCCACCACAAATAATATGTTTACCCCTATTAAAGCTTCATCAACCATGTCCGCTTTTTCATACAACTCCAGTATTTAACCCCCTTCTGGCTCTACAACAACAGATAATTCGAAAAAAAAAAGGAAAATTCGGGATAGAAAAAGAAAAAAAATTACTTAAAACAATATTAGACATAAAAATGGCTCCAAATAGACCGAGAAAACCAGCTCCTGATGAGTATACAACGGATGAGGAAGAAATGATTGTCTACGACGTGGAAGATGATATTGAATCAAATCCCGATTACATTAAAAAAAATGGAAAAACTTATTACAAGGGACAATTACTTTTAACTCCAACGAGACACAGAAAATAACTTTTTTCTCAATACCTGTCAAACTTGGTGGGTAATTCTCCCCACCAATCTGAATTTTTAAATATATTGAAAATGAATCTTATACATTTTTTAAGATTTTAAATTTTTTAAAAGAAATTTTATAAACTTTTTAATGTTTTAACATATGTTTGGCGCAGTATGGCCAGAATTGGCTCTAGCGCCACAAAAAACCCCAAATTCACTCACTCACTCACCCGAGAACATTCGGAATCGTGATTTTTCGAAAGCTTACAGACGAATATATATATATATATATATATATATATATATTAATATTTAGTGTCACTTAGATTAGAATACATGTAAAAAATTGCTTTTTTTAAAGAATATTATTATAATAAAAAATTATTTCAATGAATTATTTTGGAAAAAATTTAACACACAGAATTATCTATTTTCAAAACACTCTGCTTTTATGAAAAATGCTTCAATAATAATAATATTTTGCTTATTTATAGCTCAGACCAGGGATGTCTTAAGACTTCTTGAGGCCCTTGACCCCTACGCAAAAGTAGGCCCTAGGCCCCGACTCTAAAGAAAGTCCTGGGCCTCTACACAAAAGTAGGTCCTGGGTCCCTACACAAATGCAGGCCTTGTGCCCCTACACAAATGTAGGGGCACAGTTACATCTATGACCTATGAAAGTAGTCAGTGCATAACATATTGTTACGAATTTTGTGTAAATAGTGTAAATAATTTGTATTTGAGTGTTTAATGCATTTATATTATACTCTATGTTATATTTATTTAATGTTAAAATTGTGCTACTCACAAGCAATGCCGCCCCTTACGTTATAATGGCAATTCAATGAGAACTTGGCGGTAGAGCCAGTTGGCATCATTTTTGGCGGCCGTTGGCGGCCAATTCGGCGATCATTTTGTTGTCATTGGCGACCATGTTGGCGAGTTCGGAACCCTCTGGAATCTTCTAGAAAGTAGTAGATCTCTCCACTAGTGTCTCGTTCAGTGACACGAGCGGTTATATTTCTGGAAGTTTCTGTCGCGCCTATAAAAAAAGATGCTCGCCAATATGGCGATCAGTCTTGATTAAACCAGCGAGTAGTGAGGATTGTTTTGACTAGCGATTAGCTCGGCTGTGCTTGTGAATACTCTTTACTTACGTGTATTTTCAAACACTGGTTATTGTGTTTGATTGCTGTTGAAGGTGTGAAGACCTTCGGATATTTACTCTGTGAATATTGCTGCTGAATACTGTATTTAAAGGATTGGATTTTTGATAATAAATTCGTATCACTCTTAAAGAACTGTTTATTTTCTTTGTGATTGTTTTGCATAAAATCCTCGAACCCTCGGATCTACGTAACAATATATTATCAAATAGTCGCACAAACAATAACCAGAAGCAAAGAAAAGTGTATGACTTACAATCGCACAGACTGGCTCGACTGACTACCACCTTTTGACTGAATAAGTAATGATGGCGTATGGTGGAAGGTCTAGGCCTATACGGGTTCAACGGTCATCAAATGTAGTCAGTTGACATATCGTCCAAAATCCCCAGTTCTTCGAATACTACAACCGAAAACAACATTTGACCGTAGAAATTATTCGAATTATGATCTTATTAAGGCTGAGTAGAGAATGACACGAAGCCCCCATTGAGGCGAGGCCTTGGCCCAGTTGACCCATGCCTTAAGACGTCCCTGGCTCAGACCTCTGTACAGAGCCTGAACCAGGATTTTTGAAATATATAACTTAGAAGTGGATTTATTCATATTTTAATACATCGGAGTGAAACAATTTTAACAAAATAAACACCGATAATTATTTCAATTAGTAATAATTCTGAAAATAATGTAATTTTTTTCAAATATCCTAGTTCAGGCTATCTGAAGAAGTCTTAGCTATATATAAACAAAATGTTATTAATGTAGAAGCATTTTTCATGGAAAAGAGAATGTTTTGAAAATAGGTAACTCTATGTTCATTTTTTGCCACAAAATGTTGTATTTAAATAATTTATTATAATAATATTCTTAAAACAACTCATGTATTCTAATCTAAGTGAAGCTAAATACTAAAAAAATATTCGTTTGCACGCTTTTTCAAAATCAGTGTTCCGAAAGTAGTCGGATACCGTAAATTGCTCGTTTTAAGACAACAGAACAAAAACTTCATATCCATCTTTATGAATGGATCGTTAAGAACAGTAAATTACCAAATACATAAAGCTATATTAGAGGCAAAGTTGGGAAAGAAATACATCATGGGAATTATCTTATGCGTAAAGAATGCTTAAGATTCCACTGACATAGCTGACCTCCTTTACAAAGTCTACAAGGTACAAATAGCCCTTAGGATGCATGAATTCCTCTTATAGATCACTACAAATTCGACACTAAGGAGTTGCTTCTCATCGAAAAAAATACTGTTTAAGGGACTTCCTCAAGGCAGTGTTCTGTCACCAAGATATGAATGATTTTTTGGGGGGGGATGGGGGGTGACATTGGACTCTGGAGCTGAATGCTCGATACATGCTGAAAATATTTTATTATTATCCCATTAATTATTATTTTTCCCATCAGTCACTAGATGTCCTTAGTCACAAATTATACTGGTCATCAAAATTAAAGAATAATGAGGAAAAATATGTTTACTAAGCTAATGCTACAACAAATGCCCAGTGTTGCAATTATTTATGCAACATTGCTGAAAACATGCAAAGTCGGTGATTAACAGCGTGGTAAGCAATGGATACAATTTGGAATTCCAATCTCTAGTGTTGTTTAAAGTGAATGTGTTTTCCGAGGTGATCAGTATTCATTACTTATGGCTCAAAGGTATCATTTAAGAGAAAGTAAAAAGTGATGAATAACTAAAAGAATCGATATGGGTTGCCCAAGATTTAAATATCCTTCAAAGTGTCATATCAAAAGTTTATGGCGACTGTTTAAGCACTGGGTCAGTTGAAAGACAGCTTGGTCAAAGATGTCCGAGAGCAAAAACTGTATCTGAAGACAGTTTTCTGCCATTGTTGGCTTGAAGGAATGAGTGAGTGAATGTTAACGCCGCGTTGTTCAGCTACTTGAGGGCTTTTTGCGAAGGACCTCGTAATTTTGAATCATGGTCAAGGGACGGCGACACCTGAGCTGGCACCCCCTCTCCTAACTACTACACCAACGGGAGGGTGTTTGAGCTCTCGATAGTTTTAATGTGCATCGCTCCCCTACACGACGGAAGTAAGCTCAAACTCACGCCGAACACGAGTCTGTTACCTTGAACAACACTTCGCTACCACGGCCACATTGTCGGCTGAAGACACCGTGATGCGACTACATGACATTTGGTTTTAGACCTTTGAGCTGCCATAGGAATACGAATTTGCATTTCTACTGCTGCTCTATGGTTTAACGAGGTTGAACTGTATGTGAGAAAAACAATGACAAGGCTTCAGCTGCCAGATGAGCCCGTTTAAACTGTGACTGGCGTCATATTCAAAAAAAGCCAAGAAAATTGAGCCCAAGCATTGTCTACTCAAGAGTCCAGACACACACACAGCCTGAATACTGATTCTAGAAATCTCTTAATTTGGAGAGAGAAACTCAACTTTCCTTGCCCAGTTCCGCGACCACGGTTTAATGGTTTGGGAAGGAATCATGACAAAAACACCGCACCGATCCATATAGTTTTTAGTTATTCCGTAATTGCTCGTTAAGAATCTCAAGTTAAGACTGTTTAAGGGTGCTGTTGGCCCAGAGTTTTTGTTGATGGAAGGATGATAATGCTCAGTCACATTAAGCATATGTGTAGTTACAATACTTATAAAACAGAAAATGCCACTCAAAAGGATAGGCCAACTCACTGATCTAACTTGAACCCGATCGGGCATGTGTGGAATGCTCTATGGACATCAAATTTCAGCGTATAAATTTCCCTCCCCAGTAGCTAAAAAGTGCACTTTTAGAAGAGTGGCGTGCAATTCTACATGATCAAACATTTTGGTAAAGTATATGAAATTCGTAAGGTGTGCACATTTCTCCAAGGTGACCATGCACCATATTATTTAAGAAAAAAAATTCTACAGTAGGTGTCAATTATTTTCCTCATTATCCTTTAATTTTGATGACTAGTATATATATGAATATTTGGTTCCTATTTCATTTTTCTGAAGAGAGTTATGTTTTCATTTTAATGATTTTATCAAAATCCCAGATTCTCAAGTTATTCTAAAATTTTTGACCCATATATTTTTATATATAATTTAACACATTTTAAGGTTAATATTACTTTAGTGATGTTATGAGATGTGTAACTGTAATTTTGTATTCTACTTACCTATGACTTAACACTTTTAATTTTTTTTGTATATATATATAACATATACTTTGTAGAAATACAGTCGTACCTCGCTATTACGAACCTCTATATTGCGAATTTTTCTGTATAGTGAATTTTTCCCGGGAAACCCAAAGAAAAATTTCACGTTTTTTCTTCGTAAAAAAACCCTTTCCCAAATAGCGGAGTGCATTTTCTATATAACAATTTTTTTCTCTCTATTTTTAAAGTATTTCTGGACATTTTAAATTATTCTCTCTTTCTTTTTTTTAAAGGGGTGGTCAAAAATCTTGAATTTTGGTTTTATTGGGTTTCCCCTAACCCCGAAAAAAGGATTATGGGCGTTTTCTCCAAGTGCAACCTTTCACCCCCATCGTTCAGTTCAGTGGAAACACCTTCGATATCCCCTTTTACCCTCAGTGGAGTAGCCTCGTGTCCTTGAACTAGACTCCGTTCATTTGTAGTGTTGATCCGTCGTACTGGTAACTACCTTTCTTGTAGCTCAAAAATGTCAAAACGTAAGTACTTGAGCACCAAAGAAAAAAAATTTAATTCTTCAGGAAGTGGATAAAAACGTCAAGAAACTTTCCATACAGTTTTTCTTTCTTTTTCTTTATAGGTAAGACATATATAAATAAAAATATATTAACTTACAAAAAGGTATGAATAATTACTTTTTTTAATATATAATATGTTTATGAATTTAAAATTTGTTTTCTGTGGTTTATAAAGAAAATTGAAAAATGAGTCTCTCTATAACGAATTTTCCATATAACGAACTTTTTTTTCGGGTTTAGCGACTTCGTTATATAGATGTCCGACTGTGTATATATATATATATACACATTTTATAGAAAATCTCCAATTTAATGTTAAAAAAAATGAGAGTAAATAATTTTTCCTCAGTCACATCAGCTAGTAATTTTGCATGTGTAGAATACAATGTTCTTACAATTATTCAGTGGTTCTTTTACCATAAGATTTAAACAATATAACAGATATTTAACCAACAACTCTAATTTCAACTTTAAATTTCTACTCAAAAGAAAATATGGAAACAAATTTTCTCAATGCCTACTTGAACTTATTTACATTTATGATATATAAATTCACGATAATAAATGAAATGTTCAAACTCTAATTCTGTAGTTTTATAAAATAACAACAAAAACAGTATAACAAGAACATTTATTCAATAAATATTTCATATATCCAGATGAAAATTTAACAGTGCTAGACAACGTCACAACTATATGACATTGTATAAGAACTGGAATGACTGGTCACATATTAACCAGAAGAAACATAACAAAATATTGAGCATTTTTTTTTTTCTTTTTCATATATTCCATATAATTCTACAGACACAGCTTAATGGTGAGAAACCAAAATTAAGTCTACTGTATACACAGAAAAAGAGTAAAGAAAATTAAACCATAACAACTTTGTCATTCTTTTAAAACACAAAACCTTGCAACATTATTGCACAAATAGGTGCGCTTAGAAAGCATAAAAAATACTGCACAAATAGATATTAAGTAAACATTCAAGTATCAACAGCCTAATATAATCACATTTGATGACACAAAACAAAAGTATGAAATTACAGTTATGAAGATATATCTCTGAAGAGATATAAATTGAATGTAAAACAGCAGATTTTTTTTTACACAAAAGAAATGCATTTTTTGTTCATGAACACAAAACAGTTCAAAAATTGAAATATTAGAGAGAGAAAAAAAAAAAGATTGAGCAATTTGAGAGCATATATTAAAGAATCATAAAAATTTTAATGATCTGTGAAATAAAATGCAATTACATTTATTAAAAAAGCAATGTACTAAAAGAACTAATAATAAAAATGTAAGTATCTTAAAGAAAAAGCAAATACTCTCTCTGGTCTTCTCACAATTTCATAACATAAAACGCAATTTTTTTTATAAATGTACTATAAGAATGAAACTTATCTTTGGTCCATTCAATGACACTGAAGTCAGTAATAAGCTGTACTTTCTTACAATTTACATATATTAATTTAATATTTTAAATACAAATTTCAGATAAAATGAAAAATAAAATACAACAAAAAACTATGTCCAAACAGGAAATCCACAAGAAGAAAAAAACTTTCAAAAATCAAGGGAAGGGGGGGAATCTTTACATGCATTTTTATTACATGTAATCATGTAGTTGCGTAACCCAAAATAAGTATATGTGTATTTATGCATAAAATTAAGATATCTGCATTAATATGAAATTTTTATATTCAGAATGTTACGGTTTCTTAAAAGAAAGCACAGCACAGAAAAATGCGAATGTAATAACCAACACAAAACGAGAATGTACCAAAAATGTTTCTACGAACTAAAAGAAAAAATTTAATATTTTATTTTTAAAAAAATAAACATCACAAAACAAGCTTTACTAACATTAAAGTACATTGAAAATAAGCTTTATTGTGTTGTGTAGTTTAAACAAATTATGAATATCTAAATCTTTTTGTGGAGTATATTTCTAAGTATTAATATCACAAAAAGATTTCAACACACAGTTTGATATGAATGTTTTGGAATTTTTTTCCAATTTTATGTATTTACAATAAGGAATACAAGTTTATAATAAAAAAAGAAAAAGAGGGAGTTTTGGGAAACATAAGGAAGCAATTATAATACTAAATATGCCTACTTCAATATAGAAAATAAATTGCTCAACAGTTTCATGAAAAGTACATTTAATAAAGGATATTTTGCAATTACTTTTTTTAAAAATGTAAAAGATGAATGATTTATATGTTTGGTAAGAATTATTAATACTTTTTCTATACTGATAAATATATTAAAAGCATGTAAATAAAACAAAAACATATAAATAACTTATAGTTTTGGATACGACCATATTTCAATTATTGCAAGAATAAATGCTTTAATGATCTTTCTAAAATGATAATGATCATTGTTCTATGACATAAGCAACTGATCAACTTTAAACACACAAATACTTCAGAACAATTCAAGAATAATAAACATTTCTGCTTTTGTTGGAACATTAAATGTACACCTGTATGTACAAAAAAAGCATTTAAATCTGAAATTGCACACACACTTTTTTAAATATCTGAACTGCAACAAGATCCTTAAAAAAATTAATATTGGCTATAACATACACACACATCTAGACATACTGCAAATGTAACATTTTATTTTCTCAAATGCCCATGCATATAAATCTGCAAAGCATACAGAGCATATTTTTTTCAAATAGAAACACTACAGTAATTAAGAATCCTCTCATAACACTCTGTAAACAAGAAAGCAAAGAATGTAAATATATATATTTTTTAATTTTTCAAACTAAACTATTTATAACATTTTGTGGCAAATGGATGGATGAATGTATATACATTTTCCCCAAATACTTAAGGGACGTAAATCACAAGGGAAATTTACATCACCTAGTATGGCAAAAACGGATACGTGTATTTATAGCTTATGAAAAATTGCATATATAATTTGCATATTTACATGGCAGGTTAAAACATTTGGACAAGGATAAGACAAAGACCATTACTTCTTTATATACATGATATATTTATGTTTTAAAATACATCATGCCTCATATTTAACATCCTTTGAAATTTTTTGCGGATATAGCATTATGAGTGTATATTTTTAAATGAAAATTGAAAATTTGAACAATCAATGATATTGGAATAATATCCAAAGTAATTGTTCCCTTCCCTTGCACTTGGTTAGTAGCATCAAATTTATAAGAAATGTTTTTCAAGAAGTATTCTTATATATAGCAATTTTAAGTTCATTAAAGAAATTCTGAAATACGATACAAACGTTTAATTTTTAGTTATATATAAATGCATGAAAAAATAACTTGCTTCATACTAGAATATTTTCAAAGTAAATGCCTGAAAAATGTATATACACAATGTTTCCAAAAGAAAACAGAGATTCTAAGACAACGAATGTCTCAAATATTTATGTACTTTAAAATTCATTTTGGAAAAAAGGAACTTTGGGAAGCAATTGGACAGATATATATATAAAAGTTGCAAAATTCAAACTGGTTTTAAAAAAAAAAATATCTTCAAAAAATTTAAAATAAAATAAAAAAAAGTTTTTATGGCGGATTAAAACTTTTCACAGCAAAAAAGTAAGCACTTTTTAAATCTAAAACAAAAGAACATTTTAGATATACTTTGAAATACAATAATATCTGATAAATATTTTAAAGTCCAAAATCCATATCACATAGAGAAAATATTGAACCATTTACAATTTTAACTACATTATTGTAACCTGGATCAGTATTTTAATATCGAAACATAAAATAACAAATAAAAATGCTGTATTTAAAGCATGTTAGCAAATGGATAAAAGCTTAATTAGTTTCTATCGAAATATATTGAAACTTCTTAGTTTTTAGTCAAAAATCAAATATACTATATGTATTGAAAGAGCATTCGAAACTTAATAGCTTTGGAAGTAACACAGATCATTGCAAAATTTCATAGCAATTAAATTTATATGTAGAGAAATATAGAAATTTTTATAACTGATTCGAATATGAACTCCTCCTAAGTACCTTAAACTTTAAGAACAATGTATCCACAACAATAGACATTATAATAAATATAACATTAACTCAATGAGTAGTTTATACAAAAAAAAGGGTATTTTCCTTTGGAGTAAAAATAATTTTTTTTCTCTAAAATGAAAATGTATAAATTAAAAGATATAATATAACTACAAACTGTAATCTTTATAACAAAGTACTTTAGAATGTCTGCACAAAGCATTTAAAAAAAAATCTTAACAAAATCTACTAAGTCTTCAGATACTTTTACAAATATGAATACAAGCTTTGTACTTTTAATGTCTAAGTTTAAAATTAATATACAGACATTTCAATGAATTCAAAAACAAAAATAAAAAGATATTATATTAAATTTATGATTATACTTATTAAAGAGTATGCAGAATGAGATGTAATCAGAAATAGCTTGTTCACAGATTTATACAATTAATTTAAAATATTTTATGTAATAATAAAGAAAATTCAAGTAGTAAAAAAAATTTCTATTTAGTATAGCATTATTCACCATACTTATTAATACAGCAATCAAAACATTTAAAAAGTTAATGAAAGTACAGGCGAATAATACAAAGATATAAAATTGTTGCATGTTAATTTCTCCTTAACAAATGGAAAACTAATTGAAGCACAAAAAGTGAACAGTTAAGTATCCCCCTATTCTTGAGAAATAACTTTGAACAGTTAAAACATTATTTTAAACAATTTTTTCAATTGAAAAAATTTTAAAGTTTATGTATCTAACTACAGCAATGACTTTTTGTACAAAATATATATTGAGTTAATGATACTAAAAAAGTTTTAACTAGGTGCAATATTGTAATAATTATTCAAGTACAATTTTCCAGGGAGGGAAAAAATGCCTAAACCACAAAATATATAATAGAAGATCATAACTCAAAGGAAATCATTACAGAACAGTTTTCACATATAGATACAAAAAGTTAAAAACAAAGAAATATGACAAGAAAATAAATAAATAAATAAAGGACAAGGAAAAATCATATTTTTCACATTCCAATTATAGCTTCAAATGAAAGAACTTATTTTTTAAAACAAAAACTCATGAGAATGATTAATATCTCAGATTAAATTTTTCAATATTTCTGCTAATACTTCATACAAAATTCAATGCAGAAATATTTAATTACATATTCATTTGGTACATACTCTGCAAATACTGAAGCCCATACAAATGAAATGAAAGCAGTTAATTATAAATGTTTCCCTTTAAAAACTAAATATGCTTTCAAAAAAAAAAAATTGAAACAAATGAAAAAGAAACATTTAAGGATAAAAGGTCACAGCCAAGAGAACAAAGCTATGTTTTTAAGTGTTTTTGCATATTCAAGAAAGAACATTGTCTAATATTAAAATTAGATTTTGTGATGGCATATTTGAATGAAACTTCATGGAAAAATGGCATAGGATTGTTAAAATTTCTTTGCCTACTTGTACATGGTATCTATACATTTATACATTATGTATACATATATATGTATAAAAATATACCTACTAACAGCTTTACACATTTACATGGCATTTTGAAGCAAAAAATTTGGCAAGAATATGCCAATTTACACAATAAACAAAACTGTTTTCAAAATAGAATAACTTTAAATACTTATAAACATTAATGAATAAAAAGAATAGTATTATTAAAGAATTATTCTCAATACATAAAAGATAACCAAATAACATTAAATGGGGAGAAAAAAACACTTAGCTAACTTATAAGAAAGAGCATACTTGTGTGGACAAATTCTAACTTCAAATGCTTATATATAAATTATTGCTGTAAATTTGGACAAGAGAGTGAGCAAAGGTAATACAATATCCAAAGGAAAAATTTGACTGTGTCAAAATACTTTTATGCACACTATTCAAAATAATCTGGTTTTGAATATTTAGTTGAAAGAAAGTAAAAACATTAAACTGAAATAAATTTCCACAATTTAAAACATTAGGACATATTTAAAGAAACATTCTACCAAAATAAATTTTTGTAAAACACTTGAAAACGTTTGTATTAATATATGTATAGACACATTTCAATTTATTAAACAAGTATTTATAGTTTTATGCAATAGTCATAGCATGACATTACCTAAAATGTAAATTCAAAATGAAAATTAATAGAAATTATGAAATTTCATAATATGTGAAAGTATATGCAATTAAATGCAATAAAGTATTTATTCACTTATTATAATTGGAAGATAGAGATAAGTAATTAATAGTAGAAAAACGTTTTGTGGGAAAATAATTGGTTTTTGTTCAATAAAAGATACATACAAGAAGTACACAAATACTGAAATAATTTTAAAACATTTTACACAAAATAAAGAACAAAAAAGTTAACTACAGTCAAAAAATTTTTAACTTATAGTCAAGACTAGAAACAGACACACACACAAATATATATATGGATATATATAAGAAAGAAAAATTCATGAAAAATATATAGACAGAAGACAAAATAATCAGACTTTCACAATAAGCAAATGACACAAACATGATATGTTTTAAATAATGACCACTTTTTTCAAGAGAGTAGAACAGGCATCAATTATCTTTTTTGTAACAGATGAAATTGATGAATAGATGAAATTAATATTTTGCATGACACAAAAAAAAATCCAATGTCATCTTTTATTTCACAGGGATTTAATGATATTGCTATGCAGACACTGAACTGACAAAAGCTACAAAATATAAATTTATGCAAAAGCAGAATTATTCTTTTTTTGGTCTTTCAATAAAATTTCAACATCCAAACAGCCAGTTTACTTCTTTATCTGAAATAAAAAAAAAACCAGATATTAATTATATATATGTTAAGTGTGTGTATTATATATATTACACATGGTGAAAATCATTTAATACGGAAGTTATGGGACTAAAATATTTTTTTGTGTTAAAGGATATTGCAAGAAAACATATATTCAACAAAATTAAGTTTATTAGAGTACATTTTATTCACAGATGTGTATATATGCATGTATTTAATAAAAATCAATGAAACAAACACATTCACAATGCAATGAAATTAATTACAAAATTTTCAAGTTTGATGAAAAACAAAACATTTATTGAGTTTTTGGAAAATAATCTGATATTTTTCTTCGCATTGTCCTTTTTAGCATCAAATTGTTTGATGTTCCATTTTTTTTATTAATTTCACCATTGAAATGTGCATTGAAATAACTGTGCAGACTTTTCATGATGTACCTCCTTTCGGACGATGCAGGAACAGGAGCTGCATTATTTATTTAATTTTGTCATCGGAATCTGCATTAATGTTATTTTTTGAGCTTTGAACAAACTTCAAAATGTCTTTGTGTGCCATAATTGGAGCTGTAAACACACATTATTATCATTTACTACACTGAATTCTTCCAATGATACAGTAGGGCAGTCCAATAACACAAAAACTTACTTAAACATTTTATTAAATGTCTGGTGCTTTCTGTATTTTGTTCATTACCAGAAGGGAAGTCTTTTCATGTTAAGCAATATTTGTTTCATGTTAAGAGAAAAAAATTCATTAAGATGCATAGTAGCTTGTTGGGACCATTGTATTATTTCGTGGGGTTAACCGATATTTCATCTTAAGCGTTTCTCATTGAACGTAATTCACTGTACATGAAGACCAGGTTGGCTTGTTTATTACTCATGGCAATATCACATTACCGAATTTAACAGAAGTTTATTATTAATGCTTTTTTTAGAATATGATACCATGTTTTGTAATATGGATATTCTGCATTCTTTAGTAGGTGCTCATTTGCACATAGTATTATGATTACATTGTTTGTTTGTTTTTTCTCTCATTCTAGGTAAAGAACAGGTATTCCCAATTGAGTCCAGGTGGACCTCTTTGGGGTTTGTTGAAGTTTAAAAAGGGTTCATAAATATTCTAAAAGTTAATTGGGGAGTCAACTACATTAGGTTCTCTCTGCTTTAAAATTTTACTTGATTCTTAAAGATTTTAATCATCAGATATCTGCTTCTATACATCAACGAAGCAAATCTAATTATGTTTCTTATTTTCAGTTTACATTCTTCATATTCTACTTTTCAGGAGGGGGGTTTGTGCAATTATTCATATTGTGATTACATGGTGGTATGCTGTATATTATAGAGAAAAATGTAAGAACATTGAAAAATGTTTTTTAGAGTGGGTGAGTGAGTGTTTGGGTTTATGGTGCAAGAGCCAAACCTGGCTAAACTGTGCTAAACATTTGTTAAGATATGAAAACAGTTGTTAAAATACCTAAAAATATTAACAATACACCCTCAGTAGAAGTTAAAATATCAAAACATGTATAAAAAAACATATTCTAATGATAAAAGCAAACAAATTTTTTTTGGAGGGGGGGACCCCCACCAAGCCAAACAAGATCTTAAAATAACAGATAGGTTTAAAACAAAGGAAGGCATAAAGTAAAAATTAAATGAAATATGATGAGTTAAAGTGCAACTGTCAGAAATGTAAAAATTGGTATTAAAATTCCGCCTTGTTCGTAGTAAAATGTTTTAAAAAAGTAAAAGGTAAAAAAATTACCACTAACTGTTTCTAACACGGGTTGGAGTTAACATTTGTGAGTATTGTTCATGTTTCCAACCCTCATTTCCATCCTCTTCTTCAACATCATATACAAGCATGTTCTCATCTGATGTATCCTGTAAAGGTGCACATTTTTTGGGTTTAGAAGCCGTCATTTGTATTTCTATTTTGGGGGTAATACTTCTGTTAGGACATTTTTTTCCTATGACTTTTCAAAGTTTGTTTTGCAGCCTGGGATGTAGAATGTATGGTTTCAAGAACAGGACATATTTCAGCTGGTAAAGGTGTAAACATTGATACTGTGGATGAAGAAAGTGCTTTATTGGATGAGGAAGATGCAGCAGAGGTAGATATACAATTAGATATAGCGGGAGAAGTATCTATTAAAGGAATAGGTGGTTGAGATTCTGAAGATGATGTAAATGTGACAGAAGATGTGGATAGTAAGAGGTGTGCCTGAGTTGTGGTTGATGATTTGGTAACTATAGAAATTTTGAAAGACATTGTTGGTTTCTGAATGGATATTAAAGGTTGTAGTAATTTTAATGGCGGGCATACTATTTTTACAATGGTTTCATCTGTTTGGGTTGTAGTGCTTGCAATTAAGGATTTGGCAACCTGAGCATAGCTTTAAAGTAATTGTGGGGTTAATAATTTTCTTGCTTCTAAATATGATATTTTTACTAATTTTCAATTCTTGGATTTGTTTTTGTCTTCCATTTTGGGCATAGTTTTGAATTGGCAGGATGAGGCTGTGAACAATTCACACATTTCTGCTCCAGATTGCAATCTGTGGTAGAATGTCCAACAGATGCGAATCTAGAACACGTTAATTGACCGTGGCAGGCAGTTAGTGAGTGTCAATCTTTGACACTTAAAACAGTGCAAAGGATTTGGAATATAAAGGCATATTTTGCAGTTTAAATAACCAGCTTTTATAGTTTTGGGTAGTGTTGAGCTATTGAACATTAATATCAAATGTTTAGTAGGTACAGTATCCGCATCCTTTTTAATTATTATTCTCCGAACCTGAATAACACCCTGATCAGAAAATCCATCAAAGATTTCTGCTTCAGAGGTGTACAACAAGTCAGGTTCAGATATGACACCTCGAGATGTATTCAGCGATTTATGTGGAGTTATATGTGTACAAGACAATCGAGAAAAGATTTGGCAAGTAGAAATGATTTAGTTTGAACTGCAGGACTATTTTCAATAAGATCACTGGATCGTAATCTTTTAACTGATTTTGGTTCACCGCCTATTCCTATGAAAGCTTTATGAATAGGTGATTTAGTTGACAGTTCATTGTTACTTAATGTAACCAATAAAAATCTTGTATTAGATGCAATATTGTCCATGTTAAGGTTGGGTAAAACAAGGCCTTTACCAGGGCACAGCGGTATTGGATCCATAAGCACAAGAAAAACTTCATCCTGGGGTGCCTCCACCCACCACATGGAGTTCAACAAGGGAGGCAGTGTGCACTACGCTAACCTGAAGTACACCCAGAATATAGTGCTACAGCATCAGGGCGAGGATTCAATGGGTTATCTTGCCACCCCTTATTTGCAGCACTAACCCTACAGCAATGTCTCGGAAGAGACTTATCACCAGCCGATTGACAGGAGCAGGCTCACTCCTGCCTCCCGTCTAGAGCGAAGTGTGGGTCAATGGGAACACAAAGGTATCCCCAGGACACCATTTCCCTCCTTACGGGATGCTGCACACGTTAAACACGCGGTTGGCAAACTAACAGTGTTAGTCAAAAACAAAAGAAAAAAATTAAAAAATTGAAGAACAATGACAGTAAATTGCCACAATTTAAACTGAATACAAAAATGTTATTAATATTGAATAATAAGTAATCAAATCAAAATAAATTATTCAATAACTGTATCGACGTAGAATTTTAAACATATATATCTGTGGTCTCGACGGAAAAAAAAAGGGAAATTTGAATGACAAGGAGGGTTGAAAATAGAGAAGGATCACTCGGGTAATCTGGGGTCATGACACCCATGTTTACCAAAGACAGTAAACCCCTTGGGAAAAGAAAAAGATCTTTAAAGAACCTCAGGATTGTGACACCCGAACTCACCTAAAGAAGGTGACGCCCCTGAGGGGGTTGTTTTTAGAAGGGTTGATGCAGAAAAAAATTCGAGAGACCCCTGATATAGAATATTCTAGATATTGATTCTTGATAAACATTTCAATTTATTTTTTAAGTCTAAATGCATTTTATAATAAACTGGTTATAATAAATAAATTTAAAAAGGCAGATTTATACATGATATGCAAAACAGTTCATCCCTCAAGACAAAAGATGCATATTCAAGTAACCCCCATATAACACACCTTTTTAACATTTGAAAACTAAAAAAGCAAAAAACATATACAACACAAGACTTTTAAAACAAAGTTTGAGATAGTTATCTCAGTAGAGTGTATTTTATAACTAAATTCAAAATTATGGAAATCTCTCAAAACGATGGAGCAGTGTTCACGATCTCATAGGGAACTTTCCATTTGAATATGTATATTACCATACTTACTCGAATCTAAGCTACACGATTTTTCCAGTGTTTATACTACTGAAAATCGAGTAAGAATCAAAAGCAAAACATTTGTTGGATAGGGAAATGAGTTCCGACCCCTTTCAAAAAGAAAATATATTATTCAGAAGATCTATGTTAGTATGTTTTCATTGAAAGGACAGGATATATATTTGACAGAATCTATTTAAACTAAACACAAAAAAAACTTTATATTCGTACACAATTCAATTTGTAAAAAGCTTCAAATCTGTAATTATATAATCCTTCCTCCATACAAAATAGTAGTCAAATCTTTAAAATAAAAATCTTTAATTTGTTTTCACCTAATAGAACTGTAATGTCTTAATGTAAATATATTAAGAATTTAACCCTCTTGCTGCGCATTCCGCGATTTCCACAGGCAAAAGTACACATAGCAGACGTAACTCTACGTAGTGTGTGTGTGAGAGGGTTAATAAATATAACTCCCTCCTACTCCAGTAACAATTATTAGAAATTATCATTAAAAACACAGAAAGAAGGAAACCTACCATTTTTCTTCACAATTTCTGGAATCAGAAATGCAGGAATTCAAACTGTCAGTAACTTCAGAATTCTCATCTGTTTCCTTCAAGGCATTTGGTTTAGGCTGGCATTTGCAAAAGCAACTCTTAACATCAAGAGATAAATCCTTTTTAGGAATATTTGATTGTGTATTGCTGCTTTGTTCAGTTTCAGTCAATTTATTATAGAAAAAGTTATGGCACTCACAGGAACAATTTAATAAAGAGAAATCTGCTTCAAAAGGTTGATAAGGATCTTCTAATTTATTGGACTTTTGTTCACCTTGAGATTTATTCAAGTCAGTACTTCCTAAAGTAGTAAAATTATCACCAAAGCCAGATGACCCAGAATTGCCAAAGTTTGATTCAAAAGTGGCCCAATTTGCATCATTTTCAGAAAATGGCACATCTGAAGGAAAATTAGCACCTTCACTAAATGGATTGCTTTGATCATCACTATCAGTCCTCTTATGCATTCGTGGACTATGAAGAACACTTTCACAAAAATCAGTCCAGCTTTTAACAGAAGCTTTCTTGGGGCTTTTAACTCGCCCAACAAATTGTTCCCCTGGCAAAGACAATTTAATTTTTTCATCCTTAGACACAAATGTGGGAGACACGGATTGGATAAAAGCTTCTAAGGGTGCACAATTAATAGGTGTAGTACTTCGAGGCCTATCAATAGGTTTGGTCGTAACTTCTAATCTTTGTTGCCGAGAGGGTATGATAGTCTGTTTTGGAGGTTCAAATGATATTGGTTGAATTTCAATCACTGAATCTTCATCCATTTCAGAAAGATCTTGCGATAGAAGATTTTCTGCCTCAAAATCAGCTTTTTTCTTTTCAATAGCAATTGGATCTTTTTCTTCAAATACAAGCTCTGATTCAGACGATTCATGCTCTTGCTCAACAATGGCCTGAATATTCTCTGATTTGGACATTTTGTCTACCTGCTTTTCTTCTTCTTGACGAGATAATATATTATATTCTTTTTCAAAAGATTTTTCACTAATATTAATTAGCTTCCTGTTGATTTTTCTTTCATCTGGAATTCTATCATTTCTTTCTGAGTTGACTTTTCCTAAATCATTTTGAACTTCATTAATTGTTGGGCATAATTCGATTTCCTTAGGTGATTCATTTTCTTTTCCTTTGAAAATATTGCCATTGGTTACTTTTGGAGATAAATTATCTTCAGGTAAATTCAGAGGAGTTTCTGATAAATTCTCATTAGAAACTATCAGTTCTCCAGGAGATAAAGGAGAAGTAACATTCTTAGTACTTTTCTTTTTGAAAATGGATAGAAATTTACTCTTTTCTTTTTGTCTTGAACTTTCTGCTGATTCTTTCTTTGGTTCACTACGAGTTTTCTTTTTTGAACTTTTTTCAGAAGTTGAATCAATTTTAGAATTCGCTGGTGAACTACATTTGGCACTGTTTTGATTATGGCTCCGAAAAATATCAGTCCAAGAGCTTTTTCTTTGGCTAAATTCTGGCTCAGATACCTCAACCATTCCTAATGAAAGAGCTGATCCTTTCTTTTGTTTAGCAGCTAATGAAGTAGTCTCTTTAGAAAGGGAAGATAGAGAAGTTGTTCTTAATTCTGATGAGGGATGGCCTTCATAAGAATCACCTGGGGTCAAAGTGAAATGAGAGTCAAAGTCACATTCAATACGAGGTGTAGACTGTGATGATACAGTAAGAGAATCAGGAGTTGTAAACTGGAGATCATTACTACCAGATTCATCATCAAGAGCACTAGATGTATGTATTGGCACAGTAGCTAAGTCATCAGGACTCTCAAGCTCATCAGAAGGCAGGTCTTCAAAAGATGCTAAAGGAGCTGGACCAGCTCTAATTTGTTTTGAAGCAAAACTAGCTCTTTTTATTGCATCCATTGATTAATTTCTGTAGTACAAAGATTTGGAAGGTTCAGGTGGTAGATCAAAATATTTTAAAATATATCAAACAGAAAATGGTTACTTTTCTCTCCACAATGCTATAAAGATCACATATCTTTTCTACCTAAAAAGAACAAGAACATAAATAGAAATTAATAATCAGCTACAAATTTGAATCTGATTTATTCATCCTGATTTAACTTAAAAGCTTTGAAGAGTGAAAGAAAAAGATGGATTTAATTATGTCCCCCTCCCCTTCTTACATCAGACTCATTTTCTTAGATTTGTTAATAATTGTAACACAATAACTTAAAACAAAATTTCTGACACAAATAACACTGAAAAAAAATGAAAAGTCACAATAAAAAATTAATTACATCTGAAGAACCAAAACATTATGTATAAAATCATTAAAAAAAGTAAAAATCATACATACAGATATATGTGTGTCATTTGTATCCACAATATGTGTGTGTCATTTGTATCCACACCTTGTGTGTGTATAAACTTATCTTATAAACTTACTTAAGATTTTAAACTTATATGTGATCACAAGATAAATATTAATATTCACAAGTGAATAATATAAAAATATTGATAGGCAACATATATCACACACTGAAGCATAAAGAAAATATAAAGCTAAACAAGTACCATTAACAAAATATTATATGATGACTATTGCAAGAATGCAGCTTTGAATATGAAGATTGCATATGGTATTGCCATATCAGGTACAGGTTTAGATAGATTTATAGAATATTCCATATATTTTATAAATATGTGTATTCCATAAACACTCTCTGAACCCATATACACACAATTTGTATAGATTGATCAACAAGAAGAGTCAACACTTACTGGTACATACATATAGTGCAGAAATATTGAATAATTGTGACATAGAAAATAGCACTATTTCAATAGAAAAAATAGAACTCATGATGATTCAGAAAAATTGTAAGTATTCTGATAAAGACCCTAAATGGATGAAATGATGACTATTCACATTTTAAATTTCAAGTAGGAATATGAATGGAAATATGATGAAATTAACAGCAAAGGTTCTATGACTTGTTACAATAAGATATTTTACATGTTATATACTTTAGTATTTATGGATAAGGATCTTTTGATTATAGATTCATAAATTATAGCTTAAGGTAGATTTTTCTTCAATTATTTTGATAAAACTATGGAATGAACAATTAATAATATACCTAATAATTTTGAATAACAATTATGCCGCATACAAAATTTAAAACTGTACAATACAAACAAATATTTTCATGTTTAATTTTATCTTTTGTGGTAAAAGACTTTAGAAACTTTATTAAATTTAATTTAAAACATAATTCATCATTCCCCATAATTATACTTAGAGTAGAATTGGTAGAACATTTAATTCACTGGCCAAGAGGCTTGTCATCAGGTGTGACAGTGATTATTTCTTGTTAAAAATTGATTGGCACTTTATATTGGAATTAACATCCTACCAAGAAGTTATAGCAATATTTTCTGGAAAAATCTTTGAAGAAAAAAATTAATTTTTCATATTGTTCTGAAATAAGATATAGCACAAGTAAACAAACATTGGCAATTTCTATACATTCATTCACTGTTTGCTTATGCACCTCATAATCTGTAACTGTTGCTAATGTACATTTGGATGTGCTTTAATGTAGTTTTACACATGTCTACATATAAGCATTGCAGATGAAAAATACAATTACTGCATATAAAAGTGTTTTTATCAGTAAAAAGAACAGTTACCAGAAATTCTGATTTCCACTCTTTAAAGTGTAATTTTTTTTAATACCATAAAAACACTTTGAAAAAATGCAATAAGTTCATTTTAAAATGATAATTTAAAACTAGGAACAATAGATATATCAAACATAAAACTTATCAAGAGGATGAGGATGGGCACTGGAATATATCTAAAAAAGTAGGCAATAAAAAAAAGAAACACATTAAATCACTCTAATATATCTAAAAAAGTAGGCAATAAAAAAAAGAAACACATTAAATCACTCTAATATATCTTATTAGAAAACCTGATAAATAAATCTGAATTCAAAATAATGAAATTTAATATTTCATTGATATTTCAAGTTTCAAAAATGAAGTAACTGAAATTTGTTTCATGATAAATTGATGTGTTGTATTAATATTTTACAATATTAATATGGAAGATAAGTAGAGATGATATTACCAAAATTACAAAAAAAAATTCTGATCTCATTAGATGATTCTAATCACAAATTACTAATATTTTTCATAAAAATTAGATAAGAGTATATTACTTTGATAAAATCAGGATTCTTAGTAAAATATTTAATGTCTATGAGAAAACATTTCATTCAATTACAATCATTTTATTATTGGCTTTATATTAGTGCTTCTTTGGGTTTAATAATTTAATAGCTTTTCTTTCAATTTTTCTATTAAAAAAGCAGCATTAAGTACCAAAATTTTTTCTACATTCACAATAAATTTAAGTTTTTTGTTGATTTAGAATTTAATATAACTGGGAGTTTTTCAATAATGTAACTTTACAGTTCATTTTTAAATTATGTGTTTTGCAATAGTTTGGAGAAAGATTATCAAATTTGATGAACAATTTGTGGTATAAATTATATTGTACTGTTATTTACTGAATTGTTATGAATATTTCGATAAGAAAATATTAAATTTTGATACATTATCAAAAATCTAATTTCTCAGCACCTTCTTTAATAGTATCTGAAACAATGCAATTACAAATCAAAAATATGTTTTGATTTTTCTTTTCAAAACACTCTGATTTCTAAAATCTGATACTTAAATAGCCATTTATTGAACACTAGTCATTCAATAACAGATTTATTGGATAACAAAGCAAAAATGATAAATTTAAATTACATAGCTTGCCCCTTTTTAAAATAAATTATAAACAATGACAATTATATATATATATATATGACAAATTCAAAAATAAAAAATATGTATTACAAATCAAATATGTACATTAAGGAAATATACTTATTTATTGATGTAGAGTAGTAAATTCACAATCTGAAAACATATTGATTAATATTTATGAAGCTTTTTTAAAAAAGCATTAGATGC
Source organism: Trichonephila inaurata madagascariensis (assembly GCA_019973955.1). Classification (NCBI taxonomy): domain Eukaryota; kingdom Metazoa; phylum Arthropoda; class Arachnida; order Araneae; family Nephilidae; genus Trichonephila; species Trichonephila inaurata. The sequence continues at coordinate 54,096 of BMAV01006749.1, forward strand.
AGAAAATTTAATAAATGTAATAAATGTAAAACCACATATATGAATGTCAACACAAGACTGAAAGAGATTTTATTCAAGAAAAACTCTTCAAGAATGTTGTTTTTTGTTGACTATGTTTAAACATACCACTAAACACACCAGTTCTTTCTTCATGCCAAATGATAAATGACCAAATATATCAATATCACAAATGAGGAATAACCAAACATGGCTTATGAGTCCCATTTCTCAAGGTTACTTTGTGATTGAATGGGAACAAATGGAATAATTTATCTTTCTTAATAAACAAACATTTCATCAGATAAATATTTTCAGAAATCATCCCATAAAAAATAAGCATATAGTGAAAAAAAAACAGAACTTCTGATTCACACAAACTAAATATTTTTTAAGAAATGCAAAAAGTTATTCTATATTTTTAAATATATTAAAGTGCTTCAATAATTAATTTATATTTCATGAGCCAAATTCATACTGTATACAGATGAAACATTTATGGCTATAACTTACATATGTATCTATTAATTTAATATTAATCAAGAGTTTTATTTCAAGATTCTTTGTAACTGGCAATAATATGCACCTTTATAGTGAACTCTAACAAAACAACAAAATATTAATTAAAAATATTACTTGCCTTGACTTACATTCCTAAGCCTTGAACTTCGATTTCCCACTATTGTGTTAACATGTTATAATTTTATGAAGGGTTAAACAGCATGAAAATTGATTCCTGGAGGGAAACCTAATAAAAATATTTTTATAAATTAAATCCAATTATTACATATGTCAAATATAACAAAAATAAATCAAACATTTCTATGGATCTTTTTTAATGCATGAAATGAATTATAATTAAAAGAAACTGATGTAGAAAATAAAAATTAAAACATATCCAATGACAATTATAAAATACAATACTAAAAATATAGCCTTTTATAAATTACTTTTTTCAATACTAGATTATATAACTAATATATAACACCTCTAAATTATAACTCGCAGAATGACACATTACCAGAGTACACAGTTAATAAAGTAATATAAAAAAAATTTAAGCAATTCCTACTTTGAATGGATGAATAGAAAGTATTTTATTAAGAATTAAAAATTTGAATAAGATACGTATATATAGGGAGAGAGTGAACTAATAGCAGGAATTGAAAAAGAGCACAATTTGTCTGCATTGTTGAAACAATGCACAGCCGGTTTGGCTGAAAAACTGGTTTTCAACACTAACTTTTGTCATTGTTTAAACAGTTACATTATTATAATAGCGGAGACAAATCTAAGTTGACGTCAAAAACCAGTAATTAATTTAATTAATTAATATTTGAAAAAACTGTATTAACATCAAGTGTCAACCACTACAAGTTAAAAAAAATTTATTTGAACTTCTTTGGATGAATAGAAAGTATTTTATTAATGATTGAAAATTTGAACAAGATAAAGCTAAGTGAACTAATAGTAGGAACTGAAAAATAGTGAGTTATACAGGAAAAAAGAATAAATTAACATTTATATAAAAATCAGAAATTTAAAAAAGAGGGTTGGGGCAAAAGTCACGGCAACTATTTTTTTTCTTGAAGATACCAGTCCGGTTAGAAAATGCGACATACAGATGAAAGCTCAAGGTGTTAACTACATGTGTGGACAATGGATAGCACTGAAATATAGTAACACACTAATTTATTATGATAGTATACAAGGCAATATGGCCTTCACGGTGCAAAAGAATGACAACACAGTACACATAAAGTTGACATGACAAACCTGGACCAAAAGACCCTTAATGTAGTCCATGACCTTTAATGTAATCCATGAGCTGCTCGATGATGGCATGTGCCACGTTGGTCCGCACCCTGACCGGTCGTCCCAAACGTTGCACATCACTGGTTGACACACATCCTTTCTGAAACTTTCCTATCCACTGTGCTACTGCAGGGTATGATAGGGCATTATTCCCAAGGGCTTCCACTAATTCCCTGTGACATTCCATCGCATTTCTCTCTCGGAGAACGGCTATTTTGATGTAAGCAAGATGCTAGACACGGGTTACTTCCATCTTGCATAGCACTCACCCCCCAACTGACTGATTTCACTGCCCTGAATGAGCTACTACCAGCTATCAGATGTTCTGCATACATACTATGCTTGCAGAACTTCCACACGACACACACATGTTTGCAAAACGTTCGCATATTTACAAGAAAACAAATAGTTGCCATGACTTATGCCCCAACCCTCGTATATATTAGAAAACTATATAAAAATAGTTATTTATGGTGAACAAAAAAAAAGGATAACTATCATAAAAACTATTCTCAATATCATATGAACAGGTATTCCGCTTGTTTGAATTAAAATACTTCTGCAACACACAGTCCTAAAGTATGTGATTTAAAGTCATTAGGAAAGTAAGGGTCAATAAGTAAGAATAAAGTCTAAGCACAATTGACAAATATTGAAACAAAATTGAAGGGTACTTGCAGTTGAATGCGAGTAATCATACAAAATGATCTTAAGAAATTTTGTGCTTTAAAAAAAAAGGTTCCTAAACTGTGCCCTACACTGCCCTAGTAAGCCATAAAATTTTGAAACAAAAATCGTAGGCACACATGTCATATGATTATGTGGCCTGTAAAAGATCCCTTGAGTATCAATTAGTCTCTGATGCTTTGGACAAAATTAAATCACAGCAATATTTTGCATTTGACAAGGGTTAGAATTAAAATTGATTCAAGAGTCAAAATTTCATAGCAAGAGCCGCAACTAGATGGTGCTACTATGAAATGACTCTCGCATTTGGGGACTTGCAGCGTCTGGAAAGACTTTGTTGCAAATATGCAGCCCATTAGGGAAAAAATAACTTATACTAAGTCAAAATCCTAATCAGGTAGGGCACCATGAAAAAAATCTTATTTTAAAAAGGGCCACTGCTTTACAGCACACGCTTAAGATGATAGATCACATAATTTCAAACTTTAATCAAATGATGAGAATATAATTCTCAAGTTAAAATCTAGATATTCTGCTTCCACAACACTATGCAAGAGCTTTGAGGTACAGTTCCATTTCATATACAACAGTCCTTATTAATTTAGAATGCCATGCTTTATACCACTTTTGAGTTTAATTCTATTAAGTCTCTAACCCAACATTATAGATTCTTATATCATATAGAATCAAACTCAAAAATTGACTTAAATATCACAAGATTATTGACTATGAAACAATTACATAATTAACCAATAGGCCAAACCAGCTAGATGAAAAACACAAGCTAAATGAAAACTGTAAAATTTGGGCAAAGAGGAAAATGTATTGTATACTAGCAACCTTTTTGAGCAATAGTTCTAACAATATTTGTCAGAAAAAAAAGTTTGCATTTAGTTAGCTTTGTAATCAGGATCTAATAATTTTGTTACTCAACAAATATGATCAAATGTCTTAACATTACTATATGCAGGCAATTCTGAAAGAAAGTTTATATTTGTTAACATTCTTTAGTAAAAAATGCATTTTTACTATGGTTAAGTTTACTTGTTTTGTATTGCAATTATAAAACTCCCCCCTCCCATATGTGTCTTTGAGATTTGTTATAGGAAAAAAGAAGAAAAATAACTGAATTATCTCAGTATCATCTTTTTTTTTCTTTTCTTGCATTGTTTAGATATGTAAAAATATCCTTCTAATGAGACTATACATCAGCATACAGATGTTATAAAAAAATAACAAGTAGAAACATTCAGTCACGAAAAAACTAAAAAAGCCCAATTTGAAACAATGCCGAAAACAATATATACTTTAAATTTCTCCAGAAAAAAAAAAACAAGAGAATTCTTTTTTACTACCTTTTAGACTTACAATTTTGCCTTTCTGTCCTAAAAATAAACAAAAAAGTGAAACAACTCCCAAAAAAAAGAACAATAAATAACAATAAATTTTGGTTGACTGTGTTGTGAAAATTTGTTCACAGAAACACATTGTTGTAGATCCTGATAGTTCATTATTGGTACTAACTATTTCACTCATTTTTCAATTCCTACTATATTAGCTCACTTCTCCCTATATATGTATATATATTTATATATCTTGTTCAAATTTTCAATCATTAATGGAATACTTTCTAATCTTCCAATCAAGTTCAAATAATTTTTTTTAAAAATGTAGTGGATGACACTTGATGTTAATACAGTTTTTTTTAAATATTATATCATTAACTATATTAAATATAATTAAATTACGGGTTTTTGACACCAACTTTGATTCATCTCCATTGTTGTAACAAAGTAACTTTTAAAAACAATGAGACAAAAGTTGGTGTCAAAAACCGGTTTTTCAGCCAAACCGGGTGTGCATTGTTACAACAACGCAGACAAATCACACCCTTTTTTCAATTCTTACTATTAGTTCACCCTCTCCCTACATATATATATCTTGTTCAAATTTTCAATCGTTAATAAAATACTTTCTACTCATCCATTCAAAGTAGGAATTGACTTAAATTATTTTTTTATATTACTTGTTATGGAACAGAATCATGCTTTGGGAGCTATTATACTAGACCTGGAGATATAAACTGTTCAGTTTTCAAACTGTACAATATGAATATTTCACAGTAAATTATTTTTATTTCTTAGATGTAGTCATTAGATGAGCACTTAGAATAGTGCAAAAAAAAAAAAAATTCCCCAGAAGCATATTCCTTACACACATTTTTATTTAATGGCATTCAAATATGGTGCCGAAATTCACCAAGTAAGCAATCTGAAGAAAAACTGCTTCTGATATATAATCAATATCATTCATTTCATACTCTACTTACTATGCAAGATTTTTAGTGTAATTTTAAAAGTTTAAACAGGAAATCACTTTTTTACATTTGTATAAAAATTTTTTTTAATGAGGGTTGTAAAAAGAAAACTTGAAAAATAAATTAGGGGAGAAATAGTCATTATTGAGCCAAAGACATGAAGGAAAGAAAATCAAACTTGCCAATTTGGCACTAACAAACAGTACGAGTTAACAAAAAGTACCAATAAATGCACCAGTTTGATTGTAATAATATCTAAGCCTCCCAAAACCTGAAGAGTTTGTACTTTCTGATTCAAATAAAATAGAATCCCAAATTATATAAATTTTAATGAGTAATATAAAAAAAATTGTCAATTTTAAAAATGGTTACTAAAAAGGCTACAAGTTTTCAGCAAAATAAATAATCTACAAAATACAACATATAAAATACTACATATACTTAAAATACTACAATACGTAAAATAAATACTACATATAAAAAACTATCATTATACATTGGTATAGAATTTTTTAATAACATTTTATAATTAATTAACAAAATCAAAACTGAAAAGTTCAGTGCTGATATCTTTAAATTGATCTTACAAGCCTTTTAAATCTTAAAAATAATTTATTTTTAGTTTCCAAAGACAGTAAAATAAATATCACTTATATTTGCATATCATTTTAGATATATCATTTAGAGAGTAGAGTGTTATTTTTATAGTTTTCAAAGTACTAATTTCAAAAGCAGGTTTAAAACAGAACCCTTTTTGAATTTTAATTCTAGAATTCAAATTTTTACAAGTCATTGTACTGACTAGGTACACGTCCACTTTTATAACTAAATGATCAACATTTTTCCATATATTTATATTTTAAGCTTTTTCATTGCTTATATGCCTTTTTTAAATAATTACTCTTAATAAAACATTTTTAAAAACTTGCCTACTGTAAAGTCTAAGTTGAATTCTTACTTGTAAACAAAAACATTCTATATTTTTTCCTTCTCCCCAATATAAAAAGTAAAAGTTTGCTGCAATTTTTGTCCTCAAAATTTTCAATATACTATTTGAATAAACACTGTGTCCTCCAATTTAGAAGAGATATTTTGTAAAATATAGAAATTTAATAAGTAACCTAATCACAATAAAAAAATAAAATAATATCTTCAAGGAATTTCTTGATGTGATTATAATTAAATCGAAGTCAAGAATATGTTCCAAAATGCTGATTAATAAATCCTGCATTTTGAAAATGCTGTTTTAACCATTAAATAAAACTATACATTGAATGACTATTAATGTCTTATTCTGAAGCTACACAAGAACTATTGGTGATGAATTGCAATTTTAAAACACAGTCAAGTGATGAGGATGACACTTGAGTTCTCATCCCACCATTGGCGTAGCTAGTTCTGAGTGGGCCCTGTATCAAAACTCCATCAGGGGCCCTTTTTTAGAAGCCCTGTTCATGGTACTGCAGTTATGCTTGTTGGGGCCCCTGCAACTTGGGGGCCCCATATCACTGATACGGCGGTAGCTACGCCCCTACACCCCACATTCCAAGCTTTCACTTCATGCCAATGTTAGGAAAGTCATACCAGCAGACAAATTGGCATGTATTAGCTCTGCTAAATGACAGATATTTAGTCACACAACTGAAACAGTGTAGGGAATGATATCTACCTAACATAAAATACCCACGAAGAATTTACCAACTGTAAAATCCGGCATATAACGCACACCGCTGTATAACGTGCACCTATACTTTCGAGCTGAGTTTTTTAATTTTTAAGTATATTCACCGTATAATACGCACCCCCTTTTATACGAAGGAAATCTGAAATATTAGTATACATTGCTTTTATGTTTTGAAGTCATTTATTCAAGGTATTATCCCAGACTTCTGAAAAAATAGTATACTTCTAGAACTACAATTTTTTTAGTTCGTAAGGCAAGTTTTTTATTTTAAATAAACAGGGTTTAGATACATCTCGAAGTAAAAAAATTTTTTTATGCTCGTCTCTTTTGTTACTTTTAAAGCTTTTGCTTTTATATCCGGTGTATAATACACACATGTAAATTTTGATCTTATTTTTTGTGTCCAAAGTGCGTGTTATACGCCGGATTTCACGGTAGTTATCCTGTATAGAATAACAGACAATCAATTCTGAATAACAATTTTTTTTTTCATTTTATTTACTAAAATATTTCTGAATTCATTCCAAAAGTCATAATTAGCATTATACTTCCATTTCTCTAACATAAAAAAATTACAGTTTAAAAAAACTAAAAAACACCCTTTCATAGTTAATAGAAATAAGTTGTAACTTAATCTTTTAGTCGCCAAATTTAGAAACGGGATCTGGAATTAGTAACCAGATACGGGATGGGATATGAAAATGGGAAATCATTAGTACTGATGATCCTGATCAGAACAAAGCAACCAAATTATTAAATTATTGTATTGTCATCATTCCTGGACAAGTGAGCGAAATTTCAAAAAATTAATCTGACTTTTTAAAGTGGGCAAAAATTAAGTTCAAAGATTTCATTACATAAAAGTGAAGCTTATGAAAGGTTTTAAAAAACAAAGGATTTACAAAAAAACTTTTTTTTTAATTGATTATAAGAATAGGCTTTAATGAAAACATGTTAAAGACACAAATAAAACCATCAAGAATAAATGAGCAATACCCCATTATTTTAATACTGTTTTAAAATATAAGCGAGAGAAAAAGCTGTCTTTACTTTTTCACATCACTAATAAAACTTGAGATTGCTGTGACTGTTACAACAATTCCTCAGTTTGGTGTAGTTTTGAGGACATAAATACTGAAGAAATTAGAGAATTAATGACTGGTAAACCTCTGGAGGAGGGTGACCATAATAACCACAGCTACACTAATGAGAACAAGAGCAAAAGGCATCATTTAACTGCTTGTTTAATTTCCTAGGACAAAAAAAAAATGCAATTCTGGAAAATCATTTCTTTAAACATTGATTTCTATGTGGAACACATTCTAAAAACCTAATGATATCTGAAAATTTTAATAAAGTACCCCCAAAAAATTTTAAAAACTAGAAAAAGTAAAAGAAATGAAAAGTAAAAGACTTTCTGAGAAAAAAATCAATACAAAATATTCCAGGAAGCAGTTAATTTCAAAATGTCATATTTAGACAAAAATCTTACTGGATTCAAGCATAGCAGGTATGATAAGACATCCCAATGAAGAGAACACTTTATACCTCTTTCCTAAAGCAAATGTGCATTGTCAGCAAGTATAGCTTTAAGTCCTACTATTTCCAATATTAGTAATTTTTTATTTTTTCAAGAAATGTGTATGCTTCTAATTTTATTTCAGTTATTAATATACATATGGATTTATTATTAATGTTAAATATATAAATATTTTGTATTAGTGGTAATTTTTTAAGAGAGGTTTCTATTCTAAAAAACATGAGGCATAAACTTTATGCTAAAAACTAAAAATCTTTATCTATAGGAGAGGTTAGAACCTATAAACTCCACCCTTGTGTACAACACTGTGTTAAATGTCATACAATTAACTGTCTTCTTTACATGGTTTTGAAATTAAAGTGTATTTCATCTTGTATTTTTTAGATAATGTGGAATGTATTGTCCTTTTTATAATATGTATCTTATCTTTTTGCAGTTTTTCAGCAAATGTGTCCATCATGTAAAAATCTAAATATTCAATTAAGTAAAGGCATCAAAAATTAGAATCGCTTATAAATATTTTCAAAGAACCATACTAAGAATGACATTATTTACTATCAAATCTAATTTTTGATTTTCTTGCATAAATTTTTCTAGAATTCAAGATAGATATTAAAGCAATAAGATTATTTGACATGTATGTATTAATGTAACTGCTGCCAAAATTTGTACTATACAAACTGCATTATTTTCTCATCAAAGACAGATTTTTTTTTCAACATCAAACACATAAGAATTGATTATTTTTACAGTCAAAAAAATTAAAGCAAAACTGGAAAAAATTTTAACAAATGATTCAAAATAAAAAGTCATATTGTTTTTAAAATATCAATTTCTAAAATATTTAGAAGCTCAAACATATATTTTTTTAGAGAAAATTTTAAATATTTCACATATTCTTTATTGGACACTACTATCAACCATATTTTACTCAATTGATAAATTATTAACTGAGCCATATTCTTCGGATGCTATAACTTAATTTTCACAAGTTTGATTGAAATTATGATCAGTTTATAAATAAATGGTTTTCAATTTAGTAAAACAGTATCAACATAATCTAAATAACTTTTTGTAAATCAATAATTTATGCTGAATAACAGAATGCATCAATATGTATTTTAAAGAAAAATATACCTATGAAATTTATAACTAATTTTAGTAGTTACTCCATTTTTTGTTTCTACATCAATCCTTGTAATTATATATTTAGAATTATAATTTAAAACTATTCATAACAGAACTATTGCTGTGAAAACTTCAATTCATTAACTGGTTTTTAATCATGCCTTTTTATTTTCCTCAGCTGCTACACACTAAAATGAGATTGCACAGGAGTTGACATTCAATTAATTCCTGAATTTTTGTTTTTAAGAAAAATACGGAAAGAATAATAATCCAAAGAGAATAAAGATTGATACATTTTCTAATTACCTCAAAGTTCTAGAAAAATGGATCATGGGACTTTTTGAATAGACTGACAGCAACAATTCAAGGCACAATTCGAATGTCGCAACATCTTTTCTTTCAAACACTTAATTTTAGTGTAGGAACTATACAACTACATTGTTCTCTCTACGAGCAGAAAACTAATTTACAACTAGATAATTGAATAAGAGACTAATTTTCGTTTTAAATAATTAATGCATATGTAGTCTAAAATAATTCTACAATAATATTGCTAAATGTCAATTCCACATAATTTTTTGCAAGTAACTTTAGCAACACTTTAAAATAAAATTCGAAAGTATAGGAAATAAATAAATTAAAATGTCAAGAGTAATGCGGCTCATAAAAGTTTTCGTAAAAGATAACAATACACAAAAGGTGTTTTTTCCTTAGAAATGCAATAAATTTTGTTGACAAGAACGAATGCAATATCACTATTTTAACATCTAGCGACACTTACAATCTTAACTCATCGGAAACGGGCATCACACCATTCTAGCATCAATAAAAACAAATACGAATTATTGAATTCCATTCTACTTCTACTTTAGTTTATTTCAACTGTACGGTTGTTGCCATTTAAAAGAGTGTTGCTTCTATAGTGTTTAACCAATCCTCCATTTTTATAAAATATTTATTGCAAATGTTATCAATGATTTTCCAGAAATGAGATAAAGTATACTTAATATTTCATGGCTCCAAATTCATTCTTTTAGATGTTTTTCACGAATTCTCGAGACCAATTAATTTTTTAAATGCTGTATTGTTAACTGTAACATGATGATGAATTCGGCGATTTACGATTTCTTTGTTTACAAACAGTTATATGTGTTGTTGAGCGTGTGAACTTTTCTGCGCTAACTATTATTACATTTAAGCATATTTATTATAATAATATAAGGCATGTTCTATTTTATTAAAGTGTATAAAACAAAATTATGTGCTTTCAAGATATTTATTTAAAACATTAATATTTTTATGGCAAATAATTATTCATTCATGAGTTTTTAATTATAATGTTCTTTTATAGTTTTTATTTATTTACAGGTAATGGCGTCAACTTCAGTTCATGATGATCGGAATGAAAAAGGGATGAACATAGATCCCACTTCTCTGAATCAATTAATGTATTCTATAGGCCGTTTAAGGTTCGGTTTACGAAATCTAGAAACACTGAACCTTCAACTCACATTACTTCCATCAGAAGTAAGCCCCCTTCAAAAAGCCTATTTTTATATAATTTTTTATTTTTATGCTAACCATTGATACTAACGTTTTCAACTGTATCAATTCTGTGTATTATCAGAAAATTTTACATGCATTTTAAAAGTAATTGCTGAATAAAACATTTAAATCTAAAACTATTGATGGAAGATCAGCCATTACATATTTTTGTAAAAAATGCTTCATTATTATGTAATGTACTTGTACTTAATTATTTTTGCTCTTCTGAATCTAGTCTATTGTTTATAGTTACTTTCTGTCTTAGATTATTTTAATATTTTCAAAGTAATATTGAAAACAGGTTTTATAGTTTCTGAATTATTGATCATAATCTCTAATTATTAGTTTATTTTTGATACTATATATTGAAAAATTTTTTTTTGTATTTTGCATAAATTGCTTGTTTTAATGTAATTGATACAATTGTTTTGAAAAATTCAGAATAAATATCAAAAGTACTTTTCAAATTGTTGCCTTAATTATAAATGCAATGCAACATATTTTATGTGTTATGTATTTTATCTGGTTTTAATTGATTAATGGGCAATTTGTGTTAGTATAGATTTATTTTTAATTGTCTGTGCTATTTTCAAAGCATGACAAATAAAAAGAAGAAAAACTTTTGGTTATAATTGCTAAAATTTATTCCAAATCATGAAAAAGTGAGACATATGAAAATGAAAGACAATTTTGTTAAAAAAAATTTTTTTTAAATTTTTTGCATTAAATTTATTAAAAAAATCACATTATATGATTAATTTATAGATAAAGAAATTATTATGTGTAACTTTCACTTTTGGGACTTTCATGTTAAACTCACATTTTTATTCAGTATTAAGCAAACAATTGTCTTTTTCTATATAACCAATGGCTCTGCATATAAATAGTCTATTTTTTTTAATGCATCCTATATATTTTACTTTGCCTATTGAAAAGCTCAAATGAAAAATAAATAAGTAAATTTTCCCAAATTACTTATATTTCTACTACTATTAAAGGGAAAGGACTCATTTTTTTTCTATTATTTTGCTACAATTTGTCAACTTTTATACATAAGTTGGAAAATTAGTCGTAATAGTATTCAAAATGCTTACACATTATTGTTGTAGTCTGTTATCGTATTCTTGTTCATTTGTATTTCTTATTTAAAAAAGTTATGAAAATTGCAAGTCTACTTTAAATTATGTGAAACAAACTCATCAATCAAATAATTTTAATTTCACAATTAACTGTTTTATTTTTCCTCCCCATCTGGTATTGACCATTTGGTATTACATTACATCACACATAAATAATATATCTTGAATTATTTGTTCAAGATAAAACATTGATTCATAACATTTTATTAATAATCATATATATCTACCATGTGAATTTATATTTTGTTCTTTAAAAATTTTTATATAATATTTTTATTAATTTGCAAGTGTTCAGTGTCAAAATTTGATTCCTTTGTCAAAAAAACCTTAATGATATTCAAAATCTCACACACAAAAAATGGATTTATTAAAAAATTTGATATATTGCAAATTTGGAAAGATAAAAAATAACTCCTTATTTTTCTATTCTTGAAAGAATTTCCCAAGTAGAAACAGTAAATTACAAACAAAATGCTTTTTATTTGGAGCTGGACATGCTGCTTTAGAGATAAGGTAATTTTGCTTTGTTCACAAAATGTAATGAATATTAAATTGTAATATTATTTAATAGAGCAAGAAATCATCTTAAAATTATAAATGTTTTCTTATATTTAGCAATTTTTTAATAAATGACAGATTTTTTAAAAATTGAAGTTGTTTTAAAAGTTTTAATCAAAACTAAAAAATAATTTTATTTTAAAAAAAAAATCATTTACTTAAATTAAGGGTGTCAAAGGCTAACTTGGGGGCAAACAAACAATGTTTTAGCTTTAGGTGGGCCACAAAAAAAATCAGTATTCATGGAAATGGAGGTTTATTTCGAACAATACATTATGTTAGTGTTGTTATTGATGCCACCTGATCAGCAAAGGCTAGATCGAGGCCCATGAAATTCATCATGGTAAAGGGCTAAGTGACACCTGTCGTTAACCGTAGCTTTGAGCACCATACAGGTGACAGTACAATTTGGCTCGTTTCCACCCCAATTTTGGAGGAGGACACCTGGGGGTGGTCAGGGGCCTCCCACCTCTCTTCCCCTTCCACCAACCTCATGAGAGGACTTGCAGCTCGAGGGCTATTTAGAGTACCCCTTGCCGTGAAGGCACTATACATTTACAAACATCCATGTCTTCTCCGAGATGTGAACCCAGACCCTACAGCACAGCAGTCAGTGTCGCTAACCACTATACCGGATGAGTGACTATATTACATAATAATAAACATATATAAAAGAACAAGCTCAATTTGTGTTTACGTCCTGACCCTAGACATCTCTTCTCCACTACTTTCTTTCCTATTTGAGGAGAAATTTTTTACTTTATTGCATAGTGGGCTGCGAGTTTGACACCCCTGACTATCAAATATTACAAAATTGAATTGTCTGCAATAATAAATTCATTAGTTGGCAAAGTTGTTACACTAATGTAGTGAGTATATCCTCAAAATTTATTTTTTTTTTTTTAAGTAGCTGCAGCTTATGAAAGAAAATTGCATAAAATTCTATCTTATCATTTTTACATTGTTTTTACTTATCTTTTTCAAATGTATTTTTTAAAGTTTTGTGTTTTAAGATATTGTGATTTATTTTCTAGGATGAGGAGGCCAATGTATCAACTGAATGCTTTCAAGATACAGAATCAAACAAAATTTTACAAAATATAATTCATGGTGTTGTATCTGAAAAATCCAACAGTAAACAGCAGAAGGCTCAGAATGAGGAGAAACTATGTAAAGATTCTCCACAGTGCATATCGGATGTGGAAGACTTAGAACTAATTCACGAAAGACTTTTAAATGAATTGCAAAATATTCGTCGGAATCATCAAGCAGCATTCTCTAAGAAAATAAAGAATAGTTTTACTTAAATGTGTAGCAGTTTTGTTTTTGTTCTTGTTCATTTCAGTAGTTGTCAAAAGTTTTTGAAGTGTAGCAAATTTTACATGTTTTTTATTTGCATTTATTTTTATTTTGCTCTGTAATTTAATAGTATTAAAGCTGTGCACATATCATTTTGAATGTATCTTTGATAATGCCTTGTCTTTAACCAAAAATTTACTTTATTTTGTTACTAAAAATGCCTTAAAAAATAGGTACAAAATTGTGAAAATTATTTAAATTGTTTTCTTTTATATTCATGATATTTGTATTTAATGATTTGTTTTGGTTTATTATGTTTTCCATGATTTGTATTTAATATTTTTAATTTATATTATTTTATTTATTTATTTTTTTCTGAGAAATATTAAAAAGCATTTAATCTCTATAGGCCCTCAGACTTATATGTATAGTATTCTTTATATGTTTGCTCACTTTTTTATGTATTTTATGTCTAATTCCTGTATGAATCATTTATTTTATACAAGCTTTTTGACTTTTGCATTCATTTGAAATTATGTTTATTTGAAATCTTTGGGTTCAATGTTATATTTTTTTTAAAAAAATCCCAATTTATGCATATAAAATTTTCTAAAAGTCTGAATGCAAGTCCGTAATCTGTGATTAATATTAGTATCTGAACAACATGAATCATGAAAATTAAGTACAGTTGGACCCCATTAACATGCAAGTCTGTTTAATATATGGTTTTTACAATTTCTCCCTTGATAAATAATCACTTGTGAGATTCCTAAACATTGTAATATTTCATAATTCTTATTTTGCATTTTATGAAACTCAAATTAACCTTTTGTTTGAATGACATAATTATTTTTTATTAAGGGCAGACAAATTAAAATACATCTTCTTTCTATTTTGTGTGTATGAATTTCTATTCCTCAGAAAGTAAAATGCTCCACTTTGGATATTTTTGTTGTGATTTCCATAATTAATAATAATGTTTATAAGAGGCATACGATCAATTAATAAATTAATGTTAAAATGATTTGAAAATGGACGTGACAAGAAAAAATTACCATACAACATAATTTACCTGAGTCTGTACTATCTGGATGGTTAAGAAAAAAGAAGAAACTTCATTAATTTCTGTTTTGATAACATTAATAATGAGAAAGAACTGGCTAGAAATATTGAAACTTATATTATTGCTCAATATATATTAATACAGTATCTTGCAGTTTTCTTAACGTGGTTTATTGATCCCATCTACTATGTGTTAATAGGGCCAGACTGTAGTATTCAATATTGAAGATTTCAAACATAATTAAGTGTATTTTAAACAAATCATTTTATTTTTGTATTACGTTTACTTAGTAAATGTAAGTATTTTGTGTTTTCAATTCGTTGTAGTTTCTGGAAAATGATAGTACAAAACAATGTGCTTCATTTCATGTGCCTTGACTAAAGACTGTTAAAATAACATATCAGTTATTATACCTTTTCTTTTTAAGAATTAGCATGTTTTTTAACATTGTAAGATATTTTTAGTTACAAAAGTATTTTATTTAAAAAATAAGTGGAAACAAGTTGGTTTGCTCTTTATTTATTTATAGCCCTTCTTCATTAATTTAGTTAAATTATGATCTTTTATGAAGTAATTTGTTTAATATAAGTACTTTTTATTAATAATAATTACTTTTTAGCAATGTATATTTTTTCAATTATTATAGTTACAACTTTAGTAATTTTGAATGTTAATAATGCTCTTTCCTCACATTTGAGAAGAAATGATTAAAAGCCTATTTTCTGTGTATGGATATTTGAATTATATGATTGGTAAATAACTGTCCATATTTATATAATTTTTTGTGTTCAATTTTTTCAGCTTTTGTGGAAATTTAAAATAAGGGATTTATGTTTTATTTGGTTAGTTATTTTGAATCTCCTCAAGCGGTTGGTATCGAAAATCCTGCCATTCTAGAGATGCTTCGAAAATGCATTGACAGAGTTGTTTTCGATAAGATTCTCAAAAGCGGTTGAGCTGTATTTTTAAAAATACGGTTCAACGCTTTTGAGAATCTTACTTGAAGGCAAAAAAAGCATCTCTAGAATGGCAGGATTTTACATGCAGACCGCTTGGAGGGTTAATATAAGTGAGAACTTTGAACTTTTGGAATTTTATATTGCATTTTTATCATACAGATTTAATTATGATAAAAGTATTTAACTTTCATTTTAACATCACTAGTATTAATTGAAATCTCTGTGGTGATTAACATAGTGATAGCTCCAAATGGTTCCCTCCAACCTCAGAAAAATTTTAAATAATCATAGGTTTTATATAAATTTTAATTCGTTGTGTTGTATATATATATGCAGTGGTACTTTAATATACAAGTACTTCCAAGATGCAATTTTTGAGAATATTAACCATCATTTAATAAAATTTTGCCTTGAATTATGAACTTGCTTTGGTAACATTTCAATCATAACACTGCAAGAATTTTTAGTCTTGCATGTTATGCTTAGTTCTCATATTTACCTTGGCATTAAAGCATTTCTGGTGTGGGTGTGTATTTTTTTCATATATGTATATATGCTTGTTCTTTTTAATTAATTTCTTTTCATATAATCATGATAAAGGAATTGATTTTAGAGAACATTAATGAGAAAAGGTAATAATCGTGAAATTAGAACATGAGATTAACAGATGTAATTCATTGATTAAATATTCTAAAAAAGGGAAAAGTGTTTGTAGGACACAAATTTCTTTCGATACACCATACAAATGAAAGTAACAAAAGTATGATAAAAAAAGAAGAAAAAGCTTGTGAAGAAGAGAATTAGGTAAAATAAAATTAATACCTTATGTTAATTGATTCTATTTATTTATATTCTCTATTACAAGTTATTTCCATTGTTCAATATAAAAACATTATTGAAAAAATAGGTGATTTGAGGGGGAATTGGTAGGAATTATCTCATTTTAATTAATATCAATTCGAAAAATTGGTTATATATGCAAGCATTATTTCACACAAGATAACTCATAGATTGAAAATTAAATGTGCATCTCAAAATACCACTGTATATACATATACATATATAAGTAGATTGTCATAGATATACTAACAGAATGTTTGTAAAATTCTTTCAACAAAACAATAATGGTAAAAAGGCTCATTCAGACTTAAATACACAGGCTGAATTTGCAACTGTGAAAAAAAACGAGAATCAATAAAATCATGAATAGCAGTATTCCTTTCAAACCAAAGAGAAATTAAAGGTGATATCCCAAAAGAACTATTGTTTTGTGTGGCATCAGTTAATGAAAAACTAATACATCCTTTTGCCTTATATCTTGTTTGTATTGCCCTTTGCAATAACATTACTTGCAAAAAGCTCTTCATGGTATTTGATATATCTGTCTTATAGAGTAGAATTATGTACAGTTTATTTTATAAGTTCTAATTTTATTCCCTCCTTATTCAAGATTTAATTTAGTCTTTTAACTTTACACTTTTTTTCTAATCTTTGGCTGGAATGCAACCTTGTGTTCATTGTAAATGTTACTTAATTTAATGGGTACTACAACCATTCTGATTTGTTGAAACACTTAATGCTCAAAATGGAAACTATAATGCTCATGTTTTTGTCATTTATACATGTGATTTAGAGTATATGTTATTTGTATCATTCATAATTGCTAATCAGAAATTGAAAATTTTCCTTTGAATATCCTTGAAGTCACTTTAATTTATTGAAAATCATTGAATTTGTTAATATTTGAATACATTGCTGCAACTTAAAAAAAAAATTTTTTTTTTCATTATTGTAATTGTTATATTACCATTGGTGCAAAAGCTTAAAGAAATGAATATTGATGTATTTCTTTACTTTATTTGTGTTTGAAAGGTGTTATTCATTTTGGAATATATGTTTTTGAACAGATATTTCTGAAAATCATCTCAACAGTATTTCTATATGAATGTGTGAACACTAAAATTTTTTTTATATCCTCAATCATAATTTATTAATAATGTGTGTTTCATGCCTTTTAAATGTAAATAGTATAAATGAAAAATTTAACACTGAATTTGTGTGAAAGTTTCATATTGATGCTTGTGATCTTTTTAATGGTTTCCTTTTTAATAAACAACTACATTCAAATTTTTTTTACTGTAATGTTTGCTGTTTTTTTACAGCAGTATGATTATGAAAGATATAAAAAATGGTTATATGATATATCAAAAGTTATACTATTTAAAATAATACATATAATCACATTTTGTTAAATTTTATGAATGTTGAAATATTTAAAAAAAATTAATATATATTTTTTCTTTATAACTATCATTTTTATAGAATAGTTTTAAAGATTTCTAGGTGTTAAGAAAGTTTTTTAATGGCTTAAAAAGAACTATTAGTGATAAAGATCAAAGCTTGTATATCAGAAGGCAAAAATAAATTTTTATCATAGGAGCCTGAAAAATAAATGATATTTATAGAAATTAATGTGTTAGAAAGTATTTTTTAAAATATTGTAGAATGTCTTCCGTTTTTGACCTGATATAGTATGATATAAAGTACAACTCATTTAGAAATTGAAGCATACATAATTTTGCAATTAAAATTTTATATATAATTTTTTAAAGAGATTTTTGTCTTAACTTATTTACATTTTGTGTTTTCTTTTTTATGGAAAATTTTGTTTTAGAAATAATTTGTTGTATTTCAGCAAATAATATCACTTGTATTTGAGTCTGGAATTTCAAATCATGAATACTTTCTTTTCCCCTTATGGAATTCGACATTTTATTTTCATTTAATAAGTTTTAATATTTCTAATTTCATATATACCTTTAAATTGTCATGTGATTTTTAAAAATGTTTTTATTGATTTTTATTGTTGTTTATTTTTGTCTATGTTTTTATATGTATCAAACAAATTGTTTTTAATCATTATAAAAGTTTATAATGCTTAGAAGAATTTTGAATATTTTTACTTTTCAATTTTCTTGTCTTTTCAATGGCATTCAAAAGTTGGGCATTGGGGGCTCAAACCCTACCTTTGTATACACTACTGAATAATAAGCGAGGAACTTCAAACCCTACCCATTGACCAACAGATTTTTAATTTTTAGCATAAAGATTACATTTTGGTGCTTTCCTTTGTGTTTTTTTTATGTAATGTAAAATGTAACTCTCCAATGAAAGCAGTCTGTGTACACCACTGGTATGCAGGGATGTCTTATGACTTTTTGAGACCCTGAGCCCAGAGAAATCATAAAATTTTTTGAGGTCCTGGGCCCCTATGCAGAAGTAGGCCTTACCAGTGATCCTTAAAGTAGACAGTATATAGCATGCATTGTCAAATCCTCATACAAACAATAATTTGAAGCAAATAAATGTGCATGTCTCGCAATTTCACAAACTGGCTCGACTGAAGGCCACATTTCAGCTAAATGAGTTGAATGATTGTTTATGGTATTACGCTAGGCTAGACATGGACACCAGTCACCACATAACAATGCAGTCTTGCCACTTTTGTCAGTTGACATGCAGCTTGAAAATCGCTGTTTTTCAGATAATATGTACGGAAATAATATTTGACCATTAAAATTATCTCAATCATGATCTTATTAAAACTGAGTCGGGAACGAAACAAGGTCCCCACTGAGGGTGAGGCTCTGGGCCCAGTTGGCCTTTGTCTTAAGACGTCCCTGTTGGTATGTTTTCTTTGTTTAAATATTATTTTAAAATGCCACTTTTTTCTGCAATAGAAATCTATTTTCCTTATAATTTTAGCTTCTTTAGTAGAATGTGATATTTTTAGTAATATGTTTTACATGTCTTTTGATAGAACGTATATTTTTAATGTAAATTATGTGCAATTTTAAATTTGAAAGTATAATTATCTTGGGAAATTTGTATCATATTTTTTGTTTGTTTCCTTCTGTTTTGAGAGCTTGCTAAATTTGTATTGTTTGAGCAGTCTGAAATTTATTGAATACTTTGATTTGTATATGCAATAATTTGTGATGTATCACATATTTTTGTTTGTATTCATAATTTGTGCCATTTATATTTACTGTTTTTTTTTTTGCATCAAAATTTTGTTAAAAATTAAATTAAAAAAAGAGCAAAAAGGCATAGCATTGTTTCTTTTTTAACAGTTTCCAATTGTGTGTTTAAAAATGTAAGTAAATTTTACTATTGATTGAAATTTATTCTAAAGTTTTACAACTGCATTATCACCATTCAACCATTTAACAAATTAAGGTTAAATATTTTAAATTATTTTACAAATATCTTGGAATTATGTGTACAAGGTTTTTAAATTTTAAGTGCACTTATAATGAAATCATGACAAATACAGTAATCAAATCATACTGTAAATGGAAAATACTCTTTATTTATATTTTCTTGCTGTAATTTTTTTATTACTGATAGAAATTTACAAAAGAAGTAAGTATGTTATTTTATGAATGTCTTTTAAAAAATTGTTTAATGTTTAAAATTATTTTTACATTCTCTTGTACTTTTAATGTTTATGCTTCAACCAAATCCAATTTTAGTGTTGTAATTCTAAAACTGTAGTATATTTATCCTTTGGAAAAGATCTGGATACCCACTAAATTGTTTCAAAATATTAAATCATTTTATGGGGAAAAGTCTGTGGCTTGATTGTTTTTATTAATGATAACAATAGAACCATCTGAAATAATTATTTTATATGAGAAAACATATAGAAATGTAATTTTTTTTTTATTGGAAGGGAAGTGGTTGCTTGAATTTTACAAAACGCACACAAATATTTTCATAATTTTAACTTTTATTTACTGTGGATAGATTTCATCTTATAATTGCTGTGTTGTAGTCTAAAAGAAAAATATATTTTCAGTCGTATAAATGAAATGAAATGGGTGATTTTTTTAGAAAGAAA
The DNA here is from genome assembly GCA_019973955.1 of Trichonephila inaurata madagascariensis. Classification (NCBI taxonomy): domain Eukaryota; kingdom Metazoa; phylum Arthropoda; class Arachnida; order Araneae; family Nephilidae; genus Trichonephila; species Trichonephila inaurata. The sequence continues at coordinate 74,730 of BMAV01006749.1, forward strand.
TTTATTTTTAAGGTTATTATATTTATTTATTTTTTCCCCGTTCTTTTCTTTGGAAAGCAGACTTTATCTTCCAAGGGAAAAATTAAAATTGGAATAAGTAAATATATAAAGTATTAAACAAAAATCCTTGAATATTTATATAATTATATAGTATTTTATAAAATTAGTATACTTATTTTGTAAAGTACTATTTATTCTGAGAAAACAGGTTAAATCAAAGTGCATTATTTTAGGAATACTAAGTTTTTCGGGTATATTCAAAGCACACTAAAGATTCTTTTTTAATACTTTTTATGAATGCTCCTTGACTCTAATTTCTCTTTGTGTTCATGAAAATCTAACCATTTATTCACCATAGATTCGATCTCCTTTCATGTAAAATCAAGACACTTTTTTCCTTTACACTGATACCATTAAAATAAAGATAGTACTTTAGTAAAGAATAGGAAATTAGAATAATTCTAAAAACGCGCTTTCAGATAATTGCAGAAATGCTGTGGTGTAGTATGTCTGACCGCAAAACTAAAATTAATGAATTTAAAATCTCGTTTCAAGAATGCACCTTAGTATGTGACCTAAAGAGTGTTCTGTCTTCGGGAAGGTACTGGCGGCCGCAGTGGCTTAGTGGTTATGGTCAAGAACTCGCGGCCAGCGTGTCGAGGTTTCGAGTCTTGGGTCTCTGTAGACCCGCTGTGTAGAGGGGATATTTTATTTATCCAATGCCCGTGCTTGGCTTCTTGACCATTTGACGTCGAGCCTCCCAGTATCGACTGTCGATGCCGTCAGTCGGGTAATCATTGAGCCCAGTGCATTGAAGCAGTTGGTCGTCGTCCATTCTAGCATGGCCGCAGAGCGGGAGGCCTCGTCAGCAGCCAGGCCAAGCCAGTGGAGGTATACTCCCAAAAAGTCATGTCCGTTGGTTAAGCGAAAACGGGCAACAGACTTGGCTCTCTCCAGGTGCCTCGGGATTGGACCCACAGTGGCCAGAGTTTCCGAAGACTTGTTTTTGGGGGTCATGGCAATATATTTGTCAATGTATGTGGAAATAATGTTTTTCTGAGGGTCAAGGTGACTTCCGGTTGAGACGACTTGGCTTTTTGGTCGGCTCTCTCATTGCCGGGGATCCCAACATGACTTGGAACCCATTGTAAGGCCACAGTCCAGCCATATGAGATTAGCTACGCAAATTTAGTTCGGCACTGAATTGTTTTAAGTTTGTCGGTGTATTAGTGCTTTCAGCTAAAATTGCAGCTTGGGAGTCTATGAAGAAGACAACTTATGCAGGAGCCAGGCCAGCAGTTAGTAATTGCGTTGTAGCTTCATAAACAGCCAAGACCTCATCATCGTAGTTGGTGGCGTTTTTTCCCCATGCCCAATAAGTCCTCAAACAGCCGACAGAACCATCCCGTGACGGCTCCGTTTGTTTCTGGCAGGTATGAGCCGTCAGTGTAGATATGGAGCCACTCATTTGCTGGATATCTTTGTTCGATCGTTTCCAGAGCGCAGGATTTCAGCTCGTCAGGAATGGCCTGAGCCTATTTGATTTCATGTTAATTACGTCCAGCCGTTTAGATGGAAAGGCACTTGCGGCTGTGGAGTAGAACTGTATAGGAGAAAAAATGTGAAACACATTTTATATTGGACAATGCCGATTTAAACTCATTTCGGGCCCTGGGTTGCAGAAGATCTACGAGCTTCCTTCACACTTGCGGATCGAAATTTATCAACAGAAAACTTGATTTAAGTCCAGCTTATCCGGGACCAGGACGCCTGCCTCAAGCGCCCAATGGATAAACCGGCACTGATACCAGAAAAAAATGAATCAACTCGTATTAAGTTGAATAGTATGATAAAATAAATAACAGCGAATTCAGAATATAATAGTAATGTTTCAGTTCTTTTGTACCTGAAAAAATATTCCAAATCGGGTCTTATTTCTTAACACTCACTGAAGACAGCCTTAAGGCTGTTTTTGCCATATGCACAAGAGCGTGAACTAAACGCGGAGCACATTTTCGGACAGAAAAAATGCCTCAATTTTTATAAAAATGTATGACATTGTAACTCATGCATTTGTTTATAATATAGTGTTCTTAAAATTTCAAAATATTTCATAAATAATCAGTTTTTCCTTTTAACATGTGAAGGGATAACACATTTAGCATTACGGTATAGGAGAAAAAATGCGAAACACATTTTATAAAAGAAAAAATGTACCGACAAGAATAAAAATGAGTAGAATGATAAAATAAGGGATTCTCTACAGGATAGTGAAGCCAGAATATAATATTGTTTGAGTACTTTTATATCTGAAAAAATAGCCCGGATTTAAGTCTTATTCTTTAACATTAGCCAAAAACAGCCTTAAAAAAATGGAAACGAAATTGAAATCAGATGTGTTATTGTTATGATTGTGCTGCCCTCTGGTTATGAGAGATATTAATACATGTAAAAAGGAAACTAGTCTATTTAATCTCGTGCATCACTTTCTTATAATTAAAAATAAATTAAGATAATTCTTTATTTTATTCAATCAGTGTAATAAAAATTTCATTACCAACTTATAGATAGTGATGATATTTGGTCAAAATATATCTATAAAGTTATGAAATAAAGATGTTGAATACGATGTGCATTACAGAATCACTTACCTGAAGTAAACTATATAATAGAAATTCTTCATTCATTCTGAGACATTCAGACAGGGTAAATAATAAAGAAAAGGGTAGAAAAATTCTTTATACAACTTTTAAGCTTTACATGGACATTTTTGCTACCGCAGAAGAGATATTTCCCATCTGTTTCATTTAGTTTATTTATAATTTTAAGTTTGGGGAATTATTTTAAAATATCTACTGAAAAAAAAGTATTTTAACTATTTATATTTTTATAAATAAAAACAAAAGATATCTGTTAGATTTTAGAGTGATTTTGAACATTGAAGTACAGTAAAAAGTATCGTTTGAAACTTATCTTTGTAATTCATTAGTTGGCGAATATTTTTTTCAAATAAGTAAGTACGATAATATGGTTAGATTCCGAAAAAGATAAATTTATAGGCAGTTGCGAAACGGAGAACATTCCTGCAAAGTCGGGTTATGGGCCCCCTCTAACCTTCGCGCCCCTCCCTGCTATTTGTAGGTAATATCTTTTGTTCTTTATGTTCAAGTAAATAAAATTTGAAGTTTATTTTATTTATTTATGTGTTGATCCATAAGGATAAAATCAATTTTGTTTTACTAATATATCATTGGGTGCATCAGATTGCAAAATACGCACGTTCTTTCTTTTTTTTTATCTAAATGTCTTCATAGATTTCGAAATGTTTAGTATTGATCTGTATCCAATGTAATAAAGAAAAAGTAATTTGTTTGTTTTATGGCATAATATACGCGATTTTCCCCGCAAAATGAGTATTAATCTTTTTCAATACAGAAATCAATAAGGAAAAAGTTACAAATCTGAAGATGAATATGATTGCGTTTTTGGCAATTATTCAGCGAAGTAGTGGGTAAGACTAATTGTGTTTGAAACCCAGTGGCTGAGCGGTAGTGTATTGCGCTTCCACGCCTCAGGTCCGGAGCTCAAATACTAGGCTGGGCAAGGGCGACTCAGCCTTTCATCCCTTCAGTGGGTCGATAAATGAGTACCAAGCTTTCTTGAGAACTAAACGCTGGAGTTTTCGCGTCAGACTGACCACTTGAACGAAACATCTGCACATGCACTCCAGGGCCTAAGATCACGTTAACTGAGATAGGTACAGTAGGCCTTGACCCTCATGTGCTGTTGTGCTACTGAGTTCAGTGGTTAGGAAGTGAAATTCATTTGAAGCAGATTCACGCTTAGTGCCTTTCAGTGGCGTAACGGAGAATATTAGGGGCCCCCTGCAAAGTCCGGTTTGGGGCTTGAAGTCGAATCTTACAAAGGATACGTACTTGGTACCAGTCAGACTTTGGGCCCCCTAGAATCCAGGCACTTCCCCCCCCTCAATGTAGGGGCTGCGGGTGCCTTAGAACTTTCTTAAATATGCTCTGGGGGCGCTTGATATCTTAGAGCAGTAATCCCCGGGGGGCCATGGACCGGTACCGATCCTTGGATCAAATATACGCGCGGGGCCGCTCAAGGAATATTAACTTATTTCAATTTTATTTACTGTGGTGTATTTTTCTCCCGGGTTTGTGATCTTCCCATGAAAATCACTTTATGTTCCTTTCCCCTATTTTCATTTTTTGGTGTAAATGTGTTTTATTCGGAAGGTATATTTAAATACAATTAAATAAAAATTATTAAATCAAAACAATCAACGTACTCTCCTTCTGCGGCCGTGATAAAATTACCAAACGTTGACCGGTCCGCGGCGATAAAAAGATTAGGAAGCACTATCTTAGAGATACCGTGCCCTCTTCGTAAACCTAAGGTTGCGAGTTCGATCCCGATCGAACTCGATGGATTCTCGTCATGTAAAAATCGTAGGCACGCATGTAATATGATTATGTGGTACGTAAAAAATTCCTTGGGTATCCATTTGGCTGTGGTAGCCTCGGCAAAATTAAATCACGGCAATGTTTAGCATCCTACGAGAGCTTGAATTAAAAACTAATTCGAACGTCAATATTTGGTAGCGAGAGCCGCCACTATGAAATGGCTCTCACATTTGGAGACTTGCCATTTCTGCAAAAGCTAAGTTACTAATATTCAGCCCATTCCAGAAAAAAAAAACATTAAAAAGAAATCCAGTCACAATTGAAACACGTAAAAAGAGTTGGTAGCTAAAAGCAGTTTTCTACCAAAAGTAATAAGTCCTTAGGCGTAATGAGGAATTCTGGATAGGTGGCTCTGGTTCAAAATTACCAGTTCTGTCACTAATATCTCTCGTGTTGCGTCAAAACAACGACGGTAATAAACAATTAAACTAAACTCTACGATGCAACTATCCATAAGGGCCAAGGCCTACTGTGCCTTGTACTCTCCTTGTACTGTGCCTGTACTCTCAGTTTACGTGACCTTGGGTTCTAAGGTTGATGTGAAGATGTTCTGATCAGGTGGTCAGTCTGACGTGAACCCCCTAGTGTTCAGTTCCAAGAAAGCTCGCTACTCATTTATCGAACCCCTGAAGGAATGAAAGGCTGAGTCAACCTTATCAAGCCTAGAATTTGAGCCCCGGACCTGGGGCATGGAAGCGCAATACACTACCGCTCACCCACTGAGCTTCAAACAATCATTTGATTAGTCTTAATTCCTCGTTGATTGTGAAAAAAGGCTCATATCTAAAATGTATTCGAAAATGCATAGCTCAAAGAACAATTAAAATATGTTGTTGTCAGATTCATTTATCAAAAAGCAAATTTAAAGCTAGTAAGTGAAACAACTTCATTATTGCAAATTTCTTAATTTTGAAAATATGTTGAAAAGAATATGATAAACTAGTATTAAAAAAATGCAATTATATTTATGATCTTAAAGAATTAAAATCGTGTTTGTTTCTCATGATAATAATATTTTTTGCGTTTTTATTTTTTCTATGAAATAGAAAGTATCGCCATCTGTGTTCTCAAAAAGAAAGTTTTTAAATGAAAGAATTTTTTTTTTAAATAAAACTATGTGAAAATTATATTATTATGTTTTTAAATAAAATCAAATTTAATTTTTTTGAATTGCACTTCATTTTTTAACTTTTAATAACATAATTAATATTTCCCATTTATTATTCTCTCTCTTTTTTTTTCTAAGATTGGTAACAAGTTTTCTATCACTTGCAGTGGCGTACACAAGGGGAGGGTTTGGATGCTCAATCCCCCCGACAGACTTTTAATTTTCACCACTTCTCAAACTGTGGCGCTTCCTGGGGTAAAAGGGGCTTTTTCATAACCCTACGTGGGGGTGAGAGCATATCGAAAAGTCGAAAATAAAAGATTATTCAAACAAATATTAATTTACTGAAAGGAAAGCAGAACAATGAGAGAGTACATTCTGACATTATAAAAAACAAAATACACATTTACACTGATATAATATACTTATAAATGTATCATTACTGCGCAGTGTATTTGATGGTTAATTTATCAATACTAAGTTAAGAACAAGTTTAATAATTGCTAGTGAAGCCCATGGGGATTATCTTGCACAGCAGTTTTTCAAAGGAAAGTTTCATATTAGACACTGATACTGTACAACCCTTTTCCATATTTAGCTGAGATCTTTATTTTGTCTTCAAAGTAACCACGGTAGAAAATCCGGTTTCACAAAGGTAGGATGTTGGAAATGGAAGATCAAACTTTAGAAATATGGATGATTGAGAAAACAAATATTTAATTTAATTAAAAATTATTTTGAAATTAGAAAGGAAAAGTCATAATACCCTGTTACTTAAAAGTAACATATACAAAATTTAACTCTTATCTTGATAATTTGTACGGGTTATAATTAAAAGGTCGCATTATTGTTTTAGCGTCAAGGTACATTATTATTATTGCATTCAACACTTTATTACTGTATTGGGGAGGGACAATGAAAATTATGATTGAAAATTGGTTCGCGTATATTGAAAGTCTGAGAAACACTGGTGTGCAAAATTGATCACTTGCAGCAAAAATTTTTCGAAAAGTGTAGAAAACGGAAAACATTATGCCCTCAATTGTTGTAGGGATTTGATGCAACTTGGTAGCAACTAGGTTTTCAAATCCCTTGTAACGTTTTCGACCTCATAGCTGCAACAGCGGCTTTGCTATGCAGATAGCATAACCCCGTTTATATCTCTACGTGCAACCTTAAAATACTGCGGGGTCATTTCATCTGACATCACGCCGACAACCAACGGATGTGTTCTACCTGCGAGCCAGAACCTCGAGTGAAATTTGAGGTGTAGGAAGGAACAGCCCCCACCCCAAGAGAGCGGAAAGACAGTCCATGTGAAACACTCAACAAGAGACGTGGTGCGTTTTGCCTCCTCCTTCATGAATGACATTTTTATGGTACTGAAATACTCAATTTGAATAACTTGTATCTAAATGAAGATTCTCGTAAATATTCAAAATTACAAAGAGAAAACTGATTTTTTTAAAAAAATGTGTTCAGAATTGTTTTGTACCAAAAATTTTCAACAGCAGGATTCTTTAAAACAAATTCAAAATAAAAATTAGAAGTGAAAAAAAAAATCCTTAGAAATTAGGAAGTTTTTTCCAAGAAAGTAAAATATGGAATTTCCATTGTGTTATCGGATACAAGAACGATTTCTACAGAAATAGATCTCTCGAATAATTTCCTGTAAGTGCGCTTAGAAAAAAAAAATTGTCCCCTATAATATTTTTTAAAAAAAACCAAAAATGCAATTTACTCTTAGATTTTCTTTCTTTCTGTACCCCAGACAAAATTCCTAGAACCGTATTGTAACCACCAATTACAGCTGCTACTGAATTTCAAAGCGTTCTTATGAAGACTGAATAATCTATTTCAAGTACAATTTCGCAGACATACTGATATTGCTCCTGTATAGTAATTTAGTAAAAAATTGCCCATGTGAGTATATGCTAAAAGAATATTTTGGTTTTGTTTCCCGCTTATCCGGACCGTTATACGTTTATTATTGAAATGTTCGAATTTATAGACCAGGGGTAGCGAATCTTTTAGGATCAACGTGCCATTTTTTTCTAAAAAAGTGTTTAATGGGGTATAGACGTGCCGTCAAATAATTTTGACTTGAGATTTTGGGGAAAATAATAAAATTAAATACTAACCACTCAAAACTCTTTATTTACTATTAAAAAATACATTTTGTACTGTATAGCAGTAAATGTTTTGGATATACGTGTAATTTAAATTAAATTAACATTATAGTGTGACTTCTGTTGTTGCCGATCAGATGACAAATAACTTACATTAGAATTGTAAGATGTTACTTTTAGCAGAACACATGCTGAATTAGAGTCATCTGCCAAATGGTTTTCTAAGTGAGTCTTAAATGTTATTCATCTCTGAAAATAATGTTTCTCGGGAATAGGTAGATGACAATATGGTTAAAAAAGCATGTGTGAGCCAGCTTCTTCATACAGTTAAATGTATCTGGAAACGAATTCAATGTTTCCAAAATTTCGTTACTGACATTTTTACTTATATTGTTTATTAATTTTCTGTTTCAATCAATTCCAGCATTTTTCTTGTTTTCATAAATTTTTGAATCCATATTGAACTAGACTGGAAATCAAGCACAGTTGCATTTAAATTCTTCAATTTCTTCCAATCGAATTGGGACAAGTTCAGTTTATCAAATGAAGTCACACCAGGGTACATAATAATTATGGAATTAAGTTCTTGAATAACTTTTTCTTCGTCTGATTTTTTTCAAATTCGGGAAGTACTAGTAGTTTCTTGTAATAATATCGTTTCTGAAAATATGCAGTTTAGCGTCAAAAGCATTGAGATCCCTCTTGAAGATAATATTTTTTATTTTTGCCTTGAAGCTTTACATTCAATTCTTTGAAATGTTAGCATAAGTCTGTAAAAACGCGACTGATCACTCGCGTTTATTCGAAATACTTCATAGTGAACTTTGTTATTTTGAACTAAAATGCTAACCGTTTTGATCGTCGGCATGCCCAAGTAATTGTGTCGCGTGCCATCAATGGCACGCGTGCCATTGGTTCGTCATCCCTGTTATAGTCTATCCTTTTTAAAACTAAGTGATAGTTTAGTACTTATCGCACTAAAAAATTTGATCAATATCTTTACGAAAAGAAGAATTGGGAAATTTAAAATATTTAATTATATATATATATATATAATTTAAGCACTGGCGTAGCTAGTTCTGAGTGGGCCTTGTATCAAAATTCTCTTCGGGGCCCTTTTTTCAGATATGATAACTCTATTAGTTGAACTGCAGTTACACATATTGGAGCCCCTGTAGATTGGGGGCCCCGTATCATTGATACGGCGGTAGCTACGCCCTTGACTTTAAGCCATTTTGGTGACTCACATGCAGTGAGCCTATTTCATTGAGAGTAAAATTTTCAGTGCATTTTCCATATGCTGAAAAAAAAAATCCTAACACCTGCTTAAAAGCAAATATGAAGCAATTATTAGTATGTTATTCAGAAAAATAAATCTGTAACAACATAGAGTTTGTTTTTGCAACGAAACTTTGAATGTATCCTTATATAGAGTTATGTATGTCGAAAAAAAATTCATATGATATGAAATTATATAACATCAGATGGTGCACGCAATTTATGTAATAAATAATAAATATTGTTACTTAGATCCGAGGGTTCAAGGATTTTATGCAAAAAACAGTCACAAAGAAAATAAACAGTTCTTTAAGAGCGATGCGAATTTATTATCAAAAATCAAATCCTTTAAATACAGGATTCAGCAGCGATATTCACAGAGTAAATATCCAAAGGTCTTCACACTTCAACAGCAATCAAACACAATAACCAGTGTTTAAAAATACACGTAAGTAAAGATTATTCACAAGCACAGCCGAGCTAATCTCTAGTTAAAACAATCCTCACTACTCGCTGGTTTAATCAAGATTCACTGCCGTACCGGCGAGCATCTTTTTTATATAGGCGTGACAGAAACTTCCAGAAATATAACAGCTCGTGTCATTGAACGTGACACTAGTGGAGAGATCTATTACTTTCTAGAAGATTCCAGAGAGTTCCAAACTCGCCAACATGGTCGCCAATGACGCCAAATTGGCCACCAACTTGGTCGCCAAAAATGATGCCAACTTGGCTCTACCGCCAATATTTCGCCAAATTGAATCGCCATTATAATGTAGGGGGCGGCATTGCTTGTGAGTAGCACAATTTTAACATGAAATAGATATAACATAGAGTAATATAAATGCATTAAACACTCAAATACAAATTATTTACACTATTTACACAAAATTCGTAACAATACGTTTCAAGAAATGTCAGACCTTTTGATAAGAAATATATAAGGTTTACCCAAAAGAAAAGTGGACATATGCGATTGCATCAGATTGAGTGCAGCTATAGCAGAGCTGCCAAGCAGGGGCATGAAGGACGGTGGGAAATGTAGACCACATACGATGTTTAACAGTGAAACTTGTTAGTGGTAGAGGAAATTAATCGGAAATGAAGTTGTGCCATATAAGGATGCTTCCAGATCGGAACAACGTGCTGTAGTACGATTTCTGATTGCGGGAGGTGAATTCAACACGGACATCTATCGACGAACAGTGGCAGTCTATGGCGAGCACTGTTTAGGTGGAACGTCTTGGAACAGCTGGTGTAAAGGTATTCGAGAAGGGCCGCGATCGATATCGGATCCCCATGGCAATGTCCACCCACACGTCTCCCGTGAAACGAAGGTGACTTAAAAATATTCCGTTGGAAAATGTTAGAACACACATCGTACAGTCCGAATATGTCATCCTGTGACTTCTAGACCTCTAGGCCACTTAAGACAGTCTTACTCTTCTATTCGGACGGTGAAATGAAGGAAGCTGGGTAGGACTTCCTCAAGAATCAACCACGTTCTTTTTAGAGTGAAGACATAGACCTGCTGCCGAAACAATGAGACCTGTGTTAAAACTCTCAGAGCAATTTCTTTTGATTTCTAATAAAAAATTCTTTTTATTGAACTTGTCAACATTTTATCTCTTTTTTATGCGTTTAAAACTTACCATTTGATGATATTAAGGCAGCGTTCCTCAAACTGGGGGGCGCGCCACCCTAAGGGGGCGCGAGCATATTGAAAAGTCGGAAACAAAAGAACATTTTTTTAAAAAATATTAATTTACTGAGAGTAAACAAACAAAATACATTCTGACACAATAAAAATAAAATACACATTTACACTGAAATAATGCACTTATAAATGTATCACAGTACTGCACACAACGTGTTTTACATATAATTTAACAATAGTAAGTTAAGAACAAGTTTAATAATTACCAGTGACCTAATGGGCTGTGGCATAAAGTACACCCATGCATTGCGGGGGACCCAGGGTTCTAGGGGATCCAAAGCTTGGTTGACGCCAAGTACCTATCCTTTGTAAAATCCAACTTGGGGTAAAATCCAACTGACTTTGCAGGGAGGCTCAAATGTTCTCCGTTACGCCACTGCCCTTTGGGTTTTCCAAAAGTTACATACAAAATTCACTCGTCTTGATAGTTTTTTTTTGGTTTTTTAATAAAACACTTAAATCCGATGAAAAGTTATGCGATTCGCCCCCAATGATATCGGCCCCGGAGGCGAGTGTATGTGATGTATTGGGGGGGAAAATAAGGAATGAATAAAATGCTCTGAAATGGTAAATCCTTACAAACACTATAAGGTCCTTTTAATCATTTAAGGCCTTTGGAATAATTTATGTTTGGGAGGGAAAAAGGGGAAAAAGAGAAATGATCTTACTTTGGAAGACGTATATATAAAGTCCGGGGGAAAATCTTTGACTGAGCGAGACATTTATATGCGCCGGTAGTACTTAAAGAGGTTATAGTAGTATTGTAGCTTTAGCGTGAAAGTTTCGTTTTATTGAATTATAACATTGTTATTGTATGGGGGAGGGGTCGCGATAAAAATTATGATTGGAGATTGGGTCTCAAAAGTTCAAAGTTTGAGAAGCACTGTATTAAGGTGATCAATCGTCCTCCTTAAGGGAGGACAGTCCTTTTTTATAGGTGTCTGTCCTTCCTCGAGAAGTGTACTCCTACTTGTCTTTTCCAATATTTTAAAACTAATCTGCTAACTTCTATATTCAGAAATGCCAGACCGAACTGTTACGCGTCATGTGCCGGTGCAGTATGAATTATCGGAGATATTGATGTATTTTGCACATAATTAGGCATCTACTTTCCACAAAACAACTCAAATGATTGATGGTGGGCATATTTCAGCTACAGAAGTTATTCTTGTTTTGAACAATTATTATTATTTTGTCCTTCGATAAAAATCACGCGATTTGAAGAAAAATTTATTTCTTTAATAATAAAAAGAAAATTGTAAACTTAAAAAAGAAAATAAAAATCCAGGCATAACGGAAAAAGTTTCCCAAAAGGGTGAAAAATTTTTACCAATCACGTTTCCAATATGTCGAAGATTGGTCTGAAACAAATATCACAGAAAATAACAGTTTTCAACGGTGTTTTTTGACTTCAGCGCAAGTAAATTGGGCAGATCTAGAAAATTATAGATAAATTTAAATTCTGATAAATTACAACAATGGGAAAATCAGCATGTTAAATTATAAAAGTAGTGGAAATTTTAAACTTCAAAATAAATAATTCCCTATAAAATAGTTATTCTTGTTTTTTTTTTTTTTTTAAATTTACAATGTGCTGAGCTAGAACTAATACAGCAGTTGGAAGAGTTATTTCAATGGCATTTGAACAAGTGAGAAATCAAGATTGAATGTATTTCTTGCTCCGAAATTTCCAATTTATTAGAAAATAATACATTGATAAAAAAAATTCCTTGAATGGAAAAATATTCATGTAAGTAAATAATTAAAAGGGATGTAAGCGTAAATAGTGAACTTTTGGTTTAATTCATAAAACGTTTCATGTATTTACGTTGTAATTATTTCTTAAATTTTTCTTCCTCCTTTTCACTGTAAAAAAAAGGTCATCTTAATGATATACCAAAAATTCAGCGTAATAAAAAGCGAAGAAAAATAGAAGAGGTTTGAATTAAATTTTGATTCTTGAATGATTTACGTCAAATAGCTTAGATAAACATTTTCAAAAAAGAAAGAAATAGACAAAGCTACAACAAAATTATAGTGCAAACGTAAGAGTTCAATTAAAGTGACAAAATGGCCATTGATCATGATTTCGAGTTTCGATTCTTTCAAATTCGTATGGAACAATAGATGCTACAAATTAAATATTACTTAGCTTCAAAATTGAGAAGTCTGCCATCAATGTATGTGTGTATGTACATAATCGTTATTTGATTATTTCAATATTAAAGATTAAAACAAGTAATATAATTGATGGAAACAAAAAAAGAAAAAAAGATGGTTGCTCTAGTATTTATCAACATCACAAACAGAAAACTTTTTTAAAAAAGAGAGGAGGATCAGTTTGTTTTAATTTTTTATTTTTTTTTTTTTTTTTTTTTTTGAACTAAGCAATTTTACTCAGCATATAATCCTTAATTCAACAAAAATAAGTAATTACTCCTAAATCATTTCAACAACGTAAAAATAAATTATTATAAATATGAAATAGCTAATAACATATAGTAAGAAAAAATATTAAGAACTATGTGTATATGCTTAACTGGAGGAAAAAGAAAAAGAATTGACTTAAAATTCTGTTACGTACTGAACTGAACTTGTGGCGCAATAGCCCATGAGGATCAAGGCCTACCGTGCCTATCTCAGTTTACGTGACCTTAGAACGATGGGGTGCATGTGCAGATGTTTCGGTCAACTTGGTCAATCTGACGCAAAAACTCCAGTGTTCAGTTCTCAAGCAAGCTTGGTACTCATTAATCTACCAGCTGAAGGGATGAAAGGCTGAGTCGACCTTTCCCAGCCCGAGATTTCCGTTACGTACTATCCACCAATAATGTAGTAGTACTCTTTATTTCGAGGAACGACGGAGAAATACCACAATTTCATATAACTCAGTTTAAAGATTCAAAAACCATATACAGTTGAACCTCTATATTGCGAATTTTTCTATAGAGCGAACTTTTTCCTGGAACCTTGAACATTTCACGATTTTCTTCCTAAAATAACCTCTCTATATAGCGAAGTGTATTTTCTATACAACGAACTTTTCCTTTTGTGATTCAATTTTTGTTTTCCCTTTTTTTAAAGTATTTCTGAAAAAATTTCAAGTTACTCTCTCTTTAACACATTTTACGGTGGTTTTATTAGATCCTAACTCGCCGAGAGCGATAGAGTTCTGGACGTTTCATCCAAGAAGGTAAACCTTTAACCCCCCCTTTGCCCAGTTCACTAGAAACATCTTCGATATCATCTTTCACCCTCAGTGAAGTTGTCCCGTGTCCCCGTGTCCTAATTATAAAATAATGTATGTTTAATACTTGTATTCTTTAAATCTTAAAACGTCCTTAAAATTCATTAATTTTAGTATAAATTTTTTCTTAATATTGAAGATACAGTGAATTCTTCGACATTCATTTTTCTTATTTTCCTTGCAGTTTTTCTTTCTTTTTTTCTTTTTGATGGGTAATATGTATAAAATAAACATATATTAATTTTGAAAAAAAAGGTATGAATAATTACTTATTTTTAATATATAGTGTTTATGAATTTAAAATTTGTTTTATGTGGTTTATATAAAGTATATTAAAAGATGAACCTCTATATAACGAACTTTATAACGGGATTTAGCGACTTCGTTATATAGAGGTCCGACTGTATTCATATTGCTGATCTGAAATGCGATAGAAGCTACTGTTGTTGAGTCCTCTGCCTGTGACTTCGAGAGCTGGGAGATCGTGACCACGAACTCGTAGGCTGCGAGTCATGAGTTCATGGCCTGGTGCCACTGAAGAGATACCATGAAGATGGGTAGATGCTCATCAAATCTACCGTGGCTCAAAATCCTCACGTTGGCATGGTGTGGATTCTTGGATAGTGAGGTCTCTGCAGTGTCCGCCCTTGTTAGTTGATTGTGGTAGCAACCCTCATGTTCCTTTACAAAGCGACGTTAATTACAAACTAAATTGAATTCTGTGTAAATCATCGATTAAAAATAATGAAGATTTTGTCATTGGTTGAAAAATGCTGGACCTATAAAAATTCTCCCGCATCACAGTTGAGGAATGACGAAGAAACAAAATGTCAATTTAAACGCGTTGTGTTTGTAACCCAAAAACAAAACAAAAAATGTTTCAGAATCATGAGATATGTGCCTCTAAAAACCTTTTGTATTATAGAATGTTGATTCAAGACCAAAATGGGGATGTGGTTTTGCAAATTTTATTAAAACTTCACCTAAGCCGGAGAAGACTTACGAAACACTGCAGAATACTTTTAATCGAAACATGTCTTTCAATAAACTGCAAATCTTCGACGAAATTCTTTCTCAAAACGAGATTTAAAAAAAATTACAAGGAAAAAAAAAAAAATAGTTAATATCACTTCAAGTTTGGAATTCTACTGTTAAAGAAAGGAGAAAAGGACTCGTCCACTCGTCGTGTAGTGACCCTAACTGCATAGAATTTTTTAATGAAGTATTCTTACCCCCCTGATCTCTGTGTCTGAAGCATGCAATATCCGTGCAATGGCCTCCCATTAACCACCTGGTGTTTGGACAGTACCATCCCTCCGAAGCGGAATGTGACGTCACACGCACGCACGTGTTGTTATTGACATGATAAATACTGAAGTGGCTTCTCTTTTCATGCAGGTGCAGGCCTTGAACTGCGCAGGTGTGGGGTCAGCAGACGTACTTACCATCCCCCCTCCCGTTCATGGATATATCAGAGAAAATTTAAGAGGAAGAGATGTTCGATGCGGACAATTTTTGTTATCTCTTCTTTTCACTGTGACGCAATGCAGTTCTTGTTTTCGTTTGGTTTTGGAATGGATGTACGCACAAAAGAAATGCGGATATTATCATACGCATGGAAGAAATGCGGATATGTATAAAATTGAGTTGACGCGCAGCGGTGTAAAGGTTGTGTCTGTTTGGCCCCAACAGCCTGTAAGATGTACTGAGAAGAGCGAAATGTGTGGAAAACTAAATGTGGTTTTGGTTTCGGTTTCGTAGGGGAGAAAAATTCGTTCTATTTCTACAAATCTATGGGGGCATTTATAAGTTTTTAAGGAACTATATCTTCAATTATTTAATTATTTATAATACTTACCGTAAAATCCAGGGCATAAAGCGCACTCTTTTAACACCAAAAACAAGTAATATAATAAATAAAAAAAAAATTAAGTCAATTCCTACTTAGGTAACCAAAGAAAAATTTTATTTTAGTTACTTTTTATCAAATAATTACATTAATATAAATATGTATATACATATGACAGAATCAAATATTAAATGACAATTAGTTTTTATTAATTATCTTTAAAGTATCGAATTGTCATCCAAAACAATCGTGTATATAAAATTTCAGTTCAAATGAATGCTTTCATGCGTGAGAAAAAAAAATCTTTTAAAATTTTGACCCAAGTCGCTAAACATGAAACCAACGTGGCTATATCTGTAATTCTTTCAATAATTAGTTTCCGTCAATTAATTGTAATTATTTATAATTAAATTATCGTATTTTTATCGTATTATTAGCGGTCCGTGAGATCAAAAAGTTTGGCGACCGCTGCATTAGAGGGCCAAGACTTACTGTGCCCATCTCAGTTTTCGTGACCTTGGGCACTGAGATGCATGAGCAGATGTTCCGGTCAGATGGTCAATCTAACTCGAGCCCCCTTTTATTTAGTTCCTAAGCAAGCTTGGATTTCCTAAGCAAGCATTTCAAGATTTATCGACCCACTGGGATTGAAGGCCGAGTCGACCTTATCGAGGCTTGAAACCCAGAACCTGTGGTGTGGAAGCGTGATACTTTACCATTCAGGCAATGGGCTTCTAATTATTAGTTGTATAGACTTGAAATTTCGCAGGCATGTTTCTTTTGTTAAGCTGAGTTTGAGGTTTTATCGCAATTTGCGTCGATTTCCATCAAACCTTTATTTTGTTTTAGAATGCGATGCAATTTTAAAAATAGCTATGCAATTTTATGCTCATACACAATTATTATGGTGAAGATATGAAAGATTTAATAGTCCCACGATACTTAGAGATTTTCTTTAGTCTTTGTTCTTACGGTGACTCAAACGATGTAATCTGTATGATGTATAATATTTAATATTAGCAGGTGAAAAAAGAAAGTGAGGTAAATTGACTATATATTGACTCAGCTTTCAAAAACTGTCCAACTTCCTTATTGACTCAGCCCTGTGAACTGAATGTCAAGATGCAGGTAAAGATTTGATGAATTAAGGTCCCAATATCCTCACTTTATATTGAAAATGCAAAGGTAAGCATCAGAAATTAAGTCTGTAAATTACATTTGGTTAAATCTGGTTGAAAATGACAGAATCCACATGCATTTCAAAATTTGTTTCTTTGTTAGATTAACTGCATTGAAACTTTCTTGATATTTTTCCTCGAACTACATAACGGGCGTTGTTGAATCATGGGTTCGAGTCCTGGAGCAACTGAAGGCCCACAGTGTAGAGATCTCCCATTCATACGATGGGGATGTGTGGAGAAACAGGGTGTCAGCTTCCTATACTCATCCTCGTCTCTTGACCAAAGTTTAAAATTACGAGGTTGGTTGTCAATAGTCATCACATTTCTTTAAGAGTGTAACGGTAAAAAAAAGTCAAATATTATATCGAGCATAAAGGCGCTCTATTAAAAGTTTGTAGAAAGTTTCCATGTCATTGAATTTTCTCTTGAATTACTAATTGTCTACGATATATTCAAAAAAAAATTGTACGCGTAATCAATTTATTAGTTTATTATAGGAAATTTGTCTTGTTTTATCGTTGAATTCTGATTTATAGCTTTATTCAATAATATATTAATAAAATTCAATTAATATATTCAATAAAAACAGTGAGATTTCAAAATGTGTGTGATTTCTTACTGTATACATTTCTAAGCGAGTCCATATTTCACAAGTACTTTAAATTTGTAGGTTATTATCCCAAGTTCTGACTATTTTGAATTTTCTTTAATTTTTCTTATTATATAGCTTTCTGAATGAAAATGTACAATGCGTAACCGACACCTAGTAAAATTCTATCTTAGCCCACAGTTTTGTGGCAAAAAAATAAATAACGCCAGCAGTTCATCTGTGTTGGACTTCTATCTAATATGAGGATTCGCCAAAAAGGCGATAATAATAGGACTCCTATGTCAATTTTTTCTCAGCTATCACTTAAAAATCGTTACAAATTTCTTATGATGGTATAATCTTTATCAACAGTTTCAAAGACATTATAAATTCTTTTTAATGATATTCGCTTAAGAGTGTCAATTTTTTGAATGTCTACTAGATATGTATTATGTGCGTGTGTGCCATTTTCTTTTTTGTCGAAAATTAAAATTAGTAATTCTTTCTAAGACTTAAATAAGATTCAAAAAAACTACTTTATAAACAAGTTTTATTCATTTATTAACTTTTTTTTACAATGCTGTGAACGAATTAGTGATAAAAGATATATCTTGAAAAAACGAAAAAAAAATAAAAATACCTAAATGTTATTTAATTAAGAAAGAAAGGAATAAAAAATAACTTTATGCAAAGTAAATTTACTGTAAGCAAATTTTAAATATCACATCTAAGTTCTTATAATATATTTTGTGATACGCTATCTATATTTATAAAATCAAATTTCATTTTTTTTTATTGGATATCCAATAAAAGCAATCAAATTACTGAGTGATTGTAAATATGCATATGAAATATTTAGTTCTTCCCTATGAATTTTTGTTTTGCTAAATATTTTGTCTCGGAATTGATTTTTTAAAAGCATGTTTATACAATTCCTAAAATTTTGACAATCTCTCCATAGAATATTTAGTATGTCTATGAGGTTTTAGAATCACAAAGTGTTTAAAAAGGGTATTTTCAATGCAATCATACATGACTTATTCCTATTTGTATTAAATCCATTAAAGGTCGGAAAATGACTAAAAAGTAAATGGAATATTTTGCTTTTCTTTCTATCAATATCTTTTAATGAACTTCACACAACATAAACAGCAGATGTTTTCGGTTTGGACTTCAAAAATTCAGTTGTAGTCTCAACATCAGCTCATAAGAAACCACTCATTCGGGATCGTTTGCTAATAACTCTTTTTTAAGAAAAAAAAAGAAAGAAAAGAAAAAACATCTGCCAAATTATGTGAATTCTCATTTTTCTACAATAAATTGTGAAGCCATTAGAAGGAACAATATAAAATATAGCTAATGCTTTTTTTTTTCAATAATTTATTATGCTATAACGTTTAGCAACTACGTAGAATTATTACGATAGTTATTTGTGAATTAATTCGTTTCCTTCTCTTGTTCCTTTAATGTTTTAAGTCAGTGGCAACACTTTTCAAAGAAAAATCAAATTCGAATATGAATTTTTTTTTCTACATAAGTTGTTACGATGTTAAATGTTTAAAATGTATGACTTTTTTTCCCATCACAAGATGTTCTTTTCCATCCTGGTGCTCAATTTCTGTGAGTATCAAAATGTCTTTTAACCATCTATTTCTCATAAATAATAATAATAATAAAATTAATGCTACTAAATCTTGCTGTAAATGTTCCATAATGTTACAGCTTACGATACATATTTATGTTTTTTTAGATGAGGATTAAAAGAATACAAGCAAGATTTTGATCTTCCCAATGATTTATAAGGAATATTACAAGTAGGTTACTATTTTGTGTTTCTTATTTTGTGTTAGAAACATTTGTAAACACAAAAAGTTGTTTCAAATTTTACGTTAAGTTGTAAAAATGTCTTCTAGTTCACATATTTTATGCTTGATAAATTTAAATTCAAACGATTTACGGTGAATTCTTTTCAGTTAAAAAAATATTTTCTTTATAATGCATCGAAGACTTAATTGGGTTTTTAACGTCATTTCGAATCTTGTGTATTTTTATCTTTCGCAAAATTGTATGTGAAATTCATACTATATTCATTATTGATATTTTTTTTCTAAGAAATGTTCTCTTAATTTTTAACAAGACTGGCTATAAAGTACATACATGTAATTAATTTTTAGCAGTGTAATTGACTTAGTATATACAGTGGCCCATAAAAGTGTTCGTACACTTGCAATTTCTTATAAAACTTAATGTTTTCGACTAATAAAAATTAATACATTGTAATTGTAATTTTTTGATATCTGCAACTTGTTTTTAATGGAATAAAATAATTAATTTTTTAAAAATTGTATAACTATTTTTTTTTAAATTAATAATCAAAAAGCTACTAAAAAATTACGCCACAAAAATCTTCGTACACTTAACAAAAATCTCAACTTAGCTTTAAATATTGTATTTCTTTCTTAATTTAGTACTTAGTAGGATATCTTTTAGTGTCCACAACAACTTTTAAACGTCTTGGTATAGATTTAATCAGTTTTTTCATAATTTATGCATCGATTTTCCTCCATTATTCTGTGATTATTGTTTTTACTTCACATTTTGTGTTTATTTGTCATGTTTTCCTTTTTTACATCAAAATCTCACCAGATATGTTCTACTGGGCTAAATAAAGTGATTGAGGAGGTGTTTTCATAATTTGGGGACAGTTATAGAGCACCAGTGGCGTACATTGAGAGCAGTGCGCTTGGCGTCATTACCTTGTTAAAAAATTAAATAGTCTCCAATATGCAAATTTTGGGTGGATAATTTAAAGTTTCTCTTTAAAATATTTAAATAGAGCTCATGACTCACAATACCATCAAAAAATGACAAATTACCTAATTCTGAGGCCAATTTACACCCCCGCCAGAATACCTTCACTTCAATGCTGAAGCATGGAGGTGTTCTTGTCCCACATAAATTCATGGGATTAAACTCCTTATTTTTTCATTTACAAGCTATTATAGGCCCATCGGAACCAAAAATGTTGAATTATCTGCCATCCCAATCAATTTGCTGTGAATTTTGAATTTTCTGAAGCTTAATCCCAAGAATCTAGTTGGATCCATAAAACATGGAGGTGGAAGTGTTCTTACGTGGGGGTGTAAATCGGCCACATTATTTGGTAATTGGTATTTTTTGTTAATATTGAGAATCGAGCTCTGTTTAAATATTTTAAAGAGAAATTTTAAATTATCCGCCAAAATTTGAATATTGGAGACGACTTAATTTTTTAACAGGGTAATGACGTCAAGCGCTCTGCTCTCAATGTACGCCACTGGTGTCTCTATAACTGTGCCCAAATTATGAAAACACCTTCTTAATCACTTTATTTAGCCCAATAGAACATATTTGGTGAGATTTTGATGTAAAAAAAGAAAGAAAGAAAACATGACAAATAAACACAAACTGTGAAGTAAAAACAATAATCACAGAATAATGGAGGAAAATCGATGCAGAAATTACAAAAAACTGATTAAATCTATACCAAGACGTTTAAAAGTTGTTGTGGACACTAAGAGATATCCTACTAAGTACTAAATTAAGAAAGAAATGCAATATTTAAAGCTAAGTTGAGATTTTTGCTAAGTGTATGAAGACTTCTGTGGCGTAATTTTTTAGTAGCTTTTTGATTATTAATTTTTTAAAAAATAGTTATACTATTTTTAAAAAATAATTAAGTTTTCCATTAAGAACAAGTTGCAGATATCATAAAAATTACAATTACAATATATTAATTTTTATTAGTCGAAAACATTAAATTTTATAAGAAATTGCAAGTGTACGAACACTTTTGTGGCCCACTGTATAATTTATCTCTAGGATCACATCTTTTATTGTTATACAAAAAACTAAAAGCTTTACACCTATTATAATTCTATAAAATGCCATTTTTTCTATGAAGATAAACTTCTTATAATAAATTTAAATATGTTCAAAAAAGAGAGTGATTAAATATTTATGCTTAAAAGAGAAGAATAAATTTCAATGATAACGAAAGATAATAATTTTTAAGAAACTATGAAGTTTTGTGAATAATGGCAAAAATGCAAGGTTTTGATACGAGATTAAAACTAACCATTTTCTGGCATTCATTCGAACTACGAAATTAAATACTTTGTGTTTCTCTTCTCTCTTACGAAATGACAAATTTAAGTCAATCTTTTGATCAAATACCATTGAAACATATTAGATTTTGTCTTATTTTAAAACACAAAAAACTGTTTACAGACTCCATAAGAATAAAATCAAAGTAATTACCTATTTAACACAGAATTAATAATATGTCAACATAGCGAATGAAAAATTCTTTCTATTGAGTAATGGCAATTCACGTTTTCTCTTTGCAGTAACTAGTTAATACCTTTTGACAAGTAATGACATTAATCACTCATGACCTTTGTTGTTATGTAATTTCCATCAAATAAGTGGTTTGCAAACAAGTGTACTTCTGCTTTTAAATATTTTAATGTTGAATTTTTCTCTTCCATTATATATTTTTCTTACAAAAGGAGAAGAATGTCTGGTTAATAGTTGCATGTCTTATGCTTTGTTTCTTTGGATATAATTCAAAAGGGTAAAAGTCAAAAGGCTTAAATACTCGAAAGTGTGCTTCGAAAAGCCAACGAGAAACACCCTATATGATTAATTCATTCTTTTGTAATACGATGATGTAGATAATTTAGTATTTACGTGCTGTGATTAATCAATGTTACTAAACGTTCCTGTTAGTTATTGATGTGTAAATAAGGTCACTATTAATGGCCTGAACGTGACGTCAATGTTACGTCAAGACATTGACGTTGTCGACATTCCGTTGCCCTATTTCAGTTAGTCAATTTTTCCCCAGTGAATATAGCTCTCGAATCTTCCCGCTTTTAAATGATTAATAGTTCCACAATTCGATGGTTTTTGAATAATTAAAATATTGTTACTTTTCTTTATCAAGAATACAAGCAAGCCCAGACAATCTCGGAATTTTAAAAACGTTTCTTTTTAAATCTATACCCATAAATCAAGCGTTAATTTGTGTATTAAATGAAAAGTATTTTATTAGCAATACTATCTTTGAACTGTTTTCAATATTAATGTGAACAATATTACTGTAACTGAATTGATTTCTTTAATATTGGAGATAAACGAGCTTGTGAAAATATATTTTCTTCAAGTTGCAATATTTAAGGAGGAAGTGGTAAAAGCATAGAGAAAGCATTTGAATGTATTTCGGATTTTAGTATTTTTTAAGAAAAATTCATCTGAAATCAGGTTCTGTTTCTTATAGCTTATTTACTAATAAATTACAGTTTAAAAAACTAAAAAACACCTTTTTATAGTTAATTGAACTAAATTGTAACTTAATCTTCAAATCTGGAAATGAGATCTAGAACTAGACGCCAAATCTGGAAATGGGATCTGGAACTAGTCGCCAGAAGAGGGATGGGATCTGAAAATGGGAAATCGTTAGCCCTGATCAGGACAACGGAACAAAATTATTAAATTATTGTATTGTCATCGGTCCTGGACAAGTGAGCAAAATTTCCAATGAATCTGACCTTTTAAAGTGGGTGAAAATTGAGTTCAAAGATTCCGTTACATATAAGTGAAACTTATAAAAGGGTGTTAATAAAAAGAGATTCAGTGCATTTAGCATATTTTCATATATGAAACTGTTACGCCTTCGGTTATAAAGCCTTTGATGTTCCAACACAGGACCACAATTATAATTTTGTTTTGGACAACTGAGAAAAAAAGCCTTTTCTTTCAATTGTTATTCAGATTATAAAATTTAGATAAATATTTAGTTTTTTGTAAGGAATATTTATTTGTATTTAAAATGAAGGATTTCTGAATGTAGCTATTTCTTAAGATAAAGTGTAAGTTTTAGAATTAGCGTTTTTAATACAAGTATATGTTCTTTACAAGCAATTAATAAGTTTAATTATATACAAATTTGAAATAAACTACCTCAAAATGAATACGAATTTCCCGAATTTATTCGAATACGAATACGAATATTTCATACTTTTGCTGTTTTTTGTTGCTTTACATTTATAAGAATCTTCTAACGGAAATTGCATTAAAAATTATACGTATATTTTTTCCCGTTCAAAAACGACTAGTGAAAACGAGAGAAAAACGAAATTATAATTAAGCACTGTAATTAATTTATAATAAGTTCCTTAATTATATTGCTCATAATGATTTTCGCATAATGAATATTTTATAATCTGAGTGTGTGAGAAGAATCTTTCAGCTGCATTAGTTTAACTGATTCTCTGAAGCACCTTTTCATGTTATATTATTGCTCAGAGGCTTAGAAGTAGCGTTCCCACCTCGTAAGCCAGAAGTTCGGGTTCCACACGGCTGGAATTGATAGATTTTATGGATGTGGAAATAGTAGGCTCACATGTCATATGGTTATATGGTATGTAAAAAATCCCTTGAGTATTAATTTGGCTCTGGTACTCTCAGCAAAATTAAATCACAGCAATATTTAACTTCGACGAGAGATTGAATTAAAATTAATTCAAGTGTCAAAATTTAGTCGCGAGAGCCGCCACTAGATGGTACCACCATGCTCTCCCTTTTGTGGACTGGCCGTGTCTGTAAAGGTATGGTTGCAAAAATGCAGTCCATTAAAGAAATGTAAAATAACTTAATTATAGTAATTTGAACTAAATACTAAAAGTTGATGTTTTGGTTACTTTCAATTCAGTTTATAATATTTTATTTTTGTAAAAAAAATGATAATTGTCTTAAGAATAAATTTAAATATCTCAATTGAATCAAAATGTTTTTATATATATATATATATTTTCATTCTTAAAGAATTTTAATAACTTGATGTTATAAGACCAACCGACTTGGAATTTGGCGCTTGTGTTTGTTTTGTTGAGTAGAGATACGGTGAAAACGGGTTTTGTGCGAAAATCGATTTCCAAGAGCTGTTACTGGGACGCTATAGCTAAAAAAAAGTCCCGCTTTTGAAGTATTAGATCTACAGATTGAAAAATTGGTAAACATGTTTCACATTGTTGAGTAGAAATCCGTTAAGAACAGAATCTGTAGATATCGACTTCCAAGGGGAATTACAAGGGTATTATGTAAAAAAAAAATTCCCATTTTTGAATTATTAGACATATAAACTTGAAAATTGCTGTACATATTTCTTCTTTTGCTTTGTAATGATTCACTAAGAACGGGATTCACGAAATTAAAGTTGTTCGGTTTTCACAAGAAATTCATCTTGGAATCCACCCTGCAGATAGTTTATGAATCTATGCGGTAGTCAGAATCCAACAACGCGGTTTTCAGGTGCTGGATGAATTTGCATTTCTAAGACGGGAAGCCAATTTACAATCATCCTTCTAAAAGTAACTTAAGGTAAGAGTATAGAGCTAAAGTTTGAGAAAATCTAGATTGCCAATCCCTGAATATCCTCATTTTCCCGAAATTCCTTGGCCATATAAACTTTATGTGGATGAGTGTAGTCTTTCAAAAAAAACAAAATAAGGTTAGAATTACATTGCTGAACTTTACAGCAAGCACATAGCCACTGCGAAAAACATAGATGTCATTGCGCAAGCCCATCATGATGCTTGTCCAAAACATCAAAACTACCATTGCTACTCATGAATTCTCCGCCCATCCGGTATAGTGTTTAGTGACGCTGACTGCTGCGTCGTAGGGCTTGAGTTCAAATACCGGAGAAGGCATGGATGTTTGCAAATGTATAGTCCCTTTGCGGCATGGGAGTACTCTAATTAGCCGTAGAGCCGCAAGTCCTGTCGTGGGGTTGGTGGAAGAGGAAGAGAGGTGGGAGGCCCCTAATCACCTCCAGGGTGTAATATCGTAATTCATATATATGCCTATGAAATCGCATTCTCTTAACCAGTGAACTGTGACTGACGATTATACTCGTCATGGAGAAGTTGCAGGATTTTGTGTCGTAATGAATATACTCGTATGCGTAACAAGTAGTGACCATTGGCTGGCGATTTAAATTATAATTTTTGAGAAAAATAAAACATGCTCTTAAATTTCAAGATGTCTAGAATATTTTGAGGCCAGACAATATTTTGTGGCTAAATAAAAAATATGACAAATTTAAGATGAACTTATGCGTTCCCGTATGCACCAACTGAAACAGAGCATAAGTTATCATTACGAATTTATTTATGTATGCCACCCATCCGGTACAGTGGTTAGTGAGGCTTATTTTAGTGCCCTTGTTCCTGGGTTTGATTCCCGGAGAAGGCATGGGGGTACTCCAGTGGCGCACACAAAGGGTGTCTTAGGGTTCCGGACCCCTCCCAAAACCCTTGATTATTTTTCCGATTGATTATAATTCTAAGTATATAGTACGTAAAATTTAATTAAGTATTTGTTATTAATGATTAATTTTATTAATTAATGCTAATTATTTATTCAATAATTAGTTTTGTACTATTTTTGTTTCCGAAAATCGACAAAATCAAAAGGAGCATGATACAAGAATGGTGGACTTGCGACCCTGGACACCCCCTTGAAAAATTTCTGGGTGTGCTACTGGGGTACTCTAAACAGTCATCGAACCGCTAGTACTCTCGTGAGGTTGGCGGAAGATGAAGAGAGCTGGGAGGCCCCTAACCACCTCCTATAGGTGTTCTGCCTCAAAATTGGGGTGGAAACGAGCCAAATCGTATTGTCACTTCTATTGTGACCAAAGCTACGGCTAACGACAGGCGTAAATCTGAGCTCTGTGCCTTGATGAATTTCATGGGCTTCGATCTGACACCATCAAACCGGTGGCATTAGAAACAACAGCAAGACCTTTAAAAAGGTTGTAAAATATTGCAAAATTATACTATTGAGTTATCTATTAAGAAAATGATGGCATTCAAAGAAGTAAGTTGAAATTGAACATGGATCCTGCGGTGATTACCTCTTTAAGATCTTTTTTACCTATGATGCTTTAAAATTCGAGAATGTTTGAAGCTCAAGTATTATTTTCGATGAATTTTATAATTTTGAAATAAATTAGAACAAGCATTTTAACCATAAGAAACAGGGGAGGGGAGAAAGGGAGTAGAATATTTGAATTTTTTTTTTCTTTTGCTCTTCTGAAATCTATGACATATTTTCGTAGTTTCTTTTTTTCACTTATATTCTCAATAACTGCTTGTTCTTAAAATATATCTAACAAGTATTTAAAAAGATCTATTCATCAGTTTAAAATCTCTTTCACACATTATTTTCGAAAATAAACTTTCCTGAATTTTTTTCTTATTGTTAATATATGTCAAAAATATTACTCCAAAGCTTGATTTTTATTGAAATTGGGATCAAATTAACATTCAAAAAGTAATCGTATTTGTATCTTTTATATTAAGTAATTTTGCTTTTATTGTATGTTGCAGTTTCTCTCTTTTTTTTTCTCTCATGTCACTGTACTTTTCAATGTGATTTTTTTTTAACTAACAATTTTAAACTACAAGGAAGAAATGGGAATTACTTTTTCAATGCGTTATAAGTAATATCAAACTAAGTGAGTGATCTATGGTTTATCCCTAAAACATAAAACGAGCGTTAGTGATGAATTTCATCGTGATAAACATCATTTTCTTCAAAAAACGGGAAATAAATTTATTGCAATGATTTGAAAGGTATTTAGTACATGCAGGTGCAAGACATTTATCATTGATGAGAGCATAAAAAAAAATCAAGAAACCTGAAATCTGAAGTGTAACAGATAATTAAACATTAAAGATGAAACTACTTTTCATTTCCTTGTTCGTTCCACTATTTTCGTCTTGTTTACGGAGATGGTCTTCTGGAGGATCAAAGTTCAGAGAAACAGGCGCGTCAATCCAATATGTGCATAATAATATCTCACCTCTAAAAGCCATAAATCTGAATCAAACTGACCACGGATTCCTCAACAAATAAAAAGACTATACTAAAAGGCATTTAATTATACTCCATCCATGGCGTTTTTCGGGGGTGTCTATTAACGCCTTCTCTTATCCAGGATCTTGCTTAACATTGCTGACCTCTCTCTTTTCACGAGGTCTTCCTTGATGGATGAAACGAATGAGTGCAGATTTTAGCAGAACTCTTATTTTTTAGCTTTTGACGACCTTCTCCTAGAGAGCTGACAGACTTGACGATAGGTGCGTCGTCCATCAAGGATTCTACAGTCGTGTTTTCGACCGGATCTCGGAAAAGAGCTTACAGGTGTGGTGGTGGTTTCGAATTCCTCGTACAGAACCATGAAATTCGACCCGACTTTTCGTTCCGAGAAATTCAATTTCGAACGAACGAAAATTCCTCTCCAGTTCTTTGACTCTAAAAAGAAAAGAAAAATTACCGTGGTTTGATTGATACTTTGTAAATAAAACCTAGTTATCACGTAGTTCATCAGATGTCTAACGTACTGGTTTCTATGCTCATAAAACTTATTTTTGTTGAAAACGTCAAATGTGTAAACATTGAAAATATTAACACGGGACGTTTATGTTTAATAAAAAATTGTTTTTCACAGTTCTTTGAATAAGCATTGTATTCTTTAAAAAGTTGCTATTATGTCCCGTAAAATCCGGCGTATAACGCGCACCTATACTTTCAAGCTAAATTTTTTAATTTTTAGGTATATTCTCCGTATAACGCGCACCCCCTCTTTAACGAAGAAATCTGAAATATTAATATACATTGTTTATATGTTTTGAAGTAATTTATTCGAAGTACTATCCTAAACTTTTGAAAAAATAGTATTCTTCTAGAACTACAGCTATATTCTTGTTAATAAGGCAAATTATTTCTTTTAAATAAACAGTGTTTCAATACATCTAGAAGTAAATTTTTTTTATGCCCATCCTTTTTGTTATTTTTAAAGCTGTCGTTTTTATACCCGGCGTATAACGCACACCCTTAATTTTCGATCTTATTTTTGTGTTCAAAGTGCGCGTTATACGCCGGATTTTTAGATTATATATATATATTATATATATATATATATATATATATGTACTGTAAATCTGGCGTATAACACGCTACCATACTATCAAGCTGGATTTTTAGTTTTCAGGTGTATTCGCCGTATAACGCGCACCTCCCATTTTACAAAGGAACCTGCAATGTACGTTAGCAATGCTATTATTTTTTAAAGCCATTTATTCGAGGTATTACCACGGGATTTTGAAAAAACAGTAAATTTCTAGAAAACAACCCTTTAAGTTCATAAGGTATGACAGTTTTTTTAAATAAACAGTATTCCAATGTTAAGCGTATTTGATTCTTTTCCGATTCTCCAAACCTAGTCCATGGCTAACGCATTGCCATCGATTCGTTAGATAAGAATGCAATTATTATTTTACAAATAACCATAAAAACAGATAAATGAATATAGACAAAAAAAAAATGAAAATAAGAAAGAATGCTAAATAAAATTCCAGTGTAATCGACTAGAATGTTTACTTCAAAGAAGAAGAATGATCTAGAAAATGAAAAAGGGGGTTAGGAAGCTTTTTATCGAAATTGTTTTGAAAGAAAAGGAAAAAAATTCAAGCGTGAATGGCCATTTGGAAAAGCTTAGATAAATCTTGGTAATAGCCAATGGACAGTTCAGAAGAAAATTCCCGATAAGTACAGCCATATGGGTAGACCCTTATCAGTGTTGTTTTTTACAGGTAGTCTATTACTGTAAAACGGGGGTACATCTGAACAAAATAAGACTGTTTATCATTGTTTCGTCACACCATCAAGTGTTATGCTCGAATTTTATGAGAAATTTTGAGTGAAAAATTACCATTTTAAAATCGAAATCCAACTTTTTTTTTTCACACCCTACTTTTGAATGAATATTACTTGAATGAGCGTTGCTGGAGAAGTGGTACCAACTGTCACCGAATCTCATAAACTGTCTCTCTTCTAGAATATGTTCACATAATGAAAGCTGCTTCATTGTAGGATGGGACAGTGTTGTCTTTTTACCCATTTTTTTTTATCTTGAATTTTTTTTAGACATTTCTCTTATGACGACCTATGTGCATACCTAAGTTTATTAAAATCTGAGCGGTATTTCTGGGAATGGTAAACGGAATAAAATGTTTAATTACTTTAAATTCTCTTAGTATTTAAATTTGTTGAGTTGAGATTTTCTTTTAATCAAAGTTCTCTTATTTTTCAAAACACCAGTGAAGATTACTTCATGTAAACCAGGGGTGCCCAACCTAAATCAGCTGGTGGGCCAAATAAAAATTTACTAAAATGAGGTGGGCCGCACATCTCAAAATAAAGCAACAAATTATTCAAAATATCTTATTACCTTACCATTAATGTGACACTTGTTTTTGTATTTTACTTGAGATTTTTTTAATAGCAGCGGATAATTTAATCGACGCACATCGTAGTTGATCGGTCATGTTTACATCGAGCAACCTGCTACGATAATTTTTACCTGGTTTGATTTGGAAAAAAATGACTCGCAGCGATAAGTAGTTCCAAATGCTAAGGGAATAAGATTGAATAAGCATTTGGATTTAATAAGCAACATCTTCACATTTTATACTTGTGTTACAAAATGTTCGCATAAAATTGATTGAGATTTAGGTTTTCAAAATTCTTATTCAAATGCAAAAGCAGTTAAGCAAAAAAGAACAGCAATGTTATTATTACACTGTTCGACAAAAAAAAAAACCTTCTGCCCATTGGCCAAATGTTTAATTTCTTATTGCTTGGAAGTCAAATGAAGGGGGAAAAATTGCACGGGAAGAGGTGGAGGTGGATCAGAACACGATTTTTTCGATTCAGCCATCTGTTGTCCAAATGTCTGAAATAATATAGACAGTTAGAAACTTCAGTTGAACTTCAGAAAGTCTTCAAATGGGCCGCGGGCTGGGCATGTTTGATGTAAACCAATTTATATAAAATAATATTTTTCTTTATGCATTATTTTAGACTTTCCTGCTTTGTGAAAGTGTGATGTGCCGTTAGACATACACGAACCGTGTCTACCAGTAGCGCACACAAGAATTTTTCAGGGGGGGAAGGGGGGTCCGGGGTTGAAAGTTCACCATTGTTGTATCATGCTATTTTTGATTTTGTCGATTTTCGGGAACAAAACACAGTAAAAAACTAATTTTTGAATAAATAATTAGCATTAATTAATAAAATTAATCATTAATAACAAATATTTAATTAAATTTTACGTATTATATACTTAGAATTATAACCAATCGAAAAAAAATCAAGGGCTTTGGGGGGGTCCGGACCCCCTTGTGTGCGTCACTGGTGTCTACCATAACTTCAGTGTGTTATATATAGCATTATATCAAACTATGTACTTATATACTAATTTTATTCATTAAAGTATGCCCAGTTCTGGAGTTAATCATCTAAAATTGAACAGGGTAAAATATTGTTGAATTAAAACCTTACTCATCCTCACACGACATTTTTAAAAACATCATTTCAAAAATATAGGTTTATTTTTTATAATTTGATAGTATCACCGATATTAAGTATTCTTGAAAAAATCAGGAAAAATCCCTAACGGTAAATACCAGTGGTGCACAGAAGGAGGAGAGGGGTCCCCGGGTCCAAACCACCCCATAGCCCTTGATTTTTTTCAGATTGATTCTAATTTTATGTATACAGTTTTAATTTTTAACAAAAATTTAATCAAATATTTGTTAATAATAATTTTATTAATTAATGCTAATTATTTATTCAATAATTAATTTTTTTATCGTTTTTTGTTCCCGAAAATCGACAAAATTAAAAGAATATTTTGGTCGGCGTATTCGAGTATGATACGAGAATGGTGAACTTTCGCCCCTGATCCCCCTCCAACCCCAACCCCTCCCTAGAAAAATTCCTGTGTGCGCCACTGGAATATATCATAAACAGAATAAAACTTTATTTTCGTGCACTATACTTAATTCACACTATAATCAAAAGCACTATAGATCCATTTCAAATTTCCAAAAATTTCCCTTTTTGATCAATAACAACTATGCTTGTGTGTGTTGTTTTTACTTTACGTTTAAAATTGACAATAGAAATCAGGAGTCTCCCTTAAGTCATAATATCAATACTTCAATTTATCCTTTTCTTTTTAAAAACTAAGTATCTCGAAAACTGATTTACAGAATACCGTCAAAGAGACAGTGGCGGGAGTGTCTTTCTACCGCTCTTTTATTAGTTTTCCCTAGCGGCAAGAACGACCACCGGGCAGGTAAAAAGCCGCGAAAGTAGAGAAGGATGGGATCGCCCATGACGATTTCATTCGGTGGCCGGCCTCTTTGAAGCTAAACAAATACTGCCGCAGATTGCGGGTACACTTTTCCCTTAATGGGCGGAGATCTCGGCTGTCGGTACACTTTTTGTGAGGGGGTATCCGCCCGCAAACCGTTTTTGCAATTCTCCTTCAGCGCACATCCGTTACAGTTACGGCTTTTATTTATTTCTTTTTTGTAACGCTATTTCCGACATCAGTCGAAAATTGGTTATCAAGCAATATTTCAATGGCAGATATTTCAAAGGAAAACACAGGGTATTATTGTAGGAAAAACTATTATTTTCCGTAGTACTGACATAAACATGGAACCCCTTTACGAAAAATTTCTGAGAATCCGTTTAGACGTGACGGTGAACAGTAATAACAAGAACTGGGTTATTCGAAAACTAAATGACTGGCCAATAATAAACGTAAATAATAATCAAAGTAGGTTGTTATAATATTCAGCAGCCTCGGTGGCACAAAGAAAACCGCCAATACTATTAATTTTAAAACGTATTTCCATATCTTATAAATGTTTTTTAGTATTTAAATGAAAAGTGAAATACAGATTCACATATAAAAACAATTCTTAATCTTGACGAATAATAGATGAAAAAGTCAACAGAATAGTATAATTAGACCTAAATATTAAGTATTTTGGGATGTTCCAACAATACTAGTCAGTGGCGCACACAAGGGGAGTCCTGGGGTCTGACTCCCCACAGAACTTATTTTTTCTGATTATAATTCTAAGTATATGATACGTAAAATTTAATTAAATATTTGTTATTAATGATTAATTTTATTAATTAATGCTAATTATTTATTCAATAATTAGTTTTTTTATTGTGTTTTGTTCCTGAAAATCGACAAAATCAAAAATAGTATGATACAAGAATGGTGAACTTTCAACCCCTGACCCCCTGAAAAATTCCTGTGTGCGCTCTACTGATACTAGTTATTTTTATAACATTCATGTAAGGAACAATGATATTCTATGAGACTAATCGTATTATGTCTAAGTGATTTTTTCATGCAAAAATTAGTTGAAGAAACCAGTAATGTCATCAAAAAAGAATTAAGTTACGTATAATTAAAAAATATTTTTACATTTTTTTCAAAAATAAGATACAAATAAGATTTGATATTCACATAATTACATTAAAGTATATTATTCTTTGGAATCTCTCACAGACTTTCAACTTACAATAATGTATCTCCTTTAAAACTTTTAGACGTTAAAGGCTTCTCTTAAAAAGCGTTTTAAATTTGTATCTCATACCCCAGATATATTTTTTTTAAAGTTAAAGAGAAATTTCATAAAATGCATTTTCATATAGTATGACTTTCATTGTATGAATTAAAAATTTCACTATTTTTCTAAAGGTGTCATTCTGTTTTCAATAAGCCGCATTATTTTAAAAAAAAAAAGGGGGGCGGGTGAAATGATCTAAGGAAAAGAACACAAATATATTTTTTCCTGCACTGTCTTGCTATTTTCGTACCTATTGCTCAGCATCCAGTATACTCATGTCCAAAAAAATAAGGTTACAAACATGTTTTTGTCATAATTTTAAAATGCCTCCAGCAAAACTGATAGAATTTGTATTTTATATAGATATTTTGAAGAACGAGTAGTGCAATATCAGCCTTTAGTTTAAGAAAAGATGTTATTTAACGTTATTTTTGCAGAACTACTGAACTGAGACCGTTCGTACATGGAAATTTTGACCCCAGTTTTGTGAATATTGCACTGATACAAAAAAGTTGGTCTGTTTGCTGTGAGAAGGACTTCTCATAACCGTTTATATGATTCCTTGAGATATAGAGCCGTTGGCAGGCTTGAAGCTGGCTAGTCTTAAGCAGAAGTGACTTAAGGGTTACAAGTGATCCGAAAGTGATATTCCGGTTGAGAAATCAATTACAAACAAGGATGTTCTGTGACCACCTTGGCCGCCACAGAGCATCGACATTTGCAAAGGATCGCTACTTGCCATTAAGCGCGCGACGACATAAGCAGATAATGGCTCCTCAGCTTCCTCTTGACCTTGTTGCTGTGTCTGGATGAAGAATTTCCAGGCAAACAGTCAACAGCCGTCTTTCAAAGACTGGCCTTTACGCCCGGTGTCCAGTCTTGTGCGTCCTTTTAACAGCATACAGCAGGAAACACCGGATATTGTGGAGCTAAAAACATCAGTTGTGGATGCCACAAGAATGGGGACATGTCCTTTTCAGTAATGAGTCGAAATGAACTAGACAAATTGATTTTCGTCGAGTCTTCACCTGGGGAGAAAATGGAGCTGGCTTTCATCCCTCCTATGCAACAAAAATCGACAGATTTGGTGGCAAAGAAATCCTTGTGTGTGGTGGCATAATTCTGGGCAATCGTAGACCACCGCAAGTTTTTGATGCGGGTACTGTCAACTCAAAATGCTATAGGAATGAGATCCTGGAAGCCTATATAAGGTTTTTCTGGGTGCCTGGGCCCGGACTACATTTTTAAGAACGATAATGCGTGGTCACACAGAACTCACATTGTAGATTGATTTCATGAAGGAGTGGATATTCGTTGCCTGAATTGACCCGCGAGGTCTCCGGATCACAATTCTATTGAATATGTTTGGGGTGGTCTAGGAAAAGTAATTTCTTAGTGTAGTTCCGCTCCCAGGACCCCTTACGAATTAAAAAGCCCGCTTTTAAAAAAATGGGTTTTGTTGCCTCGAATACTTATTGACACCCTCATAAACAGTATAGCATCTCGTTTCGAGGTTTGTATAGGAGTTCACAGTGGTCACACTCCAGATTAGATAGATTTTTCTAGAGGTAAATGATTTTTCTCTGATTCATGATCATCTCAACTGTTTGATATGACTTGTACCTTAATTCACAATTAAAATCTTTGTCATATTATTATGTTACTTTATTCTTTCTGTCATTGTAATATGTCACTTTGTCAAATATCGTGGCAACACAGTAGAAATTTAGATATTTAATAAGTTTTCACAGATTTTATGTTGGTGACCTTAATTTTGGACATGACTGTATTATATATAAGCTAGAATTACTGCAATTTAGTACACTCTATTAGTGATATATATTGTGAGATGATCTAATTATTTTTGGTAAAAGTAGTTTAAATCTAAGATTATACTTTTCATTCTTCTTATAAACTGAAAAAAGTCCCCTTAAAACAGAATACCTTGATAAAATGTTACATATTGTATATCACAAATTAAATATCAGTATTTCCGATCGTTATATTCATGTATCAATGCTTAGGAATATAGCTCTATTTGTAGCATAATTATCATTTTGTTAATAAAAACAGAGATAAAATTAGTAAATTTAAAAATTTATTAGGTACTCTTTGCAATACATGATAACTACAATAACGTGTGTTTCCAGCTAATCAGTTCATAAGCTCATGTGACGTCATAGCCACATCATAAATGCTATGACGAGTTTCCAGCTGATCGGTTTATGCGCTTCACTGCTGCCAACTTTTGTTTTTTGCATAAACTTTCTTTTAAAAAATATATATCTTCACTTTTATTTTATTATACTACATACATACATATATATATATATAAACTATATATATATAATATACTCACATATATATCACACATATATATATATATATATTCACAATTTCACAATCAATTAAAAAATTAAAATTATATGAATCTTATAATACTAAATTCCATTTCAAAATATCAATGGCGAATAAAGAAAATAAAATTCCAACGTTTTCAAACAAAATTAAAAATTTATAAAATATCCAAGTGAAACATCGGACTTAGGACTTATATGTGGGGTTAAACTAGTTTGATAGCGCCAACCTTCCCCTATTGCAACTTGGTAAGTTAATCTGGAAATATCCAATTCTCAAAAATTTAAAAAGGTTTAATACTTAAAAAATTAAACTATTCGCCATCGCATTCTGAAAGATATTATAACATTAAAATGTTAAAATTCTAAAACAATTAAGTGCATAATATAAGTGAACATCGATCACCAAAGATGATGCACCCATCTTTAAAAATTGTCGTATATGAAGAAAAAATATCTAAAATCCGAAAGTTTAAATTATGAACCCATTATATTCACAAATAAATAGAGTAAATCATCAAAAACTCACCCAAGAGCATCCTATCAATACTTCAATTCACAATTTCTCTACGATTTCTCATATTTCCTACAACAATCACCGATGTTGCTGATATTTCTCACTAACGCCATGTCATTCCAAATGATCCATATTCTCACATTTGAGTTTAACTATTTGGTATTAGATGCAAACCAGATTGCATGCAAAAAAGTTGTTTGATTGGTCATAAATGATTTTAAAGTCTAGTCGTGAAAATATTGGTCTTTGTGTGTATTAAAATGTATCCTGAGTATGGAATGCACATGTTCTTCACAGCTGGACCACTAACAAGCTGACTTTGTGAACCTAATGTTGTGTGGTGGATTTTTGCATTTCCTAAAGTTCATCGTACCCCTTCACAAATTTGTTAATTTTATGAGTTTAAAAAGATTTTTTAAGAAATATTTTTTTATCTATGTATTTTCTCAAGAAGTTGATAGGATAATCATTCCGTATGCAACCAAATATAAATTTCTGGATGTCCTAGAATTTATCAATATTGTGTGTAGTTGAATTATTATTTCTCATCAAAAAGTTTAAAATTATACTTCTAAATATTAATATATGTAAACAACTATTGAAGTTCGATATCTTTATAATATTGAAGTTAAATGCTTCCCCCTTTCATCATATATATTGCTATATAATTTGTTGTCAATAATATTTAAATCTAAATCTAAAAATTCAACTTAGTTCGAGTTAAAACTTGTCTGTATTAATTTTAGGTATTCTGGATAAAAATTAATGTTAGGTTTAAATTCCCTGTCGCGACCTATAACAATTAAATCATCCATGTATCTTAATAAGAGGCAAGATGGTTCATTTCTTCGATTTGATTCATAGTGGTGTAAATACAAGTTAGCGAGATTATTACTGGCAAATCAAGGGATTGCCTCAGGGTGGCCCCCACCCTGAGTCAATCCCTTGATTTGCTTGTAAAGTTTGTTATCAAAAATGATGAAGTTCTCCTGTATTACAAATCGAATTAGTGTATTGAACTTTTCAAAACTAATGTAACTATTTAAACCATGTTTCTCATATGCACCTGAAAGTACCTGAATTGTATCAAGAGTAAATTGGACACCTAGAAAGAGATGTGCGACGAGAAAGTGGTCTTTCCTATGCTAAAATTGCAGGACAGGTGGGTGGTTCAATGACTACATCAGGAGACTTAAAAGTTTTGCTTAAGATGTCAGGAGAAAAATTTATTAAAAAACAAAGCATGAAAACGCCGAAAAAGATGTACCACATCTGTTGATGACAGGAAAACAAAAATACTATGTCTCCAAGATAAAAGAATGTCATCAACGGTCGTCAGAAGTTATCTGAATGATGCTGGTGTTTCTGTCAGTTCAAAAACAATCAGGAGAAGATTTAACAGATGTTTGACTAAGAAATAGAATTCCACGAAAAAAACCTTATCTCAACTTACAGCAGCTCTAAAAAAAGACTACAGTGGTCAAAGGAACACATTAAATTGACAAATGATTAGTTGTCACAAGTTATATAGGGATGAAGCTAAGATATCGTTATATTCCGTGGTGATGGCTGATATTTTGTAAGACGTAGAAGAAGAGAAATACTACATCCAGGCAACTGTGAAGTACCCACATAGAGTTTTATGATTTGATCATGCATATCAACAGGTGGTATCGGTCGCCTTCATATTATCGAATGAACACTGAATGTCAGAAAATACATTGACACCATTCTAAAACCCAAACTTCGACCTTCCACCAGGGATATATTTACCAACAATGATTCATTTATTTTTCAGCAAGATTCTGCTTCTTGCCGCACAGTAAAGTAATCGAAAGACTAGTGTCGTTATAAGACTATTGAGTTGTTGTTCTGGCAGGAAACAGTCCTGACATCAATCCTATCGAAAACTTGTAGCACAGTTTGAAAACTCTTGTCCATATGAGGTACCCATGAAGTAAAGTGAACTAATTAAGAATATAATTGTTTCCTGGCATCATGTAATAACAAAGAAAGAGCTTAAAACTATTTTCAGCTCAATAAAACATCGATGTGAAGCTGTAATAACAAATAAAGGTTACCTCACTAAGCACTGATAACTCACTGCTATAATCAGTATCTAATGGATATCGATTGTTATTGCACCATAACATTTTTGTGTTGCAAATATTTGAATTTTGTTTTTGTATTGAATTTTCTTTAAAATGAGATACAAGACTTTGCATTTTGTGCAACGTAACATTTTCTATATAAGCATACAAACTTAAAAAAACATAGCAATTTTAAAAAGTGTCCACAATTTTGGGCACCACTGCTTATAACTCAATAATTTGGTTACATAGAAACAAATAACTTACAAACTATAATTAATTCTCAAATATTGATTAGGACAAAAATATCCATTTTAAGTTTAGAAAAATTACCTTTGTTTAAACATTAAAATATAAGAAGTACCTGTTTTTTTAAAATTTAAATTGTTAAGTAAAATTATGTATATTTATTTTTCATACTTTTGAATGTTTTAAACAAAATATTCAAATGCCTTTCTGCATTACTACTATGGAATATCATTATTTATTCATTCCATTCGTGCTATAATATTTTAAACTTTTTGTAAAGTGTGTTATGTACCTTTTTTATTTGAATATGTAATATATTCTGATATTCAACGTAGTATAATTAATTGGGCTTGTCTGTTCAGTACTAATAATAGAAAGTTGGTTAATTTTAAAAATGCGTTTAATCCGCAGTTTTACTGAAAGTTCTCTTTAACGTATTTGAATTTCTGGTGCTTTTTATGTATTTTCTGCTACATTTTAAGTTGAATTAGTTTATTTAGTTGTGATCATGTTTTCCTGATCTTTTATCATTCTCTTAAATATATATATATATGTTGAGTTAAATATCTGGCTTACAGTTTCAACCGAATCAAGCACTTTTCGTAAATATGCATTCTCCACGAATAAGAGCTGCATTACTCTTTTGATTCTGATATACGAAGGCTTTCAAATATTACTAAGAAACATTTGAGATTAGATTTTATTCATGATAATATACTCTTATGAATAAATTTGTTGGATTTCAATTTATATTCCATTTCATGTCTACTACTTGTTTTTGTTAGTTAACGAATCATTGCATTCCTTACAGCTTTTATGCAAAGCAGAAAGTATGTAAACTGTACTTCCGGTCACACCTGCTTACATTACAAGAATAATGTAACAATGTAAAAATTATATCCTGGCAAAATAAATTCCTCGTAAGATTCTTATGGAACAAAAGTAAAATTTATAAAAAATAGTCCCCCCCATTTTAATTAAGAATATGTGAAAAGTCAGTAAAGTAGAGTTCAATTAATGTGGATTTGAATATTTCGGAATTACGATGAAAATGGACTCAATCTGCATTTCTGTAGTTCCATATAAAATATTTTCACAAAGTGTCTTGGATGAAAGTTATTCTCTGATATATTAGGCAACCAATCACTACCGTAGCTAGCTCTGAGGGGTCCTGTATCAAAATTCCTTCGGGGTCCTTTTTAAGATATGGAAGCCCTGTGTGTGTTAGTGGATTGTAGTTACATTTTGGGGCCCCGTAACATTGATACGGTCAATACGGCGCGGTAGCTACAACCAATCTAATATCGAAAATACATTCATAGTGGGAATAGTGATATATAAGCAGAGTACGAAAAATAAATTGGCACTCTCTTTAGTAGATGAGATATATTTCTGTAATTTTATATAAGGCTTAAGTAATTTTCTGATTGATCAATGTGTTAAAGTAGTTAAATTTTAATGTAATTTTTTTCCTTATTTTTCGCCTTTTGTATAATTTTTCTAAATTATTCGAATTCGCTTGAAAGTATCGCCGTAGTGAGGAAAGACTTCATATCCTCCCGTTTGTATGGTGTTGAAGCTTGGAGAATGGTGTGCTAATTTTCGTTTTCGGAATTCATTATTTTCTTAATGAATTTACTGTACAAGTGCTTTTTTGAAATAAATTTAATGGAAAATTATATAGATCAATTTTTTTCCACATTTCTCAGAAATAATACTTTTTGTATGGAATCATTTTATGATATAATTTAGTCATTAAATAAAATTTAGGAACCTCCTTAATTAGCAAAATAAGATGTATTTTTTCTGTGTGTTCGAATTTATGTTCCCTGCAGTCATGGATAACTCCCCACACACACTGCCTTAGAATATACAATTTTCTTCCATTTTTGATTCACTTCATATAAATAGCATTTCCTTTATTGACGAGGTCGTTATTTCTGATAGTTAAATGCAGACGTAATGTGCCAATCCTTTGCAATCTGTATTTCAGTAATTTGATGATGCGAGTTCAAGATTGTGTTAATTTTCGTCAAGTCTATTTGAAGTTTCACCAAGGTCGTTGTAGTGACCTTGGCGAAAATTCAAACAGGCTGGGCGTTGAAGTTGGAAATTGGTTTTTATTATTGAATAAATTGATTTGAATATTATTTTAAATCAATCACATGCCAAAAGCGTAAAAATTTATAACTTTTTATTATTATTTAAATATTACTTGCTTATAATTCTAATATGTGTGTGGTCAATATTAAAAAATTACAATACATTTATAATTAATTTAATATCGTTGAAGAAATTTTGATTTTTGTAATGTAATATGAAATTCATTACATTTGATAAATAAACATTTCATAGAAACTTCAACTTTATATTTTAATAGTGTGAACTTCCATAGGAAAGCACTCACATTAAACTTTTGTGTAACCCCGGATATTTTAGCTGGCTCCTATAGGAAATTCATTTCTTGCAGTCCATTCAACCACACTTTAAAATTCCAAGGAGTTTAAAATTACCTTGTGTATACATCTATACGGAATATGTAATATATTTTTTAATAATAACTAGACATTTTAGAATTAAGTTCATATATTAGGATTTTTTTGTAATGTTTTCAGCAAATTACAATTTTTGCAAAGTATTTTTCAATATATCTTCACAAAATTATTTTTTTCACATTTCGTAATAAGACAAAATATATGTAAAAATGGACAATTATTTCAAAAATTCAGAACACAAAAGAACTAGTATTTACAAAACTATCAAAAATTTTATTTACAATGTCTTAAATCAACAAGCCTGTTTATTACAGAAGCAGAGGACAAATGTCTGGACAATAGTAGTTTTTGATTATATACATAGCTATATGTACATAACATCCTCAGGAGGAGAGAAAAAAATGCATAAATATTTACTTCGCGGGATGACAATATACAAGATGAAAACTTAATAAATTAAAATTGTTTGAAAAACAAATATAAATCTTGAAAGAATCAGTCTCATAAACAAAGATTTTTTTCCAACATAATACGACACTGAAATTCATTATGAGAATGAAGGGGAAAAGATGAAATGAGCTAATAATGTATGAAAAATAAAGTCTAGATAAAAAGGATTTCAAATAGAATTAAACAGCTAAAATAAATAAATTTAAAGTGTTCTCGATCTATAAATTTTATGTAATTTAAATTCATTGTCATATCTCAGGTTGTTAAATATATTACGCATATTTTCTTTTCAATTACTTTTGACACATTAATGTAATACAAATAATACTTTTTTGTCAAACATAAAAATAAGAACAGACAAAACAAAGGAAAAAATGCACAGGTTGTATAGGTAAATATCTTTAAATGTAAAAACTAAAAGGGATTTAATTTCAAACTTGAACCAATTTCGCATTAATATAAGAGGTATTTTGAGATTTCAGAAATACATGAAACATAGCATTTGATTTCGATTCAAGTTTCATAAACTAAAAATATACCTTATTTCTATATGTATGCATGCTTAGTTAGTTGTTAAATAATTCTTTCTACGATCGTAAGCAGGAAATAAACAAATGAACGTTATAAAAAAGCATTTCACTAAAACGTACTCCGTGTGCACAAAAGTAAATTATACATACAATAAACAGCACATTCTTAAGCTCATAGGACAATAAAAATGAAGAATTAGTTAAAAAGGTCTTTGATTGTTCCTCATGATAGTAAAACAATCGTGTCACAATACAACACTAAATGCTAAAATGAAAGCAATAATTTAAAAATATTTACAATTTTTTTAGTAAGTTCCAGTTTTAAACTTCATATTGAAAGTAATCTTCGATTTCATCAAAACACAGGCAAATTTGTAAAATCAATAACATAATAATACTAAAATAGTTACTGATTTATATAAAATAGAGATCTTACAAAATTTGAAAGTTAAATCTAAGAATCTTAGAAATATTAGTGAAAAATGAAATTATCATTCATAAAAATCAAAATGTAGAAACTCGTTACTCCAAAAAAAAAAAAAAAAAAGACTCAAGTGATCAAAGTCAAAAGATTTCATTTTTGTATTTTAAAATTCCATTTATAATTTTAAAATAAATGAGGAAATACGAGCTTGAAGGTGAAGGTTTTCATTCCCCCTTTTTCTAAACTAAGGAGGTCAACCTTACCCAGTAAGGATTTAAATCGATTAAAACAGCCATCGACAGAAAGCAGGTTTAATTTTGTCTTTAATGA
This sequence comes from Trichonephila inaurata madagascariensis, assembly GCA_019973955.1. NCBI lineage: Eukaryota > Metazoa > Arthropoda > Arachnida > Araneae > Nephilidae > Trichonephila > Trichonephila inaurata. The sequence goes on from BMAV01006749.1 coordinate 117,308, forward strand.
AACAAGCTTAGACTTTTCTAAAATTCAGTAATTTCTTCATTTACACAGATTCACATTAAAGCGTTTCATCGGCGGGTTGTACCGAAATTCCACCAAGAAGTGTGATTTCGAATTATAATCAATTATAGAAATTAATAATAACTTTAAGAAGTGTGATTTTTAAGCATGTATGAATCTTCATATTTTGGAATAGAACGGATGATTATTTTAACCATTTTGTGTGGTTTCCATTTGCACATTTGTTTTCATGGAATCAAATATGTATGTAAATGAAGATATTACAGTATTATAAAATTATTACAATTTAAATAAATTTGAATTCCCTTCTCCATAGAAACAATAATTCTATCATTCCTTTTTTTCTTTTAATGTTTTTGTTATAAATTATAGCAAGTTTCGGTTTTTGTTATCAAACTGGAGTTTTTAAAATACATGGTGAATTAACAATGCTTAAAAACGTATATAATTTCGCCTAAAAATTTATACTTCTTGAATAACAATTAACAGAACGTTGCAAAAGTTACTCATTAGTGAATTTGGAAACAAAACTTACGAAGAAAATATTTGTAAATAAAATAATAACTTTTTTGTCCCCTCTTTTGCATAATAAGGTTTTGCAATAGCACCATAGCAATAGCTTTGCTGTAGATAAATCTTTAGTGTTGATTTGCGATACTGGCTACAATATAAAATAACATTTATTTCTTTTAATTACCTTGTGATTCAAAAAATACACTAGAAATTAAATTGTAGCGTTGACAGCAATTTCATCCAATTGCATCAAGGCAGCGAAATACACTTCAGCGGCATCCACAACCTTCGACAACCATATCTTGATAGTTTTTTAGCACTACATTGTCGTATTTGTCTTTATACAGCATGGAAATAGGTGATAGTTCTGTTGGCACACAACAAGAGCGAGGTACGGCCGTAGGATTAGCCGAATTTACTAAAGTCTGTACAATGGCATGATTTGTAGAGTTTAAATGGTCTGGTAAAGGAAAAGGACAGTCCCCGTGACAAAAGTATGCATTATAACCAGGTGGCGCTATAATCCAATCATTCCACCCAACATCACTAAAGTCCACATAAAGTGCATGCCGCCGGCAATTGTCTTTACGACCTTTTTTCCTGTGTTTTTTAGGTGAATTGGCTTGGCGCTTAGTCCTAGAAAGTTCTCCAGATTTCGCATTACGATTTCTAGAGTAAGTGACCAATACAGGTTCAAATTTTGACCATCTTTGGGGATCTTCTTCTATGCCCTCTTCAGCCTCACGTGCTGAGGATGCGACGCATTCAAAGTGCTCGCCAGCTCAATTTGGAGTCCATAGTTTTGTGTAGGCTCAAATCGCCACCTTTGAATGGCTGGGAGTACATCCAAACTCTCCCATGAGCCATTTGTTGATCCTCGAAAATCCGAGTATCGATTAGTCTTTGGATTGAATTTGTATTGGTAGAGGCAGGTCGAATTATATCGAATACCTGCAACCTATGAACAGGTGAACGTCCTCCCGGCTTTGAGAGTTCCTCGCGATATACGACTAGTTCAGCGGCCCATATTTCTTCGTGCTCTGGTATTCCGCTTAAGTCAAATTTATATAAAGCCTTCAATTGATCACAGCGGTTTCCAAAGTCGACTTCTGAAAAGAGATGAAAAGAAAACAATATTAAAAAAATGCCTTAAAAATTCAAATTTACTTTAAAATATTACAAATTTTTAAATGTAGCAAATGTTTTTTATTATAAGACAAAAATATGCAAGTAAATTGGTATAAAGAGCTATTACTATTCAATTTTAAAAAAAGCACCACTTACTTTCAATATATTATTACTGCATGCAATGCTGCAGTCTATGAACTAACTATGCATTGTAACTTTATGTTAATTGTAAATAAGCACTTATTTATTTATTTAAATAGTAGGAGGTTAAATTTTTCTATCCCTCGATATGCAATTTTTTAAAAAACGTCTTAACTATTAAAACATAAAGCGTTATAGTTGCGCACTTAAAGTTTAATATTTGGTACTTGATATATTTGGTTACAAGTAAAAACTTAACAGTATATAAAACTTGTACTTAGATGAGAATTTCAACGAGATACTTTTTGAGAAGAGTATGTGTGAAAAAATACAGACCAGAATGTTAGAAATTAGCTTGAAAGATGCATGTTGTATGTGTGTATTTTACCCTAATCCTAGTAATTACAAACTTCATTTGATTTATCGAACGATTGCTGATAGAACTGTCCAACTACATTTGTGGATATTCACTCCCAATGTATTTTTTCATAGACTTTACAATAATTGTAACATGACTGTCTATTAGTTTTATCGCAGAAATCTAAGCTACCTCGACTAGACAATTAAGAATGCTTACATTACCTCGAAATTTTATAAGTAACATTCACCACACAGAAATAAGTATTCTTTGCAAGTTCTCTTGGAAGCGCATAATTTTGTTACTTCAGAATGCCTTAGGTTGATTCAAGAGTCAGATTTCGATGTATCATTAATCAGCGGGTTTTGACAATCCGCTTTTTAAGATAAGAGTGTATTTATAACAAAGATGAGTATCATATTCTAACACATGCATTGTGAATTTTAATGACCGCAGAGGCTAAAGTGATTTATTCTTGCAATGCCATTAAGGAAAAAAAGAAAGAAAGAAAATCAAGGCCATATTATGTAAAATCATCAAATGTCGTAATTGTATGAAATGAGCTACAAAACTCTCTTAAATGTTCACAGTAACCAAAACAATTCAGGTAAGGGTGTGGGAATTTACGTTGTTAAAGCCTCGTATACCCTCCCGGACCAATAAGTATGGTCTTTAGAAACAAATCAGAAATTCAGATTTTATTATTTCATTCACATCTCATAACACTTTAATTCATTTTGCATTAACTTATTATTCTCCGAATCCAAATTTTGGCACTCATAAGTACTGATAACTTCCACATCAATTATTTACTAAAACTTTTTTTACACTTAAATGATCATTATAATAAAATTAGAGTTTGCATTAATTTGTTCGCATTTCTAAATTGTACTTCTATCGTTTTAAGCTGTTCAGAAAAATTGAGTTTCGAAATTTGTAGATACGATAAAATAAGATTTTAGAATTAGGAAGCGCGCAAAATGAAGCGTTTTTTATGTAATAATTTAAGTTTCTTATGTGCGGTCTTAATAAGTTTTTGATAAATTCAAATGCGTGTATGGTTTTATGAAATAACAAATAACCTTATATGCCTCCCCCCACCTCTAAACATATTGAATTCTGCAGATTCACCGTCTTAATGGTAGCAAACATGCTTTAGGGCGTAGGGGGATATTTTGGTTGTTTGTGTGTGGTTTTGTTTTTTTCCAGAAAAAATAATACTGAAACCATTTAGAAACTATTAACCTTTACAGAACGTGTGTTTATATTTTAAACGAAAAGATTAGGATTTTAAAAGACAAACTAGCTTCAAAAATCAACCAAGAGTTTCCTTTCCGTCTTAACTGCTTTCTGAACCCGATGTGATGTGTCAAAATCTGTAAGTGTCAGCGACTTGATTAAATCTGTAAGCCCTTACTGAGTGAGTTCAATCTCCCTTGCTAGTAAATAACTAAACAAATCACCTTTAATACTATGAAAATTAAACATTTATGAAGTACTTTTCAGAAATCATTATAATTCAGTTTCAAGACAATAATCGAATGAAATGTAATACGGTGATAAATTTAATAATTATTTTGTACAGATTTCGTTCGCTTTGCCTAGTTAAAGCATTCTTTATCATGAACTTCATTGTGAAACTGTTCCTCTCTTTCTACTTAATGTTATTTTGAGAGACCTGATTTCTATCTATCAATAGTTTTCTGATAATCCATTCTCTTGCACTTAATAATAAGATATACGCATTATATTTATTCAAATACATCGGAGTCGATATTTTGATATCTTCATTTAAATTTAAAGCCGCTAGATGGCAGCACAGCGACAACTACTGAGGGATAAAATATGCGATATCTATATTTTTTTAAAAATGTATTTATGTATATATCAAACGAAAACCATTCTCTTATTTAAATGTAATAATGTGAAATTATATTTCTTTCTAATAAACTATTCCTCCCTCCTTGCAAAAAAGGAGAAAAAGATTTTTCTGTGAAAAGTTATACTGGTTTATTTTAAATGATTTGAAATTCAAATATATATTTTTTAAAAAAATGGTAATAGTGACGAGTAGCAACATAGGAACAATCTTCGTATAAATCTAAAATTAATCCCCCAAAATGAAGAGTCATGGTCAATAATTTTATTGAACCATGACTCTTTAAATCAAAACATGTTGAAAAGAAAATATTTTAAAACTTTATACAATATTGTGCATTGGGAAAGAGGAAGGGTGCTTCACAGAATGTAAATTCTAAAATAAATCAGCATAATGAATTTAACATAAAAATAATTAATCAGCGACAAATATAACAAAAAGAATTTTAGAAGAGGGCAGAAGGAGATTGGTGATTAAATAACTATGACAACATGTAGAGTAATTTAATTTTTTGTTAAAAAAAATGAGTTTACCATGAGTATAGAGGTTAATGAGATATTTTGTATGCATTCTGTGCTTAATTAATGTGATATTTTATGCATCTGAGTGAACTACTCTGAGGTAGGTAACTGATAAACTTACTGTGATTTTTAAATTCAAAAGTATGTTTCAATGCGATACAAAAATGTTAATAAGACAAGTTAAATAAAACCTATCTTCCGCTCTTAAGGTTGAAGTAAGACACGTCTTAAAGGTCGTTGGAGCAGAAAGAATGCACCAAGGACCATTTTATTTCGGTTTTATGTTTCCTGCTGGTCAAAAATAAAAGAGAACATGATGACATAATCCGATCAATAAAGAAAAACATTCAGCCTTAGTTATTTATATTATAAATTATCAATTGCATTCAGGAAGTAAAATTATTTGAAAATCTTACAATGAGGTATATTTTGATAAAAAAGAGGATTTATAACTATTATTGAAAATCAGAAAATAGAGCTTTATTATTTTGTATATATTACATCTATTATGGAAGGTAAAAAACTGGAAGATGTAAAGAAAATAACTGAGATAAGTTCTTTATTCAAAAACTCTTAATTATATTTAACAGATAATTACTTATTATTCTGAATTTTCATTATTTTTTACCAGAATGCAGAAGTGGGGGGAAGGGGGTGCGTAATAGAAACCTTAATGAAACCAATTGTTTTTAAACGGAGGTTTTTTATGTATTAGGAATATTTAAAACTGTATAGAGATATAAATATTCATGAAAATTCAGGAGAGCATAGAAACCACAAAATTAAATAAAAAATTACAAAAAGTAGTTGAAAAAAAAAATTATAACATAATGATAATATAATGCAAGATATTTTGACAAGTAAAAATCTTAGTTATTTCTGGAACAGTTTGACAAAAAATGGGGAATCTCTGACTTCTATCAGAAGCTAAAAAAATTATTCTTTGATTACATTAATAATTGACTGAATGTTTTTTTCAAATTTTATTGTCTTTTTTCTTCATAGTTTACATATATTTTTAAGATATATTACTTTCTCTCTTCCGGATTAATAATAAATTCTTTACTTAAGTCAATATTTTTTCTTTTGTGATCAAAAGCATTTCACTAACTAATATTATACTTATATAAATGCTTTTTATCTACATATAACAATTTTAAGAAAAAGTTTTATATTCTCTATTAGTGTTCCTTGAACTGAAAATGAATACTCAGAATATTTTCCTAACAAAATGTAGGTTTTTTAAAACTTCTGTATTACAGTAGCTTTTTGAAACTCATAATTAAGAATAATGATATATCGTCAGTAAAAGTATCAAATATAAGCATATCTACATGTATTACCGAAATTTAACCCCATTAAACACTAAAAAAAAAAAATCAAATAGAGAAACATTATTACTCAAAAATAAAAAAAAGTTCATGTGAATTTTTCTATTACCTATTTGACTTAATGAAAAGAAAAACTGTCCCATTTTCTACAAATAGAATTACATATGTTAAAACAGTTACAACGATTTACTAGATATTGCTACGTCATTACATGGAAGAAATAACATGTGGTTTTACTAGGAAAATAAATATATAAGTGGAAATAACTACATTAAAAACCAGCAGTAGAGGTTTTCAAATCACAGTTATTACCAAAGACCCTTAATTTTAGAATAACAAATTAGGATGAAGCCGCAGCAGCATATTTTTTCCTGAAAATAAATTGCACAGGATTTTTCATCTATATTATTAAGAAACCCCGCTAGTTCTTCTTTTAGTAAAATTAAAATCCAGTTAAATTTACATATCGCACAATATGTAATTATGAGTTTTAAAAAAAGAAAAGAAAAGGATCTATATGAAGTAAATCACGGTAATTAAAAAAAAAGCATTGTTAATATTCATTATTTTCTTTACACTCGCTATTGAACTTTTACCTTAATTGTAAATATATTTCATAACTTTTAAGTTGTATTCAAGTTTAAGAATTTATTTACGAAAACTTTAATTACCCTGCCATTTTTTTTTCTCCAAACCTTAGATAAATATTTTGGTCCTCGGCATTAACAATATATTTATTTGAATTTTACGTTAAATCAATTCAATTTTATAATGAATTTTTAAATTAATTTTATAATAGTCGTATTACAAGTAACTTCACATAAAATTTAAATTCGTATGGATTTTAATTTTTTTATAAAAGAAATTGTCGAATTGTAACTACAGTTTTGAATTAAAAACTTTGATACAAATGTTTTTTTTTTCTTTTCTTTTTTTTCTAATGCAGTTGGTAATACTTCGTTCCTATGCAGAAAAATATGGATTGATACAACCATACATTTCATCAGAATGATTTGTAAGCAGAAATTTGTACAATTTCAAGCAAACCTTGTTAATTCCGATCAGTGTGGATGTAAACGGTACGTAAACAAACATTTTTATCTAGATTTTATGATTATTATGTACATGAGGATCCGTGATTTTCACTTCGGATACATAAATTTATCAAAATGTTTCACTCTTGAACAAAAATTAAAGAGCTGAATTAGAAATCAAACCATAACGGTATATGGGAAAAAAAGAAAAAATGCAAGTTTTCGAAATTATGCTGAATACTAAAAAGCTATTTTACATTACAGCATTTTTAACTCCCCCTTCCCATTTAAAATCTGACAAATAGAGTAAGAATCACACACGCATTATTATTTAAATATAACCGACACTAAAATACAATTTTTTTTGTATATATGAACTGTTGTTTTGCATATTTGCAAAGCATTTGCATCACACAAATTGCTCTTTATGAACCGAAGAAAAATCTGCCATTGAAACTTAATGCTTACTTTGAAATAAATCTGAACTATATTTTAAAAAAAATCATTTTAGAAAGCATGAAATCACTTGATATTCTGGATAATTAAATTGTCACATTACAAAACAATAAAATATATTAAACATTTGACATAGAAGCTTTGAGATTGATTAGAGAATGCAAGGAATGAAGCTCTAGATTTAATTCAGTTTTCGAAAATATATAGTACGAATTTTGTAAGGTTGCTGGCAAGTTGTACGCAGAAATTCTCCAGAAGAACATGATCAGAATACTTAACATTCTTCAAGGTGAAACTGACATATTAGAAGAAAAAAAGAAAAGGGAGAAAAAAATCGATTTTTAATCATTTTTCCTACCATAACTGAAATCCCTTCACCCCTCCTCTATTGCTTGCCACTGTTTTACTTACCCATTCCTTATGAGAAGATATAATAATCATTCGGATCGTATACCAGTCATAAAGAAGTTTTAATATTTTTGAGAAAGAAGCGAGAGAGATAAAACACTCTTGGTGTGACACATTTTTTCTTGCTATCTCTTTTTATTTTGTTCCCGTTCACTTAACTGCACTTGTATCAAGGTGGGAAGCGAAGCGACAGCGAGAACTGTGTTTTGCAAAGAAAAAAAAACAGATAAAAAGATTTTCCCACCGATAGCAAATACGAAAGGACTACATAACCCCAGTTAATTTATATTGAGCTGTCCAGCAATCTTTAAGTCAATCTGAAAGAGAAAATTATTTGTGTTGACTTTTTTCTTTCTTTTTTAATAATGTTGGTGTTTTCTCTTGGATTTAAAAAGACATCGTTATATAGAGTCGGAACCCGATTTAACGAACTTCGATTGAACGAATTTGTCTCTTTCTCCGGTAAAATTAAGACAAAACGCCTTATTTTAACGAATAATAAACTGCGAGTGAGTGAATATTAACGTCGCACTGGTCAGCTACACGTGGGCTTTCGGCGACGACCACGTAATTTTGAACGATGGTCAAGTGACGTGGACACCTGAGCTAGCACCCCCTCTCCTACTACCACACCACACCTAAGGGAGGATGTTTCAACTCTCGACAGATTTAACGTGCATCGCTGCCCTACACGGCGGGTTTTTAGTGGTACTCGGCTCGAACTCATGACATGCCTGCCATGATCCGATACCTTGATCACTGCGCTACGGCAGTCCTATAATAAACCGCGAATTAACGAATTGTTTCAAAAGCTGAAATTTTTCTTTTAATTGTTTGTATCAGAAGAAATTGAATTTGTTCCCCCCAAGTGACATTCCCTTTTTCATCCGGAACAGAAAAAGACTTTCTTGTGAACAGCAAATTTCGGTGAGAAAGGGAGCAGACCATTATTGGACTTAAATGGTGTAGATGAGTCATGAGTGTAACCTATTGTGTGAATTTTGAATAGAACAGGAATACCCTTTTTTTATCTTACTCCACTCCACAACGCAGGGGATATTTTAAGAATTCAGTGATTTTGTTGTATTTGTTGCAGAAATGTATAATGAAACTTTTATCAGAACTATTACATTTTCTAACGAAACTTTGAAACTGTTTGCTTGGAAACTGTGAAAACATACCTTATGCAACAGGATGTAAATGACGCAGTAATTTCTTCTCTGCATAAAGTCGGGGAAAAAAAACTTTTCGATTCAGGAATCAAAAAGATTTTCAAGCATCTACATGTCAACAGTTTAAAACTGATGCGTGATTATCCATTAATAGTATTTTTAGTTGTTTAATAAAAAATGTGTAATTTCTAACTATGGATATTTTTTTGTGTAGTTACTCACAGAATTTTCAAAAAGGTAAGGGCAAAAAAAGTTATAATTTGTTTGGACCCCGATATAATGAATAATTTCGAATTAACGAATAAATTGTTTAGATCCCAATGAATTCCTTAAATCGGGGTCCGACTGTAATTCAATTCATTTATCATTTCACAATCAAGATCTCGGTATTATTAACAATGTATATGTATGTTTAGAAGTGCATATCTGTAAGTATAAGGCAGAAATTTTGAATTATGTTTATTCCTTCTCGAAAAATGCAATTCATACCACTTAGATTTAATAAAGATTAGTTGGCTTGGAATAAATAACAAATCACATTATTACAAGTCATTAATTCTTTAATTTATCATTCAAATTGAGAGATTAAGTGTTAAGTGTATATTTTAAAGTATAAAGTTAAGTTATATTTTAAATTAAACATTGAATATAATTACATGTTATTACGAATATACGATAAATAAGGGATAGTTAAGCGGGTGGTTTTCAGTACGCTATTTATTTTCCTGCTGTTTGCATACAATATATGCTTAGACAACTTATCGTCATTTTTTGTTACCCTGTACACCACTTTTGAGGCTGATTGTGTAATTTGTGGTTAGAACTACAAAATTTCGAGCGAGAAATTTGTCTGAATACTTATATGTCATGATGTATGTGACATACATATCGAAGTTATTTATATACTGACGAATGGCGACAGACTAGTTGCATAATTGAAATGCAATAGATTTCTTAACAGACGTACTGCTCACTCATAAGCATTCGTCCAACTGCGAAAAAATGGTAGACTGAATAAGCATGCATAGAGAAGAAAAAGAATATAATTTTAAAATAAATGCAACAGCTTCTTCAAGGTGTGTCATTTTTTTATGCAAGTATATTTTTTTGATAAGACAATTTTCTTCATTAAAAAAATAACGAAATTCTTGAAACGCTTAATGTCCACTTATTAATGCAGTAAATGCCCTTAAAGTATAATTTATCCCAAAATAATTACACGAAGAGGTATTGAAAATTACTTGCAAATATGAATTTTTTGTAATTATTATCTTGTAAAGACATTTACACAAATTTTGGAATCCAGCCTTGTCTTTATCCTTATCTTATCTTTATCCTTTATCTTTATCTTTATCCTACTCAGATGTGTGTAGAACGCAATTTTCTCATCATGTGAACCATGTTCAAATGGTGTCTTTATGTGAGAGAGGGATACCGACCGCTCCACACACCACACAATTTAACTTCTCTAGCGGGAGGACTTGGAGCCATGTTATATTTGATGCACATAAAAATCCAGTTACATGATAGTCTTTGTCAGGAATGTTTTAAATCATGAGGCCAATTGTGCTGGGTCCAGGGCCTCATCTTGTTCCCGACTTGGCCTCTATAAGATTATGATCCGAATAATTTTAATCATTAAATGTTATTCATGGATATTTTTCGAAAAACTTAGAAATCGTATGGCTTAATCATGTTTGAACAATTAGGTTTGAAATATTATTAACAATTGATTTTGAGCATTTGAAAATCATTCATAAGATGAATGATTTTACGAATTTAAAATGTAGAAAACAAATTCCTAAGCAAAACATTTTATTATGGATTGCTTTTATTGAACTTTTCATGTACATCCACCAAATTCGATAATAGGATCTTAGATGAGGTTTATATTTTTGCATATAAGGGCCCAGGGGCTCAAGAAATCGTAAGATATCACTAATCTTTGTTTGGAATCAAAAGAAGTTCCAGATTTACAGCCCATAAGACTACATTATTTTCATTGAAAAATGAAAAAATATGCGAGTGAAAAATATGTGACAATATAGTATTAAATGGTTATTAGGTTTAAAAAATATTTCTTCTTCGTACGCTTTAGTCCTTACAGTAGTAAAATGAGTTTTATCCCTCATTTGTTAGCAGTATTAAACATTTATCACGATTTCTTTTAATCCTAATTATGCCAAAATTTTAACAGTAAGCAATACTCATTTTAAATAATAAAAATTTAGCAATTGAATTTCAGCTCGAATCTTTAAACAATATCGTTCAAAAAAATAAATATATAATAATAATAGGCTTTAAAAGGTAAATCAAACAAAAAATTTTAAAAAATTTTAAAAACAGCCCGGAAAATCCACCTCGGTATGAGAGAAAATATAAGAAGGATAAAGTTAAAATTCTTAATGGTAAAATTTTTAAATTTTCATAAATATTTTAAACTTCCGAACCCTTCCTAAATAAAAGAAAAAATTTTTAATTAAAGTATGTTAAGGACCAATTTTAAATTTTTTGAAATTTGAAAATGAAATTGGTTTCCCTAAAGGGGTAACATAAAACCGGGTTTCCCTAACAACAAAAAAAAGGAAGCCCCACCTGGGGAAATTTAAATTTTTTCTTAAAATTTCTCCCCGAAAAAAGTGGGTTTTAAAAAGGGAAAAAACGATTGTGCACTGGAGACAACAAAATGAAAATAAAATTTGAAAGAGGGAAGGGAAGAATCTGACAGGCTATTGGGAACAAGAGGTAGGGGACCCACTTTTTATCTCGTCTCCTTCATTCAATTAAATGGAACAGGGTCAAGCGCCCAAGGGGTTGATAGAGAACGGACCGAGGTGCAAACATTGCAGGACGCAGCGAGAGGTCACGGATGGTGGTAAATGCCCACTCCGAGTCAATCAACATATCTTCCTTCCTGATACCTCTTCTCTTCCTACAACGATCCGCTTCTACTTCCTACTACATCCACTGAGATGGCGCCCACGCAAAATGCAGAAACTAATTATAGACATGCCAGCAGATTAAAAATGTGAATTAAAAATAACCATTCAGCTGTAATATGAAAATCATAGTGTTTTTCACATTCCTCAAAGAAAACAACTAGCATCCTTCGCGGATACTAATAAATAAATATTGTACATTTTTCACTTGAATAAAGGATTTTAAGAAACCTCAAGATGAACAGTATTATTTGCACACACCGTGTAAAGAATTTTGAATGGCTTTAAAGAAATAATGATACTCCTTTTCTCTCTCTTTCCCAAACAAGTGAATTTTTTGTAAAAAAAAATGTGAATGGAATTAGATAATTTTTGCAATTTCTTTGGCTTGCGTAGCTTCAATACATTTTTTTTTATTAGTTAAAAAAAAGTTTCATTTTTAAACGTATCGAATGCAAGTTTGAGTTTTATGAATTACAAATATCGAAATGCTTAGCAAATTAAGTATTTTTCGTTGATTAATTTTTCCTGTGAAATGCATGCTGTAAAGGGAATTCGTTCGTAACGTTGTGTTTACAAACACTTAAATTAAACGGGGAAAAAATAAAGACACTCTATGACACAAAATCCATACCAGCAGTCTAAATATAATTTCATATCTTTTTCAATTTATTTTTATAGAAATGTGCCGATTTTCACATTTACGCAATATTGTGCAGCAGAGGTAAGTCAGACATTTCATTTAGAATATAAGCACTAACAAATTATTACTATCTACAAACATAGAAAGTCTTCAGACAGGCGGTTTTATTTACCCAACCAACTAACATTTGGACTAGTATTGTGGCAAAACTACTAAAATTAGACAATTAAAAATATTATTGAAGGACGATTATATAATTTGTGCTTTTAGCAGAAATATTATAGCAGGATCAATGGCGGCAAATTCAAATTATTAGTAATGCACTCCCTACGTACCTATGTTATTATATGTGTGAATGTGCTTAGACAATTAAAATTAATTAGAACGGTTGCCCAGAAAACTTTCAGCAATGAAATTAAATTCTTTAAAAATAAAATGAATTATCGCAAAAAGCCCCAATATCAATGCTCCGTAAAAGCCGCACACACATACGTAACTATAATAAAAACATCTAGAAGTTTTTCAAGATTTCTGTGTAAATCCTGTCGCAGGACAGAGTTCTGCAACTCGGACCTACTCCTTTAGCTGGACAGAGTTTTGCCTCATTAAACAATCGTCTAAGCTTTAAAAGTTGGAGTTACAACTTTAAGGTAAATTAATAATAAAATGTCTTTATTTTATAGCAAAACAAAAATGCATACTTTATTTTCTGAATTGAAACCAGAGATAAAAATAAACCTTCCTCAATAACATTAAAAATTCTGAATAAAAATCAGTAATGGGACAAAAATATAGCTTCGAATGTTAGTACAAAATATATTTTGTTTAAAAGGATACTTCATTTGAAAGAGAAGATTATGAAGTTTGGTTTAAGATAACAGTAAAATTAAATTTTAGTTATTCTGGGAATGTGTTTAGCACATTTTAATTACAAAAAATATGATAGCAGATGCAATTTCCAAAACTATTAGCTGAATAAAAATTAAGAATAGTATCAAGTTGAGGGGGAAATGAATCAGGTATTTTCACATGATTTTTTCAGAATACTTTATTTAACTTATTTCAATGTTCCATTCATTGAAAAATAATTTTAAATCCATTTTATCAAAGTCAAGTAGTATTGTTGTTTTATACGGTGATTAGAAATTAATGCAGAAACTTCTTAAGAGTTAAAATGCGTTTTCTGTGAACAACGTGTTCTTTTAAAACATGTTTTCGCTTTAATTGTCCAGTCGATTGATACATATTTTTTTTTTTTTTTTGAGTGGACCGTTTTAAGGACCGTTTTGAGAAACGTTTTATCGTTTCTGGAAAATTATTATAGGATGTCTTTTATATTTCACTACTGTCTTCGACTCACAAAGTTTCAATAGTTTTTTAAATTTCAGTGTTGTGACTTATGAACTTTTAAAAATTAATAACTTTGCTCCTCTCTAAATTTGACATTTCGTGATGTTTACAAACAACATGAACTGGAAATTTCAGTGTTTTGGGGATCATTGTTAAGCAAAATGTTATGTTTTTGTATTTATTGTTGCCGTACACAAAGAAAGAGGGAAAGGGATTCAACCAAGACCGTCTGAATCAATCTTTGGTTCAATCCCCATTGACCAATAGATTTTTAATTTTTACCATACAGATAGATTATTCCTCGGTGATTTCTTCTATGTTTTCTTTTTTTAAATGTGACCCCCTTTCCCCCTATAAGACAGGTCTATACACGCCACTATAACTTATGTACGATCCGAACTGTAATGGTTTACAGATAAATTAAAAATTATGGAAATAATAATGTAATGTCCACAAAGAATTATTTGCTAATTTAACCCTTTATCGACGCATTATGATTTACTGTAGTTTATTTTCATGCAATATACTTTTTTGGATCACTACATTGAAAATTAATGGATATATATAAACAAAATACTCAACTTTCGGAAATTTAATCCATTACAGCTAATTAATTAATTAAAGATATTCAACTGTAAAATTAATTATGTACAATGTTCACTTAAAACAAATAGTCAAATCGTTTTCTAAGGTCTTCATTAACATACAATAAAAATAAGACAGTTAAATTTTGTCATTAACTATTTTTTCAGGACAAAAATGATAACCTTCGTAATCCGCTGAAAACGCCGTTAGCTGAAAACGCACTTTCTGCTGTAAAACTATTCGCCTTTCCCGCTAAAATACTCATCATAGAACCCACGCTGCCATATATCTTGGAAGAGTGGATTTCAAAATTCATTCCTGCTAAACGTCAGAATATTCGTAAAAATGGTTATTCTATGTAATTTTAAATTGAGTGGTACTTATAAGTACCGTCGGTAGATAAAGGGTTAAAAATTAAAAACTTCTATAGAATTATTTTAAGCTATACGTAAGTTACGTAGTATGTTATTATAAGTTATTATAAGCATAGGTAGGCTAATTTAATTGCTGATATATTATATATCAAATATTTTTATTTATTCTCCTAATTATATGAAAAACAACTTAATTATAAAATCAAGTAATAAATTTAGAAATATGAATTCAACACAAAAGTATAGCTATAAAATATATTTGAGTGTAATATGTAGAAATAAGAATTCCTTTGACTTCTTCATTTAATACAAGTGATAAATTAAAATCAACGACTTAATTTTTACTCCTTCTTTATGCGTTTTACGAAAGAATATTTTTAGCATTTCGACTCAGGTGATTGCTTGCCTGTACCTAAACAGGTGCAAGGAAAATATTACCCGAACTTGTAGGAGGTAAGTCCTAGTGACCTCTTTTAAAGCGAACAGCTGTTCAAAATCTGTTCGGAAAGACTGAGTCAGCGACCTTCTTCTAGTACTTTTAGTTTGTTCGAAAAATGAGAAGTGTTAAAAGAGAACTTAGAGCATAAATGAATTCATTTTTCTCACATATATATATATATATGAATGAATATTAAATTTCATTCATTTACAAATCTGAAATTGAACTTCAATGAACCCTTTTCATCCGGTGTTTCAACTTGCTCAACTATCAATCGTTTGTTTTTCGGACGAAAATGGTTCTCGATTACAGAAAACTGCGTTGATTTTTATATAAACGTCGATAAATAAAGACGCAGCTTCATTTATATTTCTAAAAAATGTTAAAATGAAATTAACAAGTGAAGTGTTTCGAAAATATTCAAGATTAAGCGGGTATTGATGCAGGAATCTTGAAAAAAAAAAAAAACCGAATTGAAATACTACATTTCTTGGTAAAATTCTTAAAACTATATATATATGTATATACACACACACAAAATTTGAATTCTTAACAGTAGAGTAGCTATTGAATCCTTAGATTTCAAAAGGAATAAAATTTTATTAAGAAATGGTTAGGAAAATGAAATTTTTAACTAAAACAGCACAAATGAATTAAAAATTATTGATTTTAGAAATTAAAATTTATTTTCCAAACATTTTGAAAATACAATTATGTTTTCTGTCAAGATTGCTACAGCAGCAGAATTAAAAAGAGCATTCATAAAAGTTGTAAGTTTAGTATTTTTATTTTCGTTTTCCATTTTTATTCAGGAAGACATTTATATTCAGTTAGCTTAAAATTTTGACTGATTTTACATTTATCTTTAAGTTCATTTTGTTACAAACAATCTGTTGCAAATTTACCGACGGATTCTACTAGATTGTTGCTAAGCGTTTAGCACAAATAAGGTTATAAGGCACAAATTCAAGTCTCATCCAAACACATTATACACTAATTTTATAACAACATGAATGTAATTTGGTTTGTTAACGAAACAGTAGTATATTTTAAAGGGTACACTCTAAAGCTACCTTAAGTTCTTTTATGACCTGGGTATATTTTATAAATTTCACATGACAAGTATTATATATATAAAAGTCTGTAACTATCAAAGTCTGTAAAGTCTCTAAAAGTCTAACTTCTTGAAATTTTTTTGAAAAAATGATATAAAATAAATCAAAAACTAGTTTTTTCCATATGTAAATGTTATTTTTACCATATTATAACAAATAAGCATGATAGGAGTCACATGGCAATGAAATGACAGCGGTATAGTCGGAGCAAGTTTGATTACTGTTATGATCCATATGTAAGTTTTAATTTGTGTTAAAATTACAGTAGAATTCGCGCAAGAGCTAAGGTGACGGATATAATGCGGGATCACGATTAAATGACGAGGATGGTATCTGGATTTAGTGACATATATAACTACCCTCCCCCATTAGACCAACAAATTTTCAATGTTTAGCATGGAGAGTACGCCTTGAGATTTTCACCTGCAGATTTTTCAGAATATCTCTCCCCTAAAGAGATGCATATACACCTGCCTGGATTGGGGTTTTCATTTTCATAACTTTTACATCGCCCGGCACGAGGAACATAACTCAGTTCCATTTGATAAGTATAATTCTTATTATTCCAAACTATAGATCTTTGATGGAACCAAGACTCGAACTTAAGACTCGATGCCCTAAAAATAAAATAATGTCCACTAGACTACTACGAATCCCAGTTACATGGAAGGTACTTATAGCTTTGACAAGAAATTTTCGAATTATGCTTATTAATTTCATATGCGTCGACAGATAGATATCTATCCCCAAAATATTATAATTCTTTATTTTTTTAGTACAATGCGTTGAATTAAAAGGTTAAAATTTTATTTCGTGGGGAAAAAAAAATTGAAATTTTTATTTTATTTTAATTGTATAAAAAAAAACCAAAGAGACCAAACAATAAATTAAAATAATTCTTTTTGTTCTTCAGTCATCCGATCAATAGACACACCTCAATTATTTGTCTTGTGATATACATTGATATTCAAAATACATATCTATTGTATACTTAAATATTTATATCATACATACAAATGGTGTTGCCAAGCGAGTTACAAATTCTTTCAGGCATAATATATATTTAAATGGTATTGAAACATCCCTCACAAGAAATAATTGCCAATGAAATTCACCTGGTCAAGTTTTGACAATTTAACATAGTTAGACATCTTTACATTTATTGAAAGACACAATGCAAAAAAGTCAAAAGGGTAGAATCAAGGGTATCTATTTATGAAGTTCTAACTGTGCGTTTTATTTTTAATATAACATGCATTTTTGCGAATTGTCATTTGTATATATATTTTCCCCAAACTCATACCGAGAAAAATCAACATTCAGTATCATCCCTTAAAAAGTAAACTATGAGATATTTCAGAATATAATAAAGAATCATGTCTATAATAAATAATTAATATATTCTGTAATTTAATGTAGAGAGGGGATTATTTTTATAGTTTCTAAAGTTAAGCAATGCGTAATTCTCTTAACACACAAACATTCAGCAGAAAACATTAAAATAGTAAGGACAAATTAAGAAAAAAATTTTTTGAAGCAACTTACCATGAGCTTTAAAGCACCGTACGGCGTTTGATTTTCCAACGCGTTGCAGTTTGTTCTGTTTTTTGTATAAGTCCCATATATAATCCGACACAGTGGTGCTGTTGTCCGCGGTCTTCGGCCTGCTCTGTAAGCCGAACATCTCGAGGAGACGTTTTTCGACAGCTTCGGCCAGTTCTTTATTCTGGGCGGTCTTATAATTTTTCCGTAGCTCCGCTGCCGCCAGCTTCACGTGGACTCCCGCGACAACGAAGGCAAGAAGCAGCAGCGCCCAAATGCGCTGTCGCATGGTCAGGAACCTGGAGGAAAAAGACTGGATATTAAAACAAAACACACGCACACACTCTCTCTCTCTAGATTATTTGACATAGAATTTCTACAATATTCTTATAAAATGAAACATTCATGGATCTCGAGGTTTTAAATTTTGAAATTATCACACTATTCAATACGAATGAATAAGTGCATTTGAAAAACGAAAGGGGAAATAAAAGCTATAAAAACAACAACTAACTGGCTACTTTCTTCTGTTTTCATTTTGGAATACTGGATCAATTTTGGCAATCCTTACCTGCCGTGTAGAAAAGCTGGTGAACATTAAATTTGTCGGGATCAAAGTTACCACGTTGGCGTGGTGAGGAAGTTTAGAGAGTGGGTTGTTAGCTCAGGTGGCCTTCTTTTTACTAGATCGTGGTTTAAAATTAAGGTATCCGCGTCGACAATAGTTCTCGTGTTGTCTTGAAGTGCAATGTTAATAAATAATCAAGTAATCAATTTAGCCATCTGTTCTAAATTATTCGAATTAGAAAATTATATTACTTTAGAAAGATGGTGGAGAAGCAACTGTAAGAATGTAAAGAGTATTAAAACAAACCAAAGCTGAAAGCTAAGGGCTCCCACTTCTGTATGAATCGAAATCAACTAATAAGACAAATATTTGCAATGGAAATATTCTTTATAGTTTCTGCGAAACTGTTGGGCCAGTTTCACTGAGAGGAATAACATATTTGATTTCGGAAAAATTGAATCAAAATCGAAATCAAATTAACAGACTCCTTCCAAAGTTCCTTCAAAGAAAACATTGTTTCAACTAGTTAAATGACCGACTTTTTGAAGACTTTTTTTATTGATTTAGGTATCAACGTAACATGAATTAGATTTCGTTTCGATTTGAGCTAAGATCCTACTGTTTTTTCTTTCTTAAAAACTCATGGTCCGTTTGAATCAGAATGAAAAAATAATTTTTTAAAAACATATTTTTATTCATTTATTTTTCATGTAAGCAAAAGTAACTCGGAATATGAAAAAATGATCAATCGAAAATAGTCAGTGTTTTGTGTTCACATTTACTTCTTTAGAAATATACTTCCTCTTTTATATTCCTCTATAAAATAATTTATTTTAACAATGCGGTAGTCAGTTATTAATTACACATTTTGTGTGCAATATATTATTTTTTTAATAGGGATTTATTTTTCACGTATACATCTATTATTGCCCCCCTTCCCGAAAGTTAAATACAGTCGAACTCCGATTTAACAAATTCATCGGGACCGCACATTTTGTTCCTTAAATCAGGGTCATTGGTTATATAAGGGTTCAATCAAATCACAGGTTTTATACACGAAATTCTAGAATAAGCAACTACACAAGAAAATATTCCTGGTAATAAATTTTACACTTTTTATTCAGCAAATAAAAATTCTGTTAGCGAATCATTATGCACCAGTTAATTAGAAATTTTTAAATACTGACAAAAATAAATGTTTGACAATCTTTTTGATTCCTGATTCGAAAAAGTTGTTTTTTTTTCGACTTTATGTAAAAAAGAATATACTGCGTCACTTACATCCTACTGCATGAGGTACGTTCGCACAGTTTCTAAACCATGTAAAGCATTAGAAAATGTAACAGTTTTGATAGTTTTATAATCAGTTTCTGAATCGGAATCGCTATTCGTTGGCTCTGACAAATACACAATTTACTGAACTTCAGTTGCACAGGTAGGCAGTTTGTCATCAAATATAACATAATAGTTAAAATCTTAAAATATCCCTTGCGTTGTGGAGTGGGATGAGATAAGAAAGAAGTTTCCAGCCCTATTCAAAACCCACACGTTAAGTCACCTGTAAAGTCTAATAATGGTCTGCATTCTCTTTCCCGTCGAAATTTGCAACTTACAAGAAAAAATCTTTTTTCTGTTCGGGACACAAAAGATGCCATTTGGAAGGAAAAAAAAATCCAGGTTTTTTTCCGATTTAAACAAATAAATAAAAAAAATTTAGATGTTGAAAAAATTCGTTAATTCGGTGTTTATTATTCGTTAAATAGGGGGTTTTGCCTTCATTTGAATCAGAGAAAGAGAAAAATTCATTAAATTACAAAATTCATTAAAACGGGGTCCGACTGTATTCAAATTACATTAAAATAATCACACAAATGTTAATAAAGTAATAATTCATACATTTGAATTACGATGAAAAGACTAGGAGAGCAATGGAACTGGTATTTTTTATTCAAGTTTCTACAAGACGTCAAGAGAACTTGCAGGATTTCCCTGATTTGTCTCTCAGTTGATAATAACAAGCAGTCCTGATTATTTCAAATGTGTGTTGGGTGGAACCGAGAGTCGAATCCACGTCTCAAAGATCACGATCAGGAATTTCAGACTATAACTATTGAGCTACCATTGCCAAACCAGAATTAAAATAACTAAGTACGTTGATCTGCTCTTCTACCACGTATCGGAAATTCGAAATGCAACCTAAGACACACAATCTAGGATTCATAATAAAAGAAGATTCTCTTATACAGGGGTGTCCAACCCAAATGACCTTGCGGGTCACTTCGGAAAAACATTACAATCTCGGGGGCCGCACATAAAAATATGCACCTTTATATCAGATTTGGAAACAAAAAATCATTTACCGTAGTGAAAATTTAAAACAGAATGAATTATTTTTATTGTTGTCATTATTTTTCGTGTATACAGACATAGATAATATAATAATGTTTATATAATACAATAATGCAATGATCAAATAATGTTTAAAATATTACAGTTGCTATTTTCTTGAAAATTACGGTTTTCCTTTTGAATTGATTTTTCATTACTCATTGTTGAAATTTGATTGTGCTGTCATTGGCAAACGATTAAGTATACATTACCCTTTATCTTAACAGTCCTGGATATATTTTTTTTAACTGTAAGAAACATCTCTGACTGCCTCTTGCTTTTTGGGCACTCCAAGCCGAAAGGGAGGAGGAGAAATGAAAGTCGCACACACAGAGAATCATGTGCCATCCATAGTAAGGGATATGCATCATGCAATTCGAAATTTATTAAAAAAAGTAATTTACTATAGTAAAATCCAATGTAAACCGTTTGATAAAATATAAATCTATTTTAATCTGAAGGACATTTCTATTACCAAAAAGGATTTATGTTAAAACAAGAACAGGTAACGGGCAAATACATTGTAGATTTATATACATAAATTTCCCCTCAAATAAATTACAAAATGAAAAAAACTTCAAAAATGTGATACTTAAAATTTTTTAAAAAGAGTCGGCGGGCCGTGTGTTGGACACCCCTGCTCTTATACATGAAGATTAGAATTAAACGATAGCCTATTCGATAGTGTTTAAGAGAAATCGTTTCGTTTCTGAGAAATGACATAAAAATTAAGGAAATTCCTTGCAGGTTAACTATTGTCAAAGTATCCACTGAAGTAAAAAAATGCTATGATTTTGATTTAACCTATAGTTATTTAATTAAAGTGTTAAAAAAAAAAAAAATTGCAGCTATTACGAAGAAGCAGAGTCTGAGAAAATGTTTTATATATAAGTTACACCGATAAAAAAAAAACTTTACATCTAGAAGAGAATAAACTTTTTTTAAAAAAAAAGTTTTTTTGCCACGAGACTTATGAAATAAGAAAAACGGAGATTATAAAGTATCAATTAAAAACAAGTAATATAAAAAAAAATTAAGTCAATTCCTACTTAGATCAACAAAGAAAAATTTTATTTTAGCTACATTTTAAAAAATAGTTACAATTAATATAATATGTATATACATATGAAAGAATCATAACATTAAGTGGTAATTAATTTTTATTAATTATCATTAAAGTATCGTAT
>BMAV01006749.1:155795-167404 GCA_019973955.1 Trichonephila inaurata madagascariensis
TATTTTTAACGCCTAAATTGAGAAAATGTTAATATAAAATAAATAAATGTAATAAATCTCCAAGTAGGAAGAGATATTTTTGAAGATATGATCAACCTACAATTCAATTCACATAGAGATTTGAGACAACCACTATACTTTTTTAAGATTTTACACTTCATCCTGCTTCCTTCTAGAAGCATCTAATATTTTCAATAGGAAGATTCGTCAGCACTCTGCAATTTTCATTCACAGACATAAGCGCAATTTTTCGACAAAATTAATTTGAGAGTAGCACGCATATCTGCAGCTAAAAGATTCATAGTAGCCAATCGAAATTGCATCATCGCATCTAATGGAACATTTTTCAGTAGCCGGAGCAGAAAGAATTGCTTTTGCATTCGAGTGCAGAATCGCAACCTTGAGGAATTTAATTTCAATCACGTTCTTTCCTAATAGGACCAAAGGCGCCTCTCTCCGACAATCTCGGAACGCCCCGTTTCATCGACTTTTATTAATTCCCGCCATTAATTTCGAAATGATTGAATTCCTTGCCCGAAGATACCCCGAGCCATGTTCCCACGTGTATTATCAACTCCTTACGTCCGGAGACGAGCTTCAGTGCCCCCGAAAAGAATTAATACAGAACTGAATAAAATTTAATAAGTAATTCTGTAACTATGCCTTCGGAGTAACTATGCCCTTCAAGTCTTTAATAAGAATTATTGTAATGCATTGGAATATATATATATATATATATATATATATAAATAAATATAAATTGTGCTTAAATAGAGAGAGAGAGAGAGAGAGATTGGAAATAAAAATTTCACACTTCCTCTCTTAAGCGTAATTTTATTCTGAAATTGTAAAATAAAATTCGACTCAATAGGAAAATAAGACATTTAAATAAATTATCTGAAACACGGAAAATATTTTTGCATCTGTATTATGATTTCTTAACATAAGAAATTTTAATGCAGAGAATCATACGTTTTAAATTTTTATAAAAGCATTTAATTAAAAATTTAAATTTAATTAAAGCATTAATTTTTATAAAGCTATTGCATTTTTAATTTTAAAAATAAGCCTAGCATTAGATTATTTTCCTTGTTATTGAGTGAATATCTGTGGAAATACAAGAAAAGCATATGATTATTTCTAACGTCCGTTTGTTTCAAAATAAGAAAACATGAGTTTTTCTACTTATAATATGTAAATTCTAATACATAATTTTTTCTTAATTTTAAGAAAAATTCATAAAGTCTATTCTGATTTTTTTTAAAAAAAATTTTATTGAAAAATATTATGTACAGCTGCTATAATTTGTCGATATCAAATTTTAAATTTAAAAATGCATAAGAATTCGTTCTTATCGTTGATTTTATTTCTGTATCCCTCTATTTATACTTGAAGAAGAAAAAATCTTCCTTTAAAAACACCCCTACACACAAAAAAATCTCATTTTAACAAAGAAAAGCTAGTTAATTCTTCAAAAACTGATTTAATAATTAACAGATTTATCAAAAAAAAAAGCAATCAAATGTTTTTTTCCGAACAGTTAGTTCTTTGTGGCTGTGTTAACCGAATGGTCATGGCCGCAAACTCAGGATTTGTGTCATTTCCGTCGAGTTGTAGGTTCGGGTCCTGGTACTACAAAACACCCGCCATATAGAAAGGTTGCCCACATGAAATTCGTCGAAATTCAATATTCTCAAGGCTAGCTTGTAGTAAAAGTTTGGAGAATGGGTCGCGTTAGCTGACATAGATCTCTCAGACCCACGATGTCCACCTCCAATGGATATCATCACATGTTAACAGAGGTAATGAGATCGCTGCAGTGGCGTAACGGAGATGATTAGCCCCACCCCCTGCAAAGTCAGGTTTTGGGCCCCCTGGAACCCTGCCCCTCTCTTGCAATACGGGGGTGTATGTTTCGCCACTGGATCGCTGACAGACTGGCCAAAGAGGGTAGTGAGAATGAAATGGCTACTGGCATTTCGCTCACTTATCAAGAACTATTCTCTAATGCAAGATCTAAGCTAAATTCAATATGGCGAATTCCACCAACTCATCAATCATACGCTGGAACATCCCGGTGCTCTCTGTTGGAAATCAAATGTGACAGTGGCTCCCAGACTACTCTGGCTAGATTAACAAATGACCACTTAAAATGTCTTTCCTTTGAAAGTGGCAGAAAATCCACCCCACTTGTAAGAAACGTTTTGACCATCCAGCTTCACCGGATTACTTTCTGAGATGTATTGGACCTTCTAAGGGGGACTTAACATCATATCCCCTTATTATTATAGATTTTTTGGTGGTCACACACATGTCAGATCGCTCGAGGATAAGAAACAACAACAAAAGTTTGGATAATGGGTCGTCAACTGAGGTATTATCTTTAGCACTTGGCCGAGGCTCAAAATTATGAGGTCTGTCGCGAATATCCCTCGAGTATGCCGTCAATAAAAAATCATCCTAGCAGTTCTTTATGGCTTAAAAGGTTATCGAATCAGTACACTTGGCAGGAAAAATAATTATAATGAGTTTCGGCCAATGAATGTAATAAAGTGGTATTCCATTAATGTTTTTAAAACCAATTCATTCAAAACCTGAAAGTGAAGAAATTATGAATTCAATTTTGTTAATTAAAATAAATAAATATAAAAAGGTTTAAAAAAATGCTGCACCTTGCATCCGTTTCGTACATCATGCCATTTTTTCCTTATTCATAGTAAAGATTAGAAATAATTATTGACTTCATTCCGACTGATAACCGTTATATCTCGAGAAAGGAGCATGCACGATAAATTGAAGGGAGGTGACACATATAATTTATATGGCTAAACAATAAATACTCCTTTTATAATCTTGGTCCAGAATATTCAGTCAACTTTTGATGTTCAAATATTTATACATTACACTGGGATTCAGACATCATTCACTAACATTAATCTTGAGCATCCCTTCTAATGTATACGTAATAATATATAGTCAAGATATTTCCTGATATTAATATACAGTGTCAGCAGTTGTGAACGAACATAATTTTATATTATAACGAAAAGGAAAATAGGTAGCTCGAGAAACTTCTTGACTCTTTCAGGTCCTGGGCTCCTATGGAAAAGTAGACCCTACCTGAGATCTTTAAAAATATAGACAGTATATATCATGCATTGTTAAATACTCGTTCAAATGGTAATTTGAAATAAATAAATGTTTACGACTCACAATCTAAAAACCTAGGCACTAATCGGCTCGACCGACGGCCTCATTTTGACTAAATCAGTTGAATGATTGTTTATGGTATTAGGCCTAGGCTTAGACACATGGACAATGGTCATCACGTGATAATATAGTCTTACCACATTTGCCAGTTGATGTGCATTTTTAAATTACATATTTTTCGGAAAATATGTACGGGAATAATATTTGACCATAAAAATTATGCGGATCATGATCTTAAGACAGTGTCGAGAACGAAACGAGGCCTTGGGCCCGGGCCCAAATGGTCCATGCTTTAAGACGTTCCTGGGTAGCTCTGATATCTACTTGTCATATTATGATCAAATATTGTGTTTAATCCTGCCCAAGAGATAATTCTTAAGAATTATTTTGAAATAAGTTTTATTTCAAGTTTAGCATCTGCCCCTTACACACATTTTGAAAAGTATCAACTTTTTACCAATTAGTTATTCACAGTTTTACATCAGATTAATTTGATTTGATCTGATTTTAATTTGCGTCGCACTATGCAACAACTTCCAAACTTCATACCGCGCCACGCGAAGACTTTCGGTTTTGACAGCTTTAACGTGCATCAACCGCTCTATACACAGTGGGTCCTTAGTCGCACAAAGACTCCGACATCACGTTAACAACCTTTCGACTACCGCAGTCTGTCTTTATCGGATACAGTGAAATACGTTTAAATCGAAAACGCTTAAGACGAAATATCGTTTAACACTAAATAATACAACGATCCCGACAAACTACACTGCATTTTCATGCTCTTTTTTTCACTTCACACGAAATAAAAGCCGCTTAACACGAAAAAATTTCGCTTCTAGCAATGAACAAAATACGGAAAATGCCAGCCACGCAGACTAGATTTAAGAGGGGTATGAAATGAAAGAGAGATCGTTTCACATGCTTCGTAGAAACTAGGCTAGCTTTGCTTTGAAATACCCTTGGAATAGCCTGTGATGCGGGTCAGTTTTGTTTATCTTAGCTACTTTTACTCCCATTCCTACAAACATCCCACAAAAACATACAATCTCTCCACAGTTGGCTTTGAAAAACGGTGACGAGTGTATAAAAGTGCTAGTAAAAATCAGTGAGTTTGGTTCACATTTTTTTTCTATTTCTGAAGAGTATTTTTGTAAACACAACGGCAAAAAGCTCAGGAGTAAAGCAAACTACTATTTCGCTTAAAAGGAAGATGGAGCCTCTTAAGGCTGTTGATCAAAAACAGACGAAAGATTTTGGTATTGCTAGCTCAACTTCATCAATAATTATTTTAAAAAGACAGCATATTACGGAAATGTTTGAACCGTTTTTATTAAATACATGCATGCGTTTTTATTAAATATATGTTTTTTGTTTTTTCTTGCAATATTCTTTAACACGAAAGAATATTTTGATCCCCCTCAGTTTCGTGTTAAACGATTTTCACTGTTCTATATTACTTTAAAAACTGATTACCATAACACTTCGCAATTTGTTTTTTTAAATAAACAAGATTTTTTGAGCCAGCATTAAATGCTTTTAAGTATATTAATAAATACATGCATTAAAAGAGAGATTAATTGATAAAAAATAGGAAACTCCGAACCCAAAACAGTGAAACAAGAATTATTTCCCAGTGAAATAAAGCAGAATGTAAAAATGCATTTAATTAGGAAGTACGATAAAATCAGATTCAGGATAAAATTTATGAAAAAAAAAAATTAAAAAAGAAACTCAACAATAATTCGAATGTAATTTAGTGGGCTGTAATTTTTATTAATACGCTCATTAAATTTTTTTTTTTTTTTTTTTTTCGTTTGATATGCGTTTCTGCTGATTGGAATCTTTAAACCAGTTGGAACCGCACTGAAGCGGAAGAATCATTGTAATCGATTTTTTTTCCATCGAACGTATTCATTGAAACCGTCATACATTGAATCGTTAGTTAATATCGATAATAACCGATGAGTTTCGATTAAAAAGTGACGAAAATACGGCGCCGGTCGGTTTGTTACGTGACCAAAATTTTGTGAGCGGTAGCTCAAGGTTGTGTAGCATTCATATCGAGTTTGTGTCGCGCCGGTGGGACCAGTCGTATGTTTCTCACACAACCTCTCGCATGACACCCTCAAAAATGACTATTTGTCAAAAATTAGCATAGCAGTTACAAAAACGAGAAAGGCTTTGTCATAACAATCCACCCTGCATTCCACTGGAGGTATTTGTACAAAGGATCAGGTAAATGCTTGCGCGGAGGCGACTCAAAAATTTTTTTTGCTAATGAACTCCGTCAGGTGTTGGAATGTAAAGACTTATTTCTCAATAGAATTTTTGTGAGTAGTTCGAAGAGATTTAGTTTTCCTAACATTCAATAACAGTCAGGGAAAATCGCTGAACTCGAAACTGAAAGGACTGAAATATTTTTTGCGTGTTAAAAGAATTTCGTGTTAAAAAATATTAAAAAAAAAAAAAAAAAGTATCAACAAAATAATACAATTTACTTTATTTCCATAGATATGTATATATGCATATATTTAATAATAATCTAAGAAATGAAAACATTCACAAGAACTTAAAGGAGTTCAAAATTCTAAATTTTCAAATTTTATGAAAAACAAAACACATTTGATGAGTTTTTGGAAAATAATCTGTTATTTTTCTCTGTATTGTCTCTTTTAGCATCAAATTGTTAACAAATTGTTCGATGTCGTCCTTCTTGTTATTAATTTCACCATTAGAATATGCGTCTAAATAACTATGCTTACTTTTCATGATGTTCCTCATTTCGGATGATGTGAGAACAGGCGCTGCATTGTTTATTTCATTTTTTTTTAGTCGGAATCTGCACTAATGCTATTTTTTGAGCTTTAAACAAACTCCAAAATGTCTTTGTCTGCCATAACTTGGGCTGCATACACATTATCATCATCTACTGCAATGGATTCTTTCGATGGTAAGTAGGAGAGTTCAATCCGACTGGTGTTTTCCGAATTTTGTTCATTCCCAGGAGAAAAGTATTTTCGTGCTAAGCGATTTTTGTTTCATGTTAAGAGGGGGAAAATGCATGAAAATACACAGTAGTTTGTCATGACCGATGTATTACTTCGTGTTCACCAATATTTCATCTTGAGCGTTTTCGCATTAAAAGTAATTCACTGTATGTGGATGTATGTGTAATCCATTGTATGGATTCAATATCTGATTTAAGATTCATTTTGGGAAATAGCACACGCACGGAGAGAGATCAAAAATAACTTTTGATTACTGAGAGAATACTTTCTTCTCTTTTCTGTCTGCCCATATATAAATATAAAATATAGAGTTTCCTCATTTTTCAAATGAGCTTCACTCGGATGAACGGGATGGCCGCGGTAGCCCAGCGGTCTCGTGACGAACGTGTCATGAGTTCGAGCCTTAATGCCACTACAGACCCGCCGGTTGGATTGACTGATGCACATTAAACCAATCGTGGGACTTTGGCATGGCGTGGAAGTTAGGAGAATGGGTACCATCCTCGTCTTTTGAGCGTGGTTCAAAATGACGAGGTCGTTGCCAATAATCTCGTGTTGCTTTATAATGCAACGTAAACAAAACACTCACTAAATCTGATTAATGAATTACAGGTTGATTTATTTTTAAAAGGGGGGATAAAATTGCTTATACAACACTCACTCATAAGAATCAATGCATATGTATAAACACTTAACTCAGTGGCGCAGCAGCCAATAAGGGCCAAAGCCTACTGTGCCCAACTCAAAATTCGTGACCTTGGGCGCTGAGGTGTATGAGCAGATGTTCCGGTCAGGTGGTCAGTCTGACGCGAAAACCCCCAGTGCTTAGTCCCCAATCAAGCTTGGTATTCATTTATCGACCCACTGAAGGGATGAAAGGCTGAGTCAATCTTGACATATGTATATATAATTAATATAATTTTAAAAAATACATAATATGCATGTTATATGAAAATATGCATGTTATATACTCTATTGTACATACCGTAAGCAATAATACTTGTGACAATATGAAACTGCAGAATGTTTTTGTAGTTGGAGGATCGATATACGCAAGTCGGCAAAAAGTAATTGTTTTAAGATAAGTCTAGTTAATAACATTTATGTGTAAATTTTGAGAACCGGATTTTGTTCCTAAAAATGTACGCTTCATAAACATTTTAATAGCAAAATTCTTATCGGGGTGTTTTTAGGTAAAGCTATTTTAAAAAATGGTAACTGAATTGAGAGAAATTTTAAAGTGTTTCTCATTGTACGCGCAATTTTACTTATGTTATTCATACTTTTTCGATATGGAATCTTAGCAGTGTTTCGATTAATGCTTCCATCATAAAATAACAAACGGAAAAAAAATTGCAGAAAATATTATACATTTTACTCTTAAGACTCATTTATAGTTTATTTTCCCTTATTTTTCATTTAGAAGCTACACAAGCGTTATTGATGACGAACTTAGCAATGAAATGACAGCAACGAAATCTGAGCTTACGGCCCCTCTCCAAATATCCACATCGCTCTAATTAAGGACTTTAAAAGCTTCGACAGATGTAACGTGCTGTAACCCCTCTACGCCAAGGGTGTCAAACTCAAAGGCTAACTTGGGCCAAACAAACAAGGTTTAACTTAGGTGGACCGCAAAAAAAAAAATCAATATTCATAGAAACGTAGGTTTATTTCGAATAACACTTAAATATGTATATAAGCGAACAAGAAAAATTTAATCTTTAGGTCCTGACGACATCTATTTTCTGCTACAAGCTTTCCTATTTTGTCAAAAATTTTGATTTTCTATTATATATTATTGTTTGCCGATATACTGGCCAGGCCGCGAATTTGAAACCCTTATTTTATACAGATCTTTAGAGGCACCAAGACTTGAATGCACGATTCAATAGAAACAGTGTATGTTACGCGCGCGCGAGTCCCTTCTCAACATAATCACTCACATACTGTGGCTTTTTAGAATGTAAACTTTTGTATTCCGTATTTTAAAAATATCCCGCACAAAATATTAAATTGAAATTAGAAGAGTTTGGGGTAGGGGAATATGTCTCAGGCCACAGCATTTGAAAGGCACCCAACCAGTAGCGCACAAAGAACTTTCCAAGAGGGGTGGGGGGTCCAGGGTCGAAAGTCCACCATTCTTGTACCATGCTCCTTTTGGTTTTGTCGATTTGGGGGAACAAAAAACAGTAAAAAACTAATTATTGAATAAATAATTATTATTAATTAATTAAATTAATCATTAAAACAAATATTTAATTAAATTTTACGTATTATATACTTAAATTTATAATCAATCTGGAAAAAAAATCAAGGGTTTTGGGGGGTCCGAACCCCTAGGACACCCCCCTTGTGTGCGCCACTGCACACCCAACTGAAGTTTAATAATTACGAATTAAATTCAAAATGTAACATTCTGAATTCGATATATATATATATTTTAATAATTGTATATTAAGTTCATAAGGCCCAGTGGTCGAATGGTAGCGTATCGCGCTTCCACACTTCAGGTCTGGGTTCTATTCCAGAGCTGGGCAAGGTCAACTTAGCCTTTCATCCTTACCGCAGTGGGACGATAAATGAGTACCAAGCTTGCTTGTTGACTAATACACTAGAAGTCTTGCTTCAGACTGACCACCTGATTGGGACATCTGCTCATGCACCTCAGCTCCCAATGGTCACATACACTCGGAAGGGTATAGCAGGCCCTGGCCCTCATGGGCTGTTGCGCCACTGAGTTTGAGTTTGAGCATTAAGTTCATATGTATGATCGTTTCTTGATTTGTCCTTTTCCGTTATTCAATTCTTTCATCAAAATATCACTAGTGTTTTGATTAATATACATTTTTCATTCCTTTTATGCCTAAAAATTTGCCACGAAATGTGGGGTTCTAAAACCGAAATATTTCCAGCTATGTGTGACGGGACCCTTTACAGCTCACTCTTTCTCCGGAGGGAACGCGTGAATAGACTTCGTTCATCGAGAGCTGAAAACTTTTAGCTACATTTCTAAATGAAAATAAGGCGAATCTCTGTCGAAGTTTTTTTTTTTTTAATTATAAAAGAAAATGTTAAATACTTCAGAATGTGTGAAGACACTATTTTAATTTTTCGGATCAAGCTAAACATGAACACACGTAAAATTAGCAATTGTAAAGAATTACTCATATTTTGCAAGATAATATAAGAAGATTTAAGAATTTTAAGAACGATCGTGATTAGCACTAAATTTAACATGCAAGAAAACATTAAAAATGATACAAATGAACACAGGTAAATAATTATTCGTTATTGGTAAGAAGAATAAAGTTTTTTTTGATTGCCAGTGACAAAAAAACTGCATTAATAAACATGAAAGGTTGTGACAAAAAGTGATCAATCAAATTCCCCTCTGGTAAAAATAGTATGAAATAGTATTTTCCTAATTTAGAAATATCTTTTTAATCTCCAAGAGACAAAACAAAACAAAAAGATACTTAGTTCATCTTATTCTTGTAACCAAACTTATACTGGTAACAAAAGTTTTAGGTGCATAGTTAAAGGCTGTCACTTGAGCATTCTTCAAAGCTTTATTGTAATCATAAAGGAAAACACATTTAAAGTACATATATAGATAAATAAATACACATACAGGACTTATAATTAAATGAAAATAACGTTACAAAAAAAAAATAGTTCCATTGTATAAAAGAATGAAAATAAAATAGCCTCTCTTAAATGCTATAGAACTTCTCGAAGCATCACACACTTTTTATATTTAAAAAAGATAGATTAACATAAAAAACAAAAGTTATTGGGGAAAAAATTCAATTGCTTTAAGAAAAACTATTTTTTAATTTCTTTCAAGAAACCGTGAGTTTTGCGCAATTCATCGCTGAAAGACGTACCTGAGCTACCATTTATCATTATAAATGCATTCCATAGATTTGACTTTACAAGACAAAAGGTATATTTTTGAATGATATGAAACTTTAATCATTAAAATCTAAAAATTATCAAAATTTGTAGTAAAAGAGTACCGCGAGTGATATTCTTTAAGTTGTTTTCCAAACATCCCACCTGTTAAGAAATCCTAAGCAAAAAAATGCCATGATCGATCGTTTATTAACTTCTCACACCATAACTCTTGGCAACGGCGGATCTCGTAATTTTATACCGCGGTTAAGTAGCCCTGTTACCCCTGTCTAAACTACCACATCCAGCCAACGTGAGAACTTTATTTAACCTTCGACCTTACGTGATGGGTTAAGAAACGGTAAAAACCTGCTGCAAAAATTTTTCCAAGCAAGCCCCAGCTTTCAACAGAAAAATTTATATCTGAGCCGATTTCTTAGAAAGGGGTGTAGGTTCATTTTTGACGAAAAGTTAATTATTATAACATTAAATTCAATCAGCTGTGAGCTTTTCCTCTATGAATAGTTCGCCAGAAAATTCTTCAAAATTTTTATCATTTTGTCAATAGAAATTTAAGCAGTTAATGAAATTACAAACATAATTACCATAAAATCCGGCGTATAACGCGCACCTCTACTTTCAAGCTGCAATTTTTAATTTTTAGGTATATTCGCCGTCAGTGGCGCACACAAGGAAGGGGGGTCCTGGGGGGTCTGAACCCCCACCAAAGCCCTTGATTTTTTTCCGATTGATTATAATGCTAAGTAAAAAGTACGTAAAATTTAATTAGTATTTGTTATTAATGATTAATTTTATTAATTAATGCTAATTATTGATTCAATAATTAGGTTTTTACTGTGTTTTGTTCCCGAAAATCGACAAAATCAAAAGGAACATGATACAAGAATGGTGAACTTTCGACCCCGGCTCCCCTTCCCCCTTGAAAAATTCCTGTGTGCGCTGCTGTTCGCCGTATAACGCGCACCCCGTTTTTACGAAGATATCTGAAGTGTACGTGCGCATCGCTCTTATGTTTTGAATTCATATAATCGAGGTATTATCCCAGGCTTTTGAAAAAAATATTATGCTTCTAGAACTACAACCCTTTAAGTTCATAAGGAATGTGTGTGTCATTTCTTTTAAATAAGCAGTATTTTGATTTATGTAGAAGTTTAATTTTTTTCTATTCTCATCTTTTATTTTTAGAAGCTCTAATTTTTTTACATCCGGAGTATAACGCGCACCCATAAAATTCGATCTTATTTTTTGCGTTAAAAATGCGCGTTATTCTCCATATTTTACGGTACTTTGAAAATGGTAAATGTCTCCATATAGTATAAATGGACTTACACCACCTTCAAGGAAAACAGCTCATTTGAAGATTTTATTGTATATTTTGCCATTTATACTACATGTTATGATTCATACCAAACAAAATGTCTTTTAAATTTAAATATAAGTTATTCAATAACAACCCAATGAAAAAAAAAA